>JAPDKU010000045.1:0-227754 GCA_027569715.1 Hamigera avellanea | reverse complement strand
CAAAGGTCTTCTTGGGCTTCCAATCGGGGAAAGTGGCTCTGGAGCGCTCCGACCGGGTGCGAGCACTAATACACCACACCTCGTTAGCAATCGCCCGCATCCCTAACCGAAGGGGGAAATGGAATAAGATGATACTTGGAATAAAGTTTCCCTTGGACGATGCAAATGCAAATCTATTTCGGGTTGGAAGTTGTTCCACGACCTCGTCAGAAACAAATAACTATTTACTTAGCCTCATAGATAAGCTTGACCTCGTCGAAGATTCCCGCCTTGAGATCCTCAAAGGTCTTCTTGGGCTTCCAATCGGGGAAAGTGGCTCTGGAGCGCTCCGACCGGGTGCGAGCACTAATACACCACACCTCGTTAGCAATCGCCCGCATCCCTAACCGAAGGGGGAAATGGAATAATACTCACTTCGAAGCCAGCGCCAACTCGACCAACCGCTCGTCCATGCCCATAACCTTGACTCCCTCCTGCAAATCCAGGCTCTTCACCTCCTCGGTCTGGAACGCACCCAACGCCTTGCCGGCCTTGCCCACCTCCTCGGAAATCGTCAACCACGAATTCTCCGCCGTCTCGGAGAAATAATACCCCTTCTCGTTGCTCGGGATGCGGTCCCCCTTGACCAACCGCTCCAACATGGTGAGATACAACTCCACCAGATCCGCGATGTGCACCTGGTTCCAGACCGCGTCGCCTTTACCCACGACGATGGCCTGGCCCTGCACCAGACTCGCGCGGATCAGCGTCGGGTACTGGATGGACAGCTTGTTGAAGAGACCCGTGCCCAGCCCGTAGATGGTCGGGGACATGATGATGTACGAGTTCACGCCGTGCGCGGTGGCGGTGTCGATGAGCACGACGTCCGCGGTGCGCTGCGCGTAGGGCTCGGCCGCGTCGCGGGTCTTCTCGTACGTGTACAGGTCGTCGGTGGCGTCGGAGAAGATGCGCTGCGAGTTGTCCTCGGGGTATTTGTGGGTGATGGGGTAGTCGCTGAGGTTGGAGGTGCCCGAGGTCTGGATTCGTGGTATATAGTTAACTCGATTTTTTTCTTCTTTTTCGAGAGTTAGGGAGAATTACGTGAATCATATGCACATCCTTGCCCGTAGCCTTCTTCCGATCCCCCAGTCCCAGCGCAAGGGACTTGGCTGCGCCGACGTGGTACCCGCTGGCGGCGTTGATGACGACTGATATACCACAATCCCGTTAGTTTTCTCCCTCTCTATCTAAAACTCACTCGCCGGGGCCTGAGTAGTACATACAGTCATGTCCACTCGCCGCGCGACGGATCGTCTCGGCATCGTCGAGATCCTTGATGAGAATGGGGGTCACGCCTAATGTCCGTAGCTGGTCGGCCTGTTCCTGTTTCCGGCAGAGGACGGAGATGGCAAGGTCTTTGAAGGCAGGCTTGGGGGAGCCGAGGAGGGCGGTTAGGATGGAGCCGCCGCTGCACGTGGATAGAGACATTCCAAATTAGCATGGATGCATTTTCCGGGATGTGGTCGCGAAGGAAGCGTCCAACTCACATGTATCCCGTGGCTCCCGAGAGGAGTAGCTTCTGTTGCGGCATGTTGTATAGCTGGAGGTATCCAAACCTAAGTTACCTCAATCAAAGGTGATGTCGAAAAGAAGTGTAGAGCTACTAGTCAATGCCGGTCGGTCTCCCTTTTTAAGGCCTTCCACTGACGTCGCGTCCATGATTAATAATAACACCCGTTGTATCCATAATGATCATATCATCCAAGCCACAGATATCCAAAACGTGGTTCGAGTCGATCGTCGGCACTGATCTGTGGACTGGCGGGGAACCTTAACCTTGACGTGCTTGACATCTGCCGGGATTTGTAAGCAATGAAGAAGCTTTTAAGCGCAGTGACGATCCACCCTGGCAACTAATGCGAGACATCTTTTTCAGCCAGTGAGAGTTTGCCGTGTGTCTTTTGTCTTTTGAATTGATTTCTCAGCTCTGCTTTTGTCATCACATACGTTGTGGATTAACTTGGTCAATGCTCCTGAGATGGATCGGCCAACGGAATCCTATGGAAATTAATACCACGCTCGAATCTGCCAAGCCGGAAGCCTCGGTCCTTGCTGGAATTAACTCGGACCAGTCGGTATTTGACATTGATATATAGCTACATCTTCACGTCCTTCCGGCGTGCTCGAAGCTCCGACACATATACGACGTGGTTACTCAACGCCAGAATGTCGCCCTCCTCATCCACGATCTGCAAGTTGACGTCGTACCGGCCATTGGACACCTTGTGCGAGTTGGACCTCGTCATGACCCATCGCGTGGTCGGGTCGGGTCGTTTCTTGAATTCCACCGAGAGACACGAGGTCGACAACGCGTACTTCAGATAGAACCCGGCCTGATGGGTGGCGGGTGGTTGCAGAGGCTGTCACGGTTGTTATCATCCCCCTCCTCTTACGTACCAGGCAGCTAGCTCAATGGACGCGAACTTACCATGTCTGCGAGAAGCGCCACATGAATCGCATCCGAGATCATCGACCCATCTTTGAACGACAACCACACCTCTCTCTGATGACCCCCTAGCCGATGGCCCCAGAGGCCATCTGCCGATCTGGGTGCGACCCAGTGGAGCTTGCTCGTCACCGGCGTCGCATCGACCACGGGATCGTCAATCTGGACGCACTCCGTTTGCCGATCTGGAAGGGCAGGTGCACGAGCCTGCCCCTTAGGCTCTTGCGAGAGACCTCTCTCCCGGGAAAGGTCACCGTACGTGACAATGGCCGCCGTGGTGACTAGCCCGCCGTCCGCGTCGGAACGAGACTTTCGCGACAGTTCAACCCTGACGACCGCTTGTCTCGAGGAAACGCGGAGAGGATGGCAGGTAATGCTCACGGCGCCGGGGGGAACCATGTGTAGGAACTGAACGAAGACGTGGATCGGATCGGGGAACTTCTTGTCGGGAAATTCCAATGCGATGAATTCGCGGGTTGCGGACAGCATCAATGCCGTCAGGAACCCTCCCAGGACAGAGCTGGCGTATTTCCCATCAGCCATCGATCGTAGGTAGCTCCCACGGGTTTGAAACCGGCTGCCCAACATACTGTTGTGTAGTCCATTCCGCAGCAATCTTCGCCGTGAAGCGATTGCGCGTGTCCTTGTCGACACTTATGGCAGAGACTGCCTCGAGGAGGGGAGATCGAGGGGTCATTTGCGCGGTCGAGGTTGGATGGATTGCATGTGATGGTTCGGTAGTTGAACGGGAGAGTCGGTTTGCTAGTGTAGGGTCAGCGATTTGCAAGCAAATTAATTGTTGTAAAGCCTTCCAGGAACTCGACAGTTGCGACCAATATATAGAGGACGAGAGACGCGCATCCGAGGAGTTGCGACCGTCAAGACAATATTAATGTCTCGGTGGTACGAACGCCTTATCAAAGAGCAACCAAGCCTCTCGGTAGTTAGTTCGATAGACGCTTTTGGCAGCCCACTGTGGATCAGTTCTGTTCCGATTCGTCAATGTGGGGATTAGAAATGGCTGAACTTTGAAGTTACTCGAAGCCATGGATGGGAATATATTGATTCCCATCGTGGTGTGCACACTGCAGTAGTTAGGGAGAGCAAGGAGCTCGGAGCTCCTGGAAAAAGCAAAGTTGGCGCAAATCACCATGCTGTTTGCTTTTTTTAGAGGCTTAGAGCAAGTACTAGTCCGCAGCTATCATTCGGAATGGGAGGGACACGTCTCGTAGTGCTATTCCCAGTGCGCCGTCCATCAGAGCGAGGCTTGTGAAAGAACCGCTGGCAGCTCTGGGCAACAAACCTTTATTTGCCGACCGCAACCGAGGAACGGGGGAACCTTGAGCAGATCATCGAGTTACCACTCACGCCCGTTGTCATTGACTGCAGCAGTGCATCGTACTTTGGTATACGCGGGGTACGCCAAAATGGAAAGCAATAGTCAATTGATCCAGGAGTCCGTGACTCGGTGGCAACTGGCCTCGGTGCGCGTTGAAGCGCGTCCGATAAGATACGGTATCAAGGTAAGATAAATCATAACGTACAAGACAAGTCTTTCATTGATGTAATGTCTCGGATCAGATCCCTCGACGTCGGGCAATTTCTTGTTTGTGAGTGAAACATTTGCGGTAGAGGAATTATGTCTCTATACATCGGTAGATAATCTCCCAAGAACAAACAAATAAAAAGTAAAAGCAAAAGAGTGATGCCCAACGGATCGAGTGACATCCGGCCTGATGTCACGTGCGGCTGACGCTCACGCGACGCGCGGATTTTAAAGGAGATTCCAAGTCCGCCTTTCAGAAAGGGCGATCGATCGGGTTTGCCAGCCATCTCGCGATGGTGTAAAAAAAAAATCCCATTCCAACAGCCAGTCTTCTCCTGGTGCTTGTTGTATCCTGCCCATTGACCAGTCCCTGTCAGAGAAAGACCATGTCTTCCGATGCTAAGCCTCTCTTCAAGTCCGCAGCGATGCTGGATCAATGGGCGCCTTCACCGCAATCCCAGCTGGACCCCTCACCGTCCGCTCAGCCCACCGTGACCCCCTCCGCCTCCAAACCTGCCTCCATCGCCTTCCCCTCTGCGGATTCCGGCCAGTTGCCCACGCCTGATCAGACCATGCCATCGACCGCGGTTGACATTTGCGAGCCTCCCTCCTACGCCGGTCGCGGCAAGCGTCTGACCGCCGAGGAGGAGCTGTGCTTGATCCGACTCTGCAGGATGCACATGAAGGACTACGACACCAGCGAACATCCAAAGAGCTTCTGGATCATGATCTCCGACGTCTTCCTCATCGAGTGCGGGCGGCCCTACTCCTGGCAATCGTGTCGACGACGCATCTCCACGCACATCGTCAACCGCAAGGCGTTCTGGGCAGCACTGGACCAAGGAGAACCCGTGCCGGATGGTTATCTGGCAACCGAGATCACCCGGGAAGTCGACGAGTGGATGTGGGAGTGCGACGCCAAAGCGGAAGCGCAGCAGCGCATGGAGCAGCGCAAGCTGGAGCTGGAGCAGCGCAGGCTGAAGGCAGAGCAGCGCGAGCTGGAGGCGGAGCAGCGCAGGCAGGAGCTGCTGAAGGAGAAGCAACTTCTCGACGAGGAGGAGCAGCGCCTCGAGCGGGAACGTCAACGCAAGTACAGCCAACAGAGGATCCGCGATTGGGTCAACAACAACCCCGATCCCGCGCACATGAAGCCCCTGCCGCAGCACTGGGGTGAAACCCCCGTGCTGCCCAACCACCGATACCGATCTCGATCTCGATCTCGATCCCGGTCTCCTCGTCGGAGCTCGATCGGGGTCGACGGCAACAGCAAGTACCGACAGCGGTCTCCTCCGCCCCCGGCACGGCCGCTGCCGCTGTCCGCTCAGATCGGCGGCGTCTGGCGGGATCCGCTGAACGACATGTTCCCGCTCTTTGGACCGTTGCGAACCGGCCAAGAACAGCGCCGCATGCCACCGAGGCCACTTCCGTGGCTGAAGACCCGTGACGACCCCGTACCGACCATCACCGGAACGGGATGGAGCGGTATCCGGAACGATACGATTACACCCAACCAACCCGCTCGAGGACCTCGTCGGACCCCGTCCTACGAATCTGAGGAAACGCTCTCGCCGGCTCACAAAGCCGCCATCGACGACGCCGTCCGAGCGGCAACGGAGAACATGGAGCTAATGTTCAATCTCAAGCTCGACCAGCAACAGAGACGCTTCGACGCCTCGTTGGCCAAGATCGAAGCTGCCGTCCTGCAGATCTCCGAGAAACAACGACTCGCCGACAAGCAGGCTTGCAAGGTCGAGGATGTGGACGGAATGAATAGCTGACGTTCCCGCATACCGTTTTATTATTTATTAGCTTTTTTTTTTCCAACAGACGAGATGGAAGATTTTTTTTTCCCTGCGAGCGCAAGCAAGCGAGCATTGCGATTTTCACATGTTGCATTTTCTTTTTTTTTTTTTTTTGCATCGGCATAAGATTGGCATCGTCATTTACTTTTCTTGTATCTACACCCTACATTTTGATTCTGCTTTCTTTCGGTGGCATTTATCGTTTGCAACAGATTGACGTGGAAGAGATACCCATTGCATTTTGGATATACCTATCATCGCATAGATGCATTCTCGCTTTCGCATCGAGCTTTGTAGTTTGTCTTTGCTGTCGGCGATTCATCTGCATTGTATCTATGTATCAGGGGAGATATACATTTCCATTATACGAGCGTATAGAGCGAACAGAATGGATACAGTATTCATTTGGCTTGTCATCTCGTCGCTTCCTGGATTCCCCGTTTCGCATTAGACTCGATATTCAAAACAATCATACACATCAACTGGCGAGTCAATACTGCAAGCGACCTCGACGGCGGGATCGTCCATCAACTTCCCATTTCCGTCGTCATCTCCTTGCCGATCATCGTACTCCCCTTTTCCCTCCCAACTTCGGCTGCTGATATGCCGAGCATAACCAACGAATTAACCAACTGGCAGCCAACATGTCCCTCCGGACCTAATGTTGGTCTCGACTCTCAAGCCAATTCAATGAACCGCCCGGGTCAGGTATCTACGGATCAACGCAACTGTCGTTTATAGGTGGGAAGTCACAAAAATAATCCCGGCCCTCCGAGACAGCCAAGCCTGGACGGATGCACAGCTTGGTCTGGGCAGGAGTTAGAACTTGGCAGTTGTCGTTCAATCAATCTCGGCTTTCCAAGCCACACAGATCGGGCTCTAGACAGTGGCCATCCAAAGTAACAAGATTTCTTTCGCATGTGCATTGGTAGCTTGACGGTTGGAGAGCATGCTCTCTAACCTATCACGAAGAATGCATCGATACGGCTCCGTGCTGACCTCATACCTCCTGATTCATAGCTGAGGCCGCAACAGCACCCTACACTGCAGGAGCTGCCTCAGCAGTCTTCTCTGTGGTGACGGTCTCTTGCTGAACAACTCCCGTTCCAACATCCTTGACATGCAGACCCTTGACTCTGGCTTCCTCGATGAGACCATCCAATCTAGAATGTCCGGGCTTGGTATGCCATGGCTTGGGACCTCCGTCACTGAACATCTCTTCAATTTCCTCGATGGTCTTGCCGCAGGTTTCGGGGTAGCTATCATAGAACTGGTATTAGCATAACACGGTGGTTCTTTTTGCAGATGCCCAAATCTAGGGACAGCTCAACATACGTAAAAAACACCTGGATAGCAGCTCCGATACACAAAACACCAAAGACAATGAAGAGCTTCCAGGTGATATTGGCAAAACCGGGAGGCACGAATAGTCCCAACGCAAAGTTGAATAGCCAGTTGCCAACAGCGGCAATACCCTATGTGACGGTCAGAAATTACACCAAATGCAACCGGACGAGTGGGCATACCATCCCCGAAGCTCGGGTCTCCAACGACCAGACCTCGGCCGCATATACCCACGCAACTGGAGCAAGGGTGAGTGCATAGACAATGATCAGAAGATAACAGAAGGCAATGACGGTGTGCGCCTTGGGTCCCTTGACAAGGATGCGGACATTGAGGTTATCATCGATACCGCCAGGCACGTATTCCCCAGAAGAGAGGACCCCGCCGACAACAAAGTGACATAATGCCATGCCTAGGGCACCGTAGATAAGCAGACCACGACGGCTGGTCTTGTCAATATAGAAGAAAATGACGGATGTGAAGATGATGAACAGCGCGTACTGTATCCCGGACGAGATAAGCAATATGTTTCCAGTCAGGCTGTTGATAGTTAGCCATAATGCCAGAGACTATGTAACCAAAGAGAAAGCGAAAAGACAACTTACTTGGCCATCTGGAAGATGTAAACGACATAGTAGGTCATGACGTTGGCGCCACTCATTTGCTGCCATGCTTGCACAGTAAATCCCGCCATGGTACGACGCCACATACCATTATAAACAAACTTGCGCCAGCCAGGGGGTGCAGAGCGCTCTGCAGCCAACACAGTTGTGATTTCCTCCCATTCTGCCACCACAAGAGGGTCGTCCACATTGCCACCAGCCTGGATTCTCGCCAGAGTAGTGATGGCCTCTTCGGTTCGGTCCACCTTGGCCAACCAGCGGGGCGATCGCGGCAGGAAGGGTAGACCAGCCATGAGGATGACGCATGGAACGAATTGTAGACCCCAGGCAAGTCGGAAGGATGCTGGGCCCGCAATGAAGGAACAGCCGTATCCGATGAAGAACATGATGAAGATACCCCACTCGATTGCCAACTGTTGAATAACAATAATCGAGCCTCTTTTCTCCTTCTTGCTGATCTCGGCCAGGTAGACAGGGACCTGGGAGGAAGTGATACCGACACAGACACCGTTGAGGACGCGGCCAGCCATGAGGGTTCCAAAACCCTGAACGCCGGCTTGGATTGCAGTTCCAATAAGCCACCAGAAGCATGCGAACATGATCGAGTCTCTGCGACCGATTTTGTCCGAGACAGGCCCAGCCATTATAGAACCAACAACGGACCCAGCTGCTAAGGCGGCATTGATGGCACCCTGCTTGACACCGTGCGGGTTGTTGAAGAAGTCGATATACTGATCTGTGACGATGATGGCAGACATTGACGAGATGTCAAAGCCAAAGAGCATGCCTCCGACTGTCGCGATGATGGCCACGAAGTAGGTGTTGTAGATCTTAGGGAGCGTTGGTAACTTCATGATGGGCAACGAAGAGTGATTCGACAACCAATCTTTCAATACGACCTGATTGCAAGGTTCAGGAGAAAGGTCCTGTTGAGAGGACACAATCAAGTGTCAGCGGAGATCGTCATGCTGAAAGCGCGCAGACCGGGTCTTATACCAGTCATTCTCCGGTTGCAAAGCAGAGAAAAAAGCCTAACGGACGTCTTTTAACCGATTAGAGTCTATCGCCAACGGTTAGTTTCCAACAATTAGCCGTTTACATCGGGAGCGCACAGAATCCTTGCTCATGCGGAGAGGGGGATAAGCACACTCAATCCTGGAGCTCCCAGCGAGCGTTGTGTGAACAGGGATAAATGCGAATATCATTGGCTTTTGCAATGTCCACAGGACGTTGTCCGTCTTCGGGGTAATCTAGTACGACGATGCTGTATACGGCACGGATTTAATTAGTGCGCAAATGAGCGACATCTTTCCTCCCGGTCTCTGCAAGGGTTGAAGCACTGTTCGCACGCCACGGTCTTGGCTTGGAGTAAAATCCGGAGTATTTCCTCTTGCATCCTCGTCTGTCTTCCGCCAAGAAACGGAGTCCAGGTTGCATGTTGTTAATGGCATAACTAACTAATGGCATTGTAGACGACTTAGTCAGACAATATCCGAATCACAAGCTTGACCTGTCTTTCCGAGTTCAGTAGCGCGGAGAGGCAACCCAGTTGAAAGCGAGTTCAATGGAGGATGTCCAGTACAATGTAACACCCAGCGCACCAGTGACTCACTCATACGATTCGACAGAGACCAGAGGATCAGAAGGTCTGAGAGCGCCGACCGCTTCTTAGAACCCGAGACAGGGTCTTGAGAAGTTGAGCATGGTTTCTCAATTTGGCG
Organism: Hamigera avellanea; assembly: GCA_027569715.1. Taxonomy (NCBI): domain Eukaryota; kingdom Fungi; phylum Ascomycota; class Eurotiomycetes; order Eurotiales; family Aspergillaceae; genus Hamigera; species Hamigera avellanea. The sequence goes on along the minus strand of JAPDKU010000045.1, from coordinate 218,233 downwards.
CCGTGAATTCCTGACGACAACTCTGGCAGAAGCGATGAGCGAAGAAAAGAGAAAGCTGGCATTTGGGAGAGAGACGTAGTCTAGAAAATATCAGGAAGGAACGACTGCGTGCCCCGTGATCCATGAGATCCAAGTGGGTAAAGCGCGACGTACCACTATCGTCTAACTAATCTTGGAGTGTACCTGGTAAATCAAGCCCACTAGGATTTGAGGCAGACACATCATACATCTCCCACTTTCCAGTGCTTGCTTTACCTAGCAGCAGCCTATATCCCGGGAAAGTCTCACGCAAAAGGCTCTGTATATTTCCCCTCAAAGACAAGAACAAACCACCAAAGCTTGTCAATCAAACCCTAAACTACTCCGTATGTCATCTCGATGTGATGAGAGCCACCTTAGATGCCATAGGGTATACATGTTGAATACATCGCATGACTACAATATCCATCTTGATACCAGTCGGAATTGCAACCAATGCAAAATCCGTCAAGTATTTAGCAGAGTTCGTCGCAAAAGGGACTATCTACCACTGTCTAATGACACAGAGTAATCCACTGGTCGACAATATCTTCCATGTCATGCGCAATGCCCCACTGGGAGGATAGACAACGGAAAAGCTTTTGCATCGAGTTGAGTTCATATAGCAGATTCCGAACAGCGCCTCCTGCATTGAGGGAGCTCGTCCTTTCTCCATTCTCAAATTGTCTGGTTTCAGACGCTGTTGACATTGGATAAATCTCATCGCTTCGCATACTGGGGTCAGACTGGGCCAGAAGAGCGTCTTGCCAAACGATTGTTCGAGGGAGATTCACAGTCGCAACCCCGGACAAACAGAATACGACATATATCGTTGCCGCGGCAAACAAAGAGCTAGGCATGTGGATGACATGAGCCCGGCCCCTTGGAAGTTGTTCGACTATGTCTTGGATGGCGACAGCGTGAAGCAGCGCACGACGGGCTTCATCCGATTTAACCCATCCCGTCAAGTCGAATCCCGCCTTGATCATCCGAGAACCTCCAGAAACATGTTGGGCGATGTTGTACCGCGAGCAAACATGTCTATAGAGCAAAGTCGAGTTGATGACAGTGTCGAGACAGATGGCATGCCATCGAAGGAGGATTTCGAGCCGTTCCGCAGCCGAAAGATGAATGCTCATTGAGATTGTCTCGTGAATCTGGGCTAGAGCTCTCCTGACATCAGATCGCCCTGGGACACCGACAGCAGCAAGGTCGCTTTCATCACAATCTGAAACCAGTGATTGAAGGCCTTCTAGGACGACCTTGAACGCAAATGCAGAGAAAGGATACTCGAGCTGCTGAGAAGTACCAGCTGGAGGGAAGAGAGAACGAAATACAAGTCGAAATGATACTTGATCTGGGTTCTGCGAGCGCGTATGGGCCAGCCACTCGTCCGCAGTGCTTGCGTCAAATGCAGCCTCACTGCTTGGAAGACTGAGGGCATTGGCGACGTGTCGAACCGATGTACCGTCGCCGGACATCTGGGCAACCAACCCGTCCAAAACATGGTATGCGAGAAGTGCGCGCTGCTGAATCTCTTTGGCTGCCCAGGTCCTCCATTGACGTTCTTTCACCGATGCCGAGACATCGGACGGAGGCAAACTTTCCATCGAGAATGGTTCGCTGTCTGGAATGCCACAATGCCTTGCCCAGAGGAAGCCTAGAGGGCGGAAGACTTGACTAGTTGTGCGGATGGCCCGGTTCTAGATGACGGTGTTGGTGGAAGAAGCAGGCGGAAAATGAGGATTGGATACTCGCCTTGGACAGGGCACCGTATATCTGACCTAGCAGAGCAGTGAGAAGAAGTTGAACACCTTTGCAAGTATTGTACGGGCCACGATGCGTGATCAAGGATTGCCACTGGGCAACATTAGCATTCTGCCTATCAACCACAGTAAAGGTGCAAGCCGTACCGACGTTGCGACTGCAGTGTGTGCTAAGCGCCATAGAGCCTCGCCCTGAAAACAACCTGTGAGAATTCATCCAATCCTCAAGAGACGATCGCAACTCACTTTTGCGACCGAGTCTTTTGGACCTAAGTATAGCGATCCGATAGCAATTGCGTTCAGAAGCAAAGGTTGGGTGCACTCTCGAAAGACAAAGGTGGCTCGGTGGAGGATAGGGAACGTAGGAATGAATCGAACGAAGAACATGTGCAAGCATTGGTCTAGAAAGACCGACGTGATGGAGGTGGCTTTCACGGCAGCTGTCACGCTAGTGGACTGATGGAGGTTAAGTCTCAAGCATCAAGGTGGAAATGATAGGAGAAACTCACAGAGTTCGTCACCATCTCGGTGACATCGCGGACAGCCTGGTGGCCACCACCCAATGGAATAGCTCCAATCGATGAGCTTCGGTCATCAAACGAGTTAGGAGATCCAAAATCCATGCTGCCCATGTCTTGCACGACGGGAGGAAACGGCAATGTCCCCAGTGGCATCTGCCATTGGTCTGTCGTGTCTGAAGACATGATACTCTGAAATAGACTCTCTGAATCAGGCCATATCAAGGCGAAGTCAGGATCTGAAGCAGTACTGTGCAGCCCTGAATGTTGAGCTGACTGGGTATCTGTCCATGGTTGACTTGCCGCAGTCGCTGGCAAAGAAGTCAAGGAAGAAGACTGCGCATCTATTGTTTCTGGCGGTGATACCAGGCTTGTCGACTGAGAGCTATCCTTCGGGTTTGGAGAGCGAACGTGTATTCGCTCATGCCTGGTGAGGGCATCTTGGCGGGCAAAGGGTCGTCTACACTCTTTGCATACATATGGTTTGGACCCCGTGTCTGCACATTTGCACATGTCATATATTAGCTTCTGGCAGTATCGAAAATCACAATGTTGTGTTCTTACGGCAGCGTTCATGTCTCTGTCCATCGAGGTCAGCGACACTGCTCGACTTGTTGTATCATATATGCGGCAAAGAGATTACCCTTAAATGTTCCGCTTTCGAAAAGCCCTTGTGACAGACCCGACAGACCAAGTTCTTCACCCCAGCTGATGTAGACTCCGAGACTGTCATGGTGTGTCTCTGAACAGATGCAGCGATCGTGGAGAGAACAATGGAAGGGGAGGGGAAGGAACAAGACAGTTGTGGGGCTTTTAGTGCCTGAGGTGTCAAGGGCGAACTAGTAGGTGAAACCTTTACCCGTCAGAAGGACTTGTCGTCTTCCCACAGTTACAACACACTCCTCCAACATGCAGAATGATGTCCCTTGGGCATCCCAAATCAATGAGCATCGGTGTGATTTTGCTGGACTAACCATACACAGCAATGACATACCAAATAGCTGATAATCGACGCTCTCAATGGACGATTTCAACGCGCCAGCCAAGTTTCCGTGGAGCATCTCCGCATCTCCCCACGATTTGACCCCAAGCCGGGGGAGTCACCCGGGACGGAGAAGGTGAGGACCATCTGCCGTGAAGTGAGCCGCTCCGTCGCTTTTGAGATTCCTCTTTGGCTTTGGTGTCAGGGTGACCCGTCTCATGTAGTGCTATTCCGTTGCACGGATCGCTTCCCCTCCTCCCCGTCAGTGTTGCAAGACTTTCCCCTTGTCAAATTGAGTTCACTTCTACTTCTTACTTTTGGGCGTCTCGCATATGGAGTACACTATTTTTCGTCCCTAGAGTTTAATCGAGTGCTGTGTGATATTCCTTCTATTCGATCGATTACCCCGTTGTTACGGATCCTACAAACAGCATCATGACCAGATCTCTAGAGCTGCAGCCCGCGTCGTCTCCGCTCGATGAGATTGTTGAGACTGACAAAGTCCCTCCTCCCAAGGTGGATACGGACTTTGTCGAGAGCGCAGATGCAGAAAAAGGCATGCGAACGACTGATGCCAATGCAGTAGCCTCTCGTCTGTCGGACAAACATCGACAATATCTGATCGGGCGCCATGGCACGTTAGATCTCGATCCCATCCCAGGCATAGGACCAGCCGACCCGTACAATTGGCCAATCTGGAAGGTTAGTTATGAGAGGGAAGAAGTTCCTTGGATAATGCCAAGTCATGATGGCTGACAGATTGTGTCCGTGTCCTTAGAAAACGGTCAACCTTATCCTCGTGGCGTTCCATGCGTGCATGGGCACTTTTACCGCGGCAGCCATTATTCCCGCCTATGAGGACATCGCCAAGGAGTTTGGCGTTTCTTTGCAACGCGCCAGTTACCTGACCTCCCTACAGATTGCCATCCTCGGTGGTGCGCCTTTGTTTTGGAAGCCTTTGTCGAACCGCTTCGGTCGTCGTCCAATATTTCTTTTGTCGCTCATTTGCAGTCTGGTTTGCAACGTGGGTTGTGCGAAAGCCCCGGATTATGCGTCGACTGCAGCGTGTAGAGCCCTGGTGGCTTTCTTCATCTCCCCTGCCGGTTCCATCGGAAGCGCCGTGGTGATGGAGACGTTCTTCAAAAGAGACCGCGCTCGGTATATGGGAATCTGGACCTTGATGGTCACCCTAGGGGTTCCATGCGGCCCTTTGATCTTCGGGTTCGTAGCATATCGTGCTGGTTATCGATGGATTTACTGGGTCCTGGCTATTGTAAGACGTCCTCACTTGGATTCCTTTCCCATAACCTGGCTAACTTTGAACTTTCTCAACAGATCAATGGAGTCCAGTTCATCTTGTATTTCTTCTTGGGGCCAGAAACACGTTACCTGGGCAGCGGCACCGAACGTGAAGGGTCCGATTGGAAGAGAGATTATTTCTCCTTCAGACGCATTGACCCAACGCCATTCTCATGGCACGAATTTATCAAGCCCCTGGGCATGGTCATGCATCCTTCCATCGTTATTCCCGCAGCGGCATACGCGATGGTGTTCCTTTTCGGCAGTGTCTTGGCCACCGTGGAGGTGCCACATCTGTTGCAGTCGAAATTCGGCCTCAACACCGAGCAGCTGGGACTTCAGTTTCTTGGCGTGATCATTGGCTCCGTATTGGGCGAGCAGCTCGGTGGCACCTTATCTGACTCGTGGATGAACCGCCGCGCCCGTCGCATGCAACACAAGCCCGAGCCCGAATACCGACTCTGGCTCAGTTATATCGGCTTTGCACTGGCGATCATCGGTCTGATTATCTTTTTGGTCTGCACCGAGGAAGCCCCCGCTGGCCACTGGACGGTGGCTCCTATTGTTGGCACTGCCATCGGCGCTGTTGGCAATCAGATCGTCACCACCGTGCTCGTCACGTATGCCGTGGATTGCTATCCCCAGGAAGCTGCCAGCGTCGGTGTGTTCATCACCTTCGTCAGGCAGATTTGGGGGTTCATCGGGCCCTTCTGGTATGTCTCCCGCCTGGTTAGGCAACAAATCGACCCTTTTTCCTTTCCGTCATTGTCCGCGACCTTGCTCACCCTCCATCTAGGTTCTTTCCTATGTTCGAGAAGGTTGGCATCGCTGCGAGCTCGGGTGTCGGTTCTGCGCTCATGGTGGGCGTCAGTGTTGTTCCGACCATCTTCCTGCAGTGGAAGGGACACATCTGGCGTCGTAATCGGGAGGAAGCTCAGTAGATTGGCTTTCTCGTTGAGGCGACAGATTTAGTAGGACGGATAGAAGGGCACCGGCACGGTATGTATATATAGACACGGCATGATCAGAATGCTAGCCACTGAGCCTGTGATAGTAGAAGGTAACATGCGATCAGTTAGCCAGTCAATCAAAGATGCGATTAATGAATCTGAGAATCACTTTGGAAGAAACTCAACTGCCAGAGTCTTATCCGAACTCAGTAAGTAACATATGCAAACAACTCTCCGAGGAGAAAAGCAAGCACGTAATGAAGTAGGGAAAGTAAAGTAGCAATCAAACGAGCAAAAGAAACCAATGCAAGAGTAAGAAAACGCAAGAGTAAGAAAAGGAGAACGAAAGATAAGGAGACGACCATGGTACCTAGTTAGTAGTCAGTTACTTGGTAGATGGTAGCTACTAGCTAGCTCCTCTCATTCCCGTTCGGCTTCCCGAAAACCGCACCACACCACCGACTGTGCCCGAAAGCCAATCTCCCGATCCTGCTTCTTTGCCATTCTTTATTTTGTATGCACGACTAGCATTGGGAAGAACGAGATTCGAGCTCTTTCTTTGCTCTTAGTAGCCATCGCGAAAATCAGACTTGAACATCGAAAATCATCTATACATTCCACTCTACCATGATACCATCCTGCGAGAAAATGGACAGCATAGATTATGAGATACAACATTCATTCATTCAATTAATCAAGCATATTCCTCAAATCCCAAGGTAAACAGCACTTGTGACTTCCGGAACAACTCACCTCTAGAGAAGCGGAGTATGTCCGTTCCAGCTTCCGCGTGGAAAAAGTCATATCCGCCGTGTACCATTGATCTGCGTTGCATCATTCCAGAATCGGTAACCTCCTCCGGCGATACGGTTTTTCTCAGGGAATGGATTTTTCCGGTCCTGGACGTGCTCCAATCATGTGGTACGGAGTACCTTGGGAGGAGAAAGTGGGAAAAGGTGGATGGATGGATGGCGCGTTTGTGGAGAGGAAACGTCAGGAGAGGGGGGGTCACAGTGCTGACTCCTGAGTGAAGTATTTCTCGGGGCTTTCCACCTAATTACTGCGTTCTTCTCCAGTTGATTTTCTCGAGCTTTGGTATTAAAGTAACCCGTGGATTTGGCAACTGGCCAATCTGTGAATCGGTCTTCTTCGGTGGTCTATAAACATGCCTATATAATATATACTATGGCTCTATACATTCAAAACCATTATCAGTGATCATGCCTGGTTCTCGAACTTCGTAATCAACGTTCCAACGTGGGGCATCAACTCCACGGCGAACTCGTCGCCCGCTTTGACGAATTCCTTGGGGTTCTTTGCAGCTCCAACTCCGGGAGGCGTGCCGGTCAAGATAACCGTTCCGGCAGGAAGAGTAGTGCCCTGCGTCAAGAAACTGATCAATTGTGGGACGCTGAAAATCAGGTCACTGCAAGCAAGTCAGCGGGGGCATTGTGGATATGGAAGAAAGGCCTCACTCACGTTAAAGGGCAGTCTTGCATGACTTTTCCGTTCTTCAAGCCGCGAACCCGGAACTTGCTGGCGTCGGAGAATTGTGCGGCGGAGACCAGAGCAGGGCCTGAAGGACCATTGATTAGAAGCTTTGCGCCTATTCGTGATGCGATCCCCGCACAACTTACCTAACGGACATGTGGTGTCGAAACCCTTGGAAAAGCACCACTGGCTTTGGTTCATCTGCGATGTCCGGCTCGAAATGTCGTTCGCAGCAGTATACCCGAGAACGTGGTCAAGCGCATCCGCCTCGCTGACATCCTTTGCGTCCTTACCAATGATAATAGCCATCTCGGATTCGTAGTCACCCGTGTTATCCACCTGGGTAATCTTGGGAAGGATCGTCGGAGCAGGCCAGGGATCGGACAGGGAGGTCGAGGGCTTCAAGAACAGAGTTGGCACGTCTGGAATGGGCAGAGACATTTCTGCTGCGTGTGAAACGTACTGTCGGGCATCAATAGTTAATATTCGCAGAAGCGTCACTGGCAAAATGGCCAATGGCTCACATTCAAACCAATGCATCTAATGGATCCAACTTCTGTCTGCGCCAGAGGAGAGAGAACACGCTCAACGGTCTCAATATCGTCCGTCTTCTGACCAGGATTAAGGACCGATGTGCCTGTGAAGGGTCGGACAGTGACTTCTTTTCCTTGATAGAGAGCCAATCCGACATCCACCTGCGCATCAATGGGCTCTCCGATCAGAATTCTGCTGGGGTTTGACTTGGGGACGAAGCGCACAAGGCCTGCATTGGTGTTAGAGAAAAGGATATGGGAAATGTAATGGCGTCAGCAATCATTGCATGCAATTGAGTCTGTACTTACGCGAGAAAGTGGACGCAATTTTCGACATGATGCTATTTGGATGGTCGATTGCTTGTATGGAGAAACAACGGGAATAGAGGAAGGGACGAGGAATAAATCTGGGATAATGATATCTTCCTTTTGATTTCATCTACAGCTCTCACCGAGTATTCCTACGCCGGTTTCGCTGTATTTGACAGTAAACAGTCATTGCGACCGATGGCGATGACCAAAGCGGGAACGTGGGGGTGGGGAAGAAACACTAAATGTACAGACAAAATGAGCTTCACGTTCCCATTCGGTGTGGGGAAGTCGCCTTCAGGAATGGAGAGGCCGGGTAAAAATTAATGCCTCGCTGACCTTTTTTGGGGGTTTGATTTAAATGGAGATGATGTCGCATTGAATCGTGATAATCTTCTGAAGATTATTATCATTCACAATGGCTGCTCCGAAGGGTCCCTTTCGTCTGGTCACTGTCAACACTGCTCCCGAGCGGGCCAAACGCCTGATAGGTCAGGTTGCTGACGCTCTCAAGGACCGCTATATGATTATCCACGAGGCAAACTGTGAGAGTATGTCAAAGAAAACAATTCTTCCGAAGGAGTTGAAAATTATTGACAGTGGTATAGGGATCGAAGAAGTTGGCCCGAAGGTCAAGGAGCTCATGCCCGACGTTTTGGTAAGAAGGAAGCTCTCCCCCGCACTTGCCTGGAGGGGTTTGGAGAACCTGCGGCCTGCGTCACGTCATATCAACAACGTAGGAGTCTGAGACTGACAGTCAACAGTTCAGCGCCTCCATGTGGACCGCAGAGGAAGCCCAACAGATTCACTCCATTGCCCGTGAGATCAAGCCCGACATCAAGCTGCACGCTATCCCCACCCGTCTTCAGGTGGAGAGGGGCCCCGATGCCATCGTCGAATACCTCTGCGAGAAGGTGCCTCCTCTGCTGGACAGCTGAAGGCATTGCGCTACGGAAAGAAGGTTGTTTGTCTGGGTGTCATATTTGGTTGAAGATGCAACATTATTGCTTATTGTTTGTAACGATTCGTTGTGATATCTAGATCCACATAGTGATGAAGAAAAAGAAAGAAAACGCCATACAATACCAAGAATAATGCGCCAAGTTGGTCTTGCTAACACTTGCCTCCCGGAGTAGGGAACATCCTAGATTCGCTGACACTTCACCTTGATGGCGCTGGCAATGACCGCTGACCACTGACCAAGATCTATCCCTATCACCTTGTCCCTCCCGAGTTTACTCACCATTCCCGGTGTTGATTGGGTGCAGCTGCTGGCTGAGGTGCTTGACGTGAGTTCATTAGGTTGGGGTTTCAATACGCGCAATAAGCACTAGTAACTGCTAATTCCAAGTGGAAGCCACGAAACCTTGGAGCATCCTTCTCAGCCAGCTTACCCTGGGGGTTCTTCTGATAGGTTCACGAGAAAGAAATTCAGTTAAGAGGATTCAGCTGAAGCTTTGTTAAGCTATGATTGCATAGTTGCCTTCCTAATAGAATAGGGGACTACGCCAACTCTACATATAAGCATGTGGAGGATGTACGAGAGGGAGGGCTGCCCTCTTTCCATAGTTAGCAACCGACTGACAGCCTCTTTGAAGAACAAGCAGAGAGTACAACAAAGACAGTTAAGAGTATCGGCCTTGGTCAGCCCTCTACGTCATGACTATCGACTTTAAGAATCCCACCACCACGACGGTGACGGCACCCAGCCAGCTCGCCCACGTCGTCCTGCGTACCCAGACCGAGACGTTTCCGAAGTTGGTCGAGTTCTACAAGACGTTCCTTGGCGGCCACGCATCGTGGGAGAATGACTTCCTCTCTTTCATCACATACGATGACGAACATCACCGCATCGCCATCGCTGCGATGCCGGGCATCGGACCCAAAAATCCACAGACCGCTGGACTAGAGGTGTGCCCACCCCGAGACTATCAGCCGAAGAGGAGTTGACTGACATCGCGTCGAAAAGCATATCGCCTTCAGCTTCAGTTCCATCGAAGAGCTGCTCCTTTCCTACCGCCACCGAAAGGCACTCGGAATCAACCCAGTCTGGTGCGTCAACCACGGCCCAACCCTGAGTATCTACTACCGCGACCCGGACGGCAATCAGCTGGAGACCCAGGTGGACACCTTTGCAACGGCCGAAGAAGCAACGCAGTTCCTGCGGTCGAAAGAGTTTGCGGAGAATCCTATTGGCGTCGACTTCGACCCCGAGGAGTACATTGAGAAGCTGGAGAGCGGAGTGGCTCAGGAGGAGCTGTTTAAGAGGCCTCATATCGGACCCAGGGCTTTTGATACCGTTCCATTGGTCAACCTGTGATGAGGATGACCAGGGAGGTGACTGCAGAAGATGTGGTGCAAGATGGCCAAATCAGGATGTTATCAAAAAACATCATCTTTCGGAAAATGAAGCATGATCATTAAGATCTGAACAAATGTACGAAAGATGAATCTGATGACCATGCAATGCTGACTTTGATGCATTGCATCTCTTTCTGTCTCGTTGAGCTTTGTGCAATAGTGCGTTGTGGGTGCCGATCGATAACGGTTCGTTCCCCGAATTGTGCGCTTCCACAGATCGCAAAGAAGTGCTCCACCATTGAAGCATAAAGTAATTGTCATCCGGCAAATTTTTCTGAATGGATGAAACGGGTGAAAGGAAAAAATACTACATATTGAAGCTATTGTGCCGAAACATAGCCGGATAAAACGGAAGTTTCTGCCTGAGGCATAGATTCCGCCATCGCATTTAATCTTAGTCATCTCGCCTTGCCTTCGCGGTGTCGCTCTGTTTCTCTGTAGTTATCTTCAACAGGGGGAAGAGACAGAATTAAAAAAATAATAAACATACCCCCGTCTCCGTTGATTAAATAACCCCCAGTCACCCAAAATAATGAATCCGATCCCCCTCCGCAGCACCTTCCGGGGTCTCTCGGGCATCCGCTCCTTCTCGACATCCCGAGTCCTCGCGTCCAAACTCTCATATCAGGTCTTCGGCCCGGACAATGAGGAAGTGACGCGGAAGCCGATCGTGTTCCTGCACGGGCTCTTCGGATCGAAGCAGAACAACAGGAGTATTTCGAGGTATGTTGCCATCCATGATCGGTCCATGACTTCTTCGTGGTGATCAGGGAGCGTGATTGGAGGCTAACTCCGGAATCGCCAGGGCGCTTGCACGTGATCTCAAGTGCAACATCTATACTCTGGTATGTTCTCCCTGAACTGAAGAAGACGACATGTACTTTTGAAAGGTTATGTTCTCATCTTGTGGTTTTGCAGGATCTGAGGAATCATGGTCACTCCTTCCATTCGCAAGAACACAACTACGTGGTCATGGCGGAGGATGTGGAGAAGTTCCTCGAGGAACAGAAGTTGGAGAAAAGTGTTCTCATCGGACACTCGATGTAAGTTTGGCTGAACCTTTAGTAGCTCCCGGGGAAGAAGAAAGGAGAGAGACAAAAAGGAATAAAACCCTTTGTTCCTAACCCATCTGCTAGGGGCGCCAAAACAGCCATGACTGTTGCTCTTCGGAAGCCTGACCTGGTCTCGGCATTGATCCCCGTCGACAATGCTCCAGTCAATGCACCGCTGAAGAGCGATTTCCAGAAATATGTGCGCGGCATGGAACATGTCGAGTGCAAAAAGGTCTCGAAGCAGTCGGGTGCAGACCAGATCCTCCAGGGATACGAAGAGGTACACAAGCCTCGTCCATCTGGATGAATGCACACATCACAACCGATGCTAACTCCCGTCCAGTCGCTGCCGATCCGGCAATTCCTCCTGACCAACCTCGTCCGGTCGTGTGAAGACCAGACACTGAAGTTCCGCATTCCTATCTCAGTCCTCGGCAAGTCTCTCGACAACATGGCAGACTTCCCATATCGTGAATCCGACTCCGTCGCTTATGACGGCCCAACGCTTTTCGTCCGCGGCACCAAGAGCAGATATGTTCCCGACAAGGCCATTCCCGCCATCAAGAAGTTCTTCCCTAACGCCCAGATTGCCGACGTCGAGGCTGGCCACTGGTTAATCTCGGAGAACCCCGAAGCATTCCGGCAAGGTAAGTCCTTGCTTCTTTCCCGTTCTCGTAGATTGCAAGCATGGCTAACCTAGGTCATACAGCGGTGGTTCAATTCTTGCAAAACGCCTCATAAAAAATATGTATGCATTAGAAATCACAAGCCGAAGGACAAAGGCTCATGTAATATAGACCATATATACCATACAGAAATCTGTAACATCCATACAACCGAATGAGACATGAATTTTGATAGGAAAATCTGACAATAATCATCACATGAAAGTGGGAGAAACAAGCCAGGGCAGTGGATGAGCTATATTCACGGAGCCTTCGTGTTTCAAGGCTCTGCCCTGGACGCCATTTTTTCGATCCAAAAGAAAAAAAGAAAACAAAAAACCAAACCCCCACAAAACGAGCTACTCAATCACGACTGGATCGTCTGGGTTGAGGAGTCTCCGCTTCTTGTTCTTGTTCTTTCCCTTTTTCTTATTCTTCGACTTATGACCGCCTGGTAGATCATTGACCACAGGTGTCGAAGCCCGTGGTCGTACCCTCTGGGAATTGGATGGGGTACCCGACGATGATTCTTCGTCATGCGGTAGACTTGGAGACAGAAGGCGCTTTTTCTTCCTCTTCTTTTCTGGTGGAGCAACATTCGCATCTCGGGGAGTTGGCTGTCTTCTATTGTCTGCGTTGCTGCCTGATTCCGAATCACTAGGGCTTGGTTCCCTCTTTGGAGAATTTGAAGGCGTCGATTCATTCCCAGATGGTGACTGCAATTCATCAAATTTGCTGGCCAACTCTTGCAGTTTGCTGTCCATCTTTTGCATTTCCCCATCCAATCGATTGCGCTCTTGGTTGATATTCTGCAAGAGCGCAGTGTCCTCGGTTTCTTTGGATTGGAAATGCTGGTCGACCTTAGAGACATGAGCGTTTAGTCTCTCCGCTAGGCCCTCTAGCTCGGCCCTGACTGCAGCAATTTCTGCGGGCGTATTATGCCAGTTGTCAATCTGTGCCTTCAAGGCTGTCACCTGTTCCATCAGATCACTCTGCGACGGATACATCTCCTGCATAGCAGCAACCATCTGTTTCACAATGTTCCCTGTTGTCAGATTGTTATATCGAGTTTCCAAAGAGTGAAGCGCGATCCGTAATGTTTCAAGGAATCGATGCAAGCTTTGAATGGCCCCAGAGATCTCGACGATTTTACCCGAAGTAGCGACAGAAGTGGCCTGTAGCCGTTCGAACTTCGTCATCTCCGTAGAAATGTAGCCGTGATTATCCTTCAGCTTTTGAAGCTCATCTGCCTGTGCCTTCAAGCTTTCCTTGAAGTTCTCTATCTCAGCTAGCCTCATGTCGGACTCCATTTCTTGTAAGCTTGCCAACTGCTTGAACCTTTGGGCCAGATCTTGCAGTTCAGAACGGAGAGCCTTGTCATTGGTGTTGGTGACACTGTCCTCAAGGACTTCAACCCCACTTGGCATAGATTGACCTGGGAGGCCAGCCGCTTTTTCTTTCTCCAATGCAATCAAACGACTATTGAGGGCAGTGTACTGCCTTTCCAGTGTCACCATAGTATCATTGCCCTTTGGAGTGGCTTCAAGCTGGGTTATCTTCCCCTTAATAGCTTCGACTTCCTTTCCAATGTCTTCCTGTTCTGAAATATCCTTGTATATTCGCTCCATCCGGGACGTGGATTGGGATTGAGACTTTAGAATAGAGCCAACTTCTGAATCCAATGAAGCGAATTTTCCCTTCAACTTGTCAAGGTCTGCTGTCAAGTCTTCGAACCGATCTTTTTGATGCCTGAGAGTATCTGTAGCTCGACCCAGCTTTTCAAAGAGATCCGTTATGGCATCATAGTTTTTCTTGGAATATTTGGACTCGGCAGCCAATGTACTTGAATGATTAGCACTTGACTTTTGCAGCTGCGAGACTTGCGACTGTAGGGTTTTAACTTTCTCAGTCAATGATCGATTATTCTCTTCGGTATCGCGCAACATGGTAACCGAAGCCGCTTGTTTCACTTGATCTTCTAGCTCCGCAAGCTTTTGTTCTAGGTTGGAAGAGTTCACCGATGATTTGGAGTCGAGATTGGCTTGTAGGCTGTCCTCTAGTTGGCGGCAGATCGATAAGTGCATATGCATGCTCTCATCGATGCGTTTCAGGTCAATGTCCTCATCTTTCTTGGTTTGATGACACTGAGCAAGGATTGAGGGAAAGTTCTTATAGGATTGGGCTCGTTTTAGGAGACCCTCTGTCGCGTTCTTTCGCTTCTGGATCCTTTCTTTCTCATCTTTGGCTTGTGAAGCAGCTAAAGCTGCCTGAACCAGACTACCAATTGACTGTGTGAACGGCTCTGGGAAATCATTTTTCGTCGGAACAGGAGGTGGAGGTGGAGGTGGAGGTTGCAGGGTGAGTTGTGGCCTGGAGGGTGGCCCCTCGTAGGAGGAGACTCTTCTGGGGTCGGATGGTCGGTTTGGATTGCTCGTGAGACGGGGGTCCCGGGAAGAAGTCTGCTTCGTTTCGATAGGAGTCTTTGGGTTGTCCACCACCATTTTCTCTGACATTTTTGACTGCCATAAAAGGAAGGTGGAGAACTTATTTACCCCTTGAAATTATTCCTTCATTGACAGAAAGGGAGACACCTGTCGCAAATTAAAGAATAGTGAGGAATAAGGTAACGGGGGTCGTTGACAACAAGTCCCCTGAGGACGGGAGTTCGACCGTTGGACGGACAAAACCTGAGGTTCAAGGCAAAGGTGGGAGGGTGCGTGAACAAGCGAAAGCGGTGACTCGCGTTGAAGCAAGTGGAGGTAGGCGTTCACTAAGTAGAGAGTCCTCAGTCGAATAACAGATCATGAGCCTGTCTGTCAGAGGAGCGGCGAGCTCCCAGATAGTGTTGTCATAACAACTGCTTTGTGAAGCTCAAGATTTGTCGATTATTCTGCCGGGCGGTGGATGCGGCGGCGTGAGGATTGGGTTTCTGCCCTGCGCGCCGCAGGTGGTTCTTCCGTACAGTGTTGAGGCTGCAAGCAAAGAGCTTTCCTCCGGTCGGTCACGCGGTGTTCTTATCTTTTCGAGATAATTTTTCGTTGCTGATACCTATCATCATGGCTGCTGTAAGTAACTTGTCTTGTGTATTACTCTGAGATCTTGCCATTAACCTTAGACGCAGCCCATTTCCACTATCGCGGAGACAAAGGAGCTCCGGGGTTTGAACCTCATTGCTGCTCACTCACACATCAGAGGACTCGGTGTCGATGCAGACTCTTTACAACCTCGAGCTGCCTCCCAGGGCCTTGTGGGCCAGGAGAAGGCACGGAAAGCTGCCGCCGTGATTTTACAGATGGTGAAAGAGGGCAAGATTGCCGGTCGCGCTGTTTTGATCGCAGGACCCCCTAGCACGGGAAAAACGGCCATTGCAATGGGCATGGCGCAGTCGCTCGGCTCTGATGTCCCTTTCACAATGCTCGCTTCATCAGAAATTTTTTCAATGGAGATGTCAAAGACTGAAGCGCTCACTCAGGCCTTCCGAAAATCGATCGGTGTTCGGATCAAGGAGGAGAGCGAGATCATCGAAGGTGAAGTCGTTGAGATTCAGATTGATCGGAGTGTCACTGGCGTAAGCATACTCTGCCCTTCCACCGGTCTGTATGCTAAAAGGTATTGACAAATGCAGGGCAACAAACAAGGAAAGCTCACGATTAAAACCACCGACATGGAGACGATCTACGATATGGGAACTAAAATGATCGATTCAATGACGAAAGAGCGCGTGATGGCTGGAGATGTTATCTCTATCGACAAGTCCTCAGGCAAGATCACAAAGTTGGGGCGCTCGTACGCCCGCTCTCGAGACTACGATGCAATGGGTGCCGACACAAAATTTGTCCAGTGCCCTGAGGGTGAACTGCAGGTTCGCAAGGAAATTGTGCACACGGTGAGCCTTCACGAGATTGATGTTATCAACTCGCGGTCTCAGGGCTTCCTGGCGCTCTTCTCCGGTGACACAGGCGAGATTCGAAGCGAGGTTAGGGACCAAATCAACACGAAAGTGGCAGAATGGAAAGAAGAGGGCAAGGCAGAGATTATTCCGGGCGTTTTGTTTATCGACGAGGTGCACATGCTTGATATTGAGTGCTTCTCATACATCAACCGGGCACTCGAAGCAGAACTCGCACCAATCGTCATCATGGCGAGCAACCGCGGCCACGCAAGGATTCGTGGCACGACATATACCTCACCCCATGGATTACCTCTTGATTTCCTCGATCGCGTTGTTATTGTCAGCACCCAGTCGTACTCCGCCGACGAAATCAGACAGATCTTGGCCATCCGCGCGCAGGAGGAAGAGATTGACTTGTCGCCCGACGCCTTGGCTCTCTTGACCAAGATCGGACAGGAATCTGGCCTCCGATATGCCAGCAATATCATCACTACCTCCCACCTCCTAAGTCAGAAGCGCAAGGCTAAGGATGTTAGCATCGACGATGTTCAGCGAAGCTACCGTCTGTTCTATGACCCTGCGCGCAGTGTCAAGTTCGTTCAAACATACGAGCAACGCTTCATTGGCGACCAAGGCGCTGTAAACTTCTCCGCCACGACCAACGGCGATGCTATGGAGATATCCTAGTCTTTGTCTATGTTTAAATTCTAAATCATCATTCGATGCTTAGGGGCTTTCTGGCGGTGAGACTAGAAAAAAGGAGTGAGGGTCTTTGTTTCTTACTGTTTTATTTTCTTCGTTTTATGCCACAATTGTGTATGATAGGGCTGGCGCTTATTCAGAGCTCGTCTTTATGGGTAGTTTGATTTTGGGTCTCGAATTTGAATCCATTAAGGAGAGCTTTGGCTCGACCATTAATCACAGCTTTGATATCGAACACACAAGTAACGCCTGGCGTGGTGCACAGTCATAGTAAAACCTTTTGAATAATGTACACAGGAGTTGCATTCTGGACCATTAACGCCCATCTTTTCATGGGCCAAAATTGACTGTGCTGCTCCATTCGCCTGTGTCTCCCA
Organism: Hamigera avellanea; assembly: GCA_027569715.1. Taxonomy (NCBI): domain Eukaryota; kingdom Fungi; phylum Ascomycota; class Eurotiomycetes; order Eurotiales; family Aspergillaceae; genus Hamigera; species Hamigera avellanea. The sequence goes on along the minus strand of JAPDKU010000045.1, from coordinate 201,318 downwards.
CCTTTCGGAATTCAACTCCTTCTCCAAAATAACCAGCACTTCTCCACGACTCCATCATTGTGCCATCAAATGGTCCGTGAATGTTTCCACCGTCACGAGCGTCCGACCAGCGGTACTCCCACATCGTTGGCGCTTCCTCTGCAGGGCCGCCACTTGTAGGTTCTGACGGAGGGTCTACCCAGTCCTCTCCTGTCTCACGACGATATTGCCTGGTCAACAATTCACGTTCCGTTTCGTAGATTTCTGTCTGTCCTCTAGTCAAGAGAAGATCCGCTGCGCCGGTGATCGCTTCGATTGCCTTCTTTCGTGCAACCTCTTGAGGGTCATCGTCTGTCATTTCGGTATCCTCTCCGTTTTGTTTCTTTTTATTTTTCTGTTTCGTCTGCCATTTTGGTTTCCGAGGCACACCCTTGCCGAGTCTGGCTAGTGCTTCAAGAACTGTTTCTCCTCGTTCTAAATGGGAAATGAGCGTCCTGAGCACGTCTGCTGTCAAGATGCTGTCATCCTGTCGGTCTCGTTCTTTTCGCTCCGCCTCTCTCTTCTCTGCAGCCTCCTTTGCCCGTCTCATGTCTTTTTTCGAGACACCCTCTAGCCAATTATCGTATACAGCATCCGGGTCCGCCGCTTTCCGAATGTAATTTCCTTGGTCGTCAAATCGACCCTCCTCTTGCTCGGCGCGCATATTAAATGCATCTAGCAAAGGGGCATGTTTCTTGTTTGCGCCAGCACCCAGCTCTTTGTCTATTCCAGACTCCACCCTGGCGCGCTCCTCGTCCGGAACGTCGTCCTCACTTTCCACTTCTTCCACATTGACTCCGTCTTCGCCCCTGCTCAAGTCTGCCTGCAAGGTGCCTCCGCTTCGCGACGAAGCGACTTGGCCTTCGATCTCATCGTCCCTTAGGAACCGGACAGTCTTCTTATTCTTTCGTAGTGCTTCGTCCGCGTCGATCTCTTCAGGCCCAAAATCCTCCTGCAGCTCAGCAAACATGTCACCATCATCTGCATCATGTTTCTGTCGACTCCTCTTCGCTTTCGCTTCGATGCGCGCTGAAAACCCTTCGTTCTCGCTGTCGGAGTCGTAGCCGTCCAGGTTGACAGCTTTCCGTCGCACTTGTTGGCCACGACGGCCGATCTCATCTGCATCTAAGACTGCATCCTCTTCAAGCGCATCAGGCGCAAGCGCTGAAGGGTTGCGAAGGTCAAAGCGGGGTTTCTTGTGCGAGGCAGGTCCTTCGGGATCATCTTCGTCGTGATGGTGGGTGCGAGTGAAGTCCTCTCCAGCCCTCTTGGGCCGCGCCACTGAGGCCGACATGGAATTCGACAGAGTTTATCAGAAGATAAAGAAGGAAGAAAAGATAGATAAGGGAGGAGCTTCGGTATCACAATGTATGTGCCTGAGGGACAAAGAAGCTTTGAAGCTTTTCTTGTTGTTACCGGCTTTGAAGTATGGGGTCGGCTCGGAAAATCGTTGCGGGGACAACTTGCGTCACTTCCGTTAGCCTGTGGGTGCGAAACACAGCTCTTTCGCCCTTCTGACTCTCACTGGAGCGTTTAGCCATCTGTCGTCTTACGAAAAGCTTCAGCCTATTTTCAATAGCCGTGGAGAAATTTTCCTCTCTCGCAGAGCTCTTGCTATCGATCGGAGGACATAACAGTTTCAACCATCACCATGGCAAGTACATATCTTGCCGCACGGTCTCCATCCGCTTGAACAATTACTAACGACCAGTCCAGTTCCGTCCAGACTACTGGGATGGCGACCCCATGGAAGGAGTCCTAGGACCTAGCATGCTGCGCCCTGGAGCTACACCTCGCCGCTTCGATGAGTACTACCGGTGTTACCCCGTGGCAATGATGCCGGGCCCGGAGAGAGAGAACGTCAACCACGGTGGCAAGGTTATCATGCCTCCTAGCGCTTTGGACAAGTTGACACGGCTGCATATCACGTATCCGATGCTCTTCGAGCTCCACAACGGAGCGAAAGAGAGGATGACCCACGCCGGTGTGCTGGAGTTTATCGCGGAGGAGGGAAAGATTTATCTACCATTTTGGGTGAGAAGCTTTTTGCTTTTGAATGTCTTCTTGTTGCCCCTAAAACCGTGTACTGACACACAAGTGGTAAATGGCAGCTCATGCAAACCCTTCTTCTCGAACCAGGTGATCTGGTTCAGGTCAAATCGACCGATCTTCCACCCGGCCAATTCATCAAGCTTCAAGCTCAGTCCACATCCTTCCTCGATATCAGTGACCCGAAGGCCGTGTTGGAAAACGCTTTCCGCAATTTCTCTTGTCTCACCAAAGGCGACGTGTTCACATTCGCATACAACGATCAGGTCTATGAGATGGCCGTTCTAGATACCAAGCCTTCCAACGAGAAAAACGCCATTTCCGTTCTCGAAACAGATCTGGAAGTCGATTTCGCTCCGCCGGTTGGATACGAAGAATCTCAACGGACAAGCGGCACTAGCACCCCTGGAAGCGGCATGGGCGGCGCTCTTACCGCAGGTGGTTTGCTCCATCCTCATGGCACCATGGCACAGGCGATCAATTACGCGGCAATTGCACCCGAATCTACCGATGTCGCCAAAGGTGCTAAGGCAGTCTCATCGAACTTCCTCGTGGGAGGACAGCGCCTGAATGCGAAGAAAGGCAGCAAAGCCCCGACACCCAAGCCAAGTACTCCTGCCCCAGGAGCAGCAAACCCCCAGCATCCCCCTCCAGCCAGGAGAACGAATGGCCCACAGCCTCTCCGCTTACCACCAAATCAACTCTTCTTCGGATACGCTATCCAGCCTGTGAAGAAACGCGATGAGAGCGGGCGACCTATTGACGAGGAGAAGCCTCGATATCAAGGAGCGGGCCAAACGCTTCGCGGGAAGAAGAAAGATCTTGGAGGCTCTGCGACACCTACCTCGGGAAGCGACGCTGAAAGTCAGTATAAAGATCGCGATCCGAAGTCCCATAGGAGCGGACGGACATTGGGAGGTTCATCCAGGCCTTGAACTCCGTACTCGATATTGGTGGCTTTCTCACTTTTGAAATCCCTGTCTTTCATGAAAAATACTAGATAAACTGGGAACGATTTTTTTTTGCGAGCATAGCGGGGCAGGCTGGCGTTCACTTGGCAATCGAGTTTTATTTCGGCATTTGTGGAATCAGGGATAGTAGCTACTCGAATATGTTATCTAACATATGTTCATTATGAGCATCCGCTATACTTGCCCCTACATTACGTGCTATACTACAGCAGAGGGGGCCGGCAATAGTTACCAGCGGGAATTACAGTTTCGCGGTTCTGCAATCACAACGTCCTCACTCCTCAGAGGCTCAGCCTCTACCTCCACTCCAAGAACTATGGAATGTCAATGCTCCATCCTAAAGCGACTAGGCCAGGTTCAAATATTCCGCACCGAGTACGGAAGAAGTTAAGCTGACTTCTATCAGTCGAATAGAATAGTGGAGCATCTCATCCAGTAAATCACGAGCATAGACATCCAATCCTTGGCTCAAGGTCATGTGCTTTCAAAAGTCAAAACCGACCTGATTTAGAAATCAGGGATGCTCTAGTCTAAAGTTTAAACTGAAACCCCTGGTCGTGCTCTTCGCTAGTCTTTTTAATTTTAGCCTAACGGGCCCACCAGCGAAGAGCACCGGTAAATACTAAAAACCAAATAGGCAATGTTGATATTAGTGCTTACTGACCTCTTTATTAAACGTTTTCACAGCCGATGTTATAGAGGTCGCTGAATGGCACTCGAGCTCGGAGATTTATCTCGACTGTCTCCCTACACCTCTGCAACAGAAATACCTCTCACCCAGCGAACATCAACGCGCGAAGCCAATCAGCACTGTCTCGCCAATCTTCGCTATTCCTCGGCCCTCTCGCCGGTATCTAGCCAGTGAGCCCGTTGATTTCATACCTTCGACAGGGTACGGATCTCAAGATCGATCTACATTCGAGTTAAATCGCAAACCGTATCTTATCCTGTTATCGTCTGCTTTCGAGCGCCTGACAAGACCCCTTGGATAAGCTGCGAATGGGAGTACAAACGAAAGGCGAGAGTCCTCTCGCCTCTTTCCGCAAACTCTCACCCTCCACCTATATCAAGGAGCCTAGCACTTCGACCGATGACGGCCGGGGTTATCCAAAAACCATTGTTCTCGCCTTCTGGATGAATGCTCCTCCACGAGCGCTGGCCAAATATGTCGACGAATACGCACGCCTGGCACCCGCAGCAAGAATCATCTTTGTCCTGAGCTCAGCGAAGGATTTTCTTTTGCGCGGCTGGACGCAGGCGGAACAAGCTCGCTTCGCACCAGCCGTCAAAGCAATTCGCGCTTCCGACAGCCCGGTATTTCTGCATCTGTTCTCCAACGGGGGCGCGTCGACGACTGCCCACCTGCTGAGAGGCTACCGGAAGCTCACTGGCGAACCACTTCGCATTTCATCGATGATCCTGGACAGCGCACCCGGCACGGTAGGCATTGCATCCGGCGTCCGGGCTAATTCGTTTGCATTGCCCAAGATGTGGCTTTTGAGAACGCTGGGGTTGGTGGTTGTGTACGTCGTGACCACGACCCTGTTGTTGGTCCAGAAGGTCATTCGGTGTGAAGACGGCATCAGTCTGGGTCGTAGGGGGGTGAATGACAACTCTTTAATGGTCAGTGCTGCGCCAGGGGGAAAGCTAAAGAGATGCTACATCTACTCCGAAGAAGATGAGCTGGTTGACTGGAAGGATATTGAGAAGCATGCCGTCGAGTCGGAGGAGAAGGGATGGGTGGTGCAGCGGGAGAAGTTTCAGGGATCACCGCATGTGGGACATATGAGAGCAGACCCAGAGCGGTACTGGAGCATTGTGAGAAAGTACTTGGAAATTAAGGTGGTTCCAGGTCACCAGAGGTCGAAAATTTAACTCCTGATGATCTCAGACATCCTCTCGGGTACGATGATGTGTAGGTAGACAAGGATGTACAGGACCAATGAAAGATTTGGGGGTGACGCAATTGTGGAAGCAAAACGTGATCCCATCGCCTAATACATCGGAAGGGGATTCCGCTTGGGGCAAGTACGCTGGACCCTCGGCTGCGATCCAAACAGCAACTACGACCGCCTTTCTTTTTGTTGCTTTTCATCGCTGAGGATTCTTCCGATCGAAGTTGTTAGTTTTCTCTGCCCGTCTCAATTGCCTATCTCAAAACAAAGTCCATTCGTAGCGTCACTTGCTGGGGGGTTTTTTTTAAGTGCCTGAGAACAGAACATATATGGAACGCTTCATCATACCGAGGACATTTGCATTTGCCTTTCCCGTCCATGGTTTCCATGAACTATTCCATTGGTTATACTGTGCTTATGTTACTCGGGCTCTGTCAATCAGCTCTACTACGACAGTTCTGCATCACAGTATCGAAGTCCACTTCTAAGCAACCAACGCAAGATGCAGAGGCCAATCGGTGGTCCCGGATGGCACTCACTGGCTTTGGAAAAATAAAAAGGATCTGCGACGTCAATCACAGCTCATACGAGGTGGCTCGCTGTTTCTTTCGTTTAAAGGCAATCTGATATCGCTTGTTGAAGCGCCCAGATGAGTCTTGCGTGGTGTGCTTGATGTTGGAAATAATATTCGAAGATATTTGTTTCACGCTTTACAACATTTGGTGAGTAACGAGACCAACGTCTACCTCCTACAATCTACGCTGCGCCCGCATATTTATCAAGTTGATCTTCTAGCGCTGACCAGAATTCAGCCGTCACCATGTTCCAAAGCGCTCCAAGATCCGAAGCCTTTACGCACCCACCAAAATCTCAAGAGGATCGGTTCATGCTTCCTGGCTATGGCCTTCCTCTGGACTACGCTCCAGTCGAGAAGAATGTATATGGCATCCAGAACAGAGCTTTGTTTCCAACGTCGCTGGATGACCGTGACATCCAGAAAGGCTATGCAGAGTAAGACAGAGGCTTGCAGCCAACTTGCTTTGTGTGCTAGCTGTGTTCGACTTTGCTAAAAATTGAAACAACAGCCAGCCGCTTTTGACTCTTCGTGAGATCGGGATGCTGAAAGTCATGGAGCACATCACGGACCGACCGTCGTGGTACGAGGATGTATGTCATACGTCGATCTATTTACAGCTGCCTTTACCAGACTTTCTCGAATGTACTGGGCTGTGTATTTTTGATTCACTTATTGAGTCTTTAATCTCGTTTGTTAGCAACATCCGTTGCTTGTGCTTCTCCCAAACTAACTGCCCTTTGATCGTCAGGTCTTCAGCACAGAGACGGCAGAGAGATGGAAGAAGGAGGCTATGGAAAGCGAAAATGATATGTCACCGAATATGGCTAACTGGATAATCGACGAGCTGAGATACAAAGCCATTATATACGACGCAACCAACGTGCTGGCTTTGTACAATGGTGACGTTGTCAAATCAGACAAAGTCATCCCGGAACAAGTCCGCATTCAATTCAAAGAGGCCCTCATTGCTCTTGAGGCTGATAAGACGATTGGATATTTCCCCGTCCCTGGAACCAATGGTAAATTAGTCGATCTTATTTCCGGTTCACTGTTCCCGCTGGTTTATGGCCGAAGTCGCATTCTGCCGAACAGGCTTATCAGCATCGACGACGCTCTCGACTCGGCTAGGGAAGGGGAAGTTATACCTGCTCCACGAGATTCAGGAATTACTCGGGAGGATATTGCGTGGAGGGTTGCGTCTCGCTCTGATATCTCTGTCAAACCATACAGCACAGACTTTCAGATGCTCCCGTGCGACCTGTTGCTGGGAGAAGACGGCAAGTGGCACATTTCTAGCTACATCAACAACCTACACCCAGTCAGGCACCGAACGATGTACAAGCTCATTGAAGATATCTTCAACCGCCTGGTTCCGCTATGGAATGCCACGTTGACCCCAATGAAGGATATGCTACACTCTCGGCCTCGAATTGAATATCACAATGTGGAGTACTATCCCCTACCACCAGAAGTCGAAGCACGGCGTCCCCAGAAAAGCCCAGGGGAGGCAGAGTTTGAATATCAACAGAGATTGGAAAAATGGAAAACTGAGAATTATCGAGTGGTTCAACCTGACGTTGGAAGATTTCAACCTTGGGCAGTTCCTCCATGGATGATGGATCACTTGCCTAAGGACCTGCCAAATCCAGTCCGCATAGAGCAAGGAGTTGAACTCCATCATGACTACTGCAAGCGCGGGCTTCAAACGCTTGTCAGGATGGTACAGGTCAACTTGACACCGGAAGATCCAGAACTCATCGCTGACTGGCATGTTGAAGGTCAACTGGTAAGATCATCGACCGCTGAATCCATAAAATGAGACGCTCAAAGCATTTCTAACTACCCTAGAACGAGCATATCTGTGCAGTAGGGGCTTATACATTCGATACTGAAAACGTCGATAATACTCGGATCCAAGTTCGCCAGATTGCCGACACATCATACCTTGCGCAAGTCAACCATGACCCTGACGACGTGGTCTGGTTGAAACAAGTGTTTGGCTTTGAACCTGGAGAACCAGCAAATCAGGTGGTCGGTTCGGTAGAAGTCAAGTCTGGCAGAGTCACCGTGTTCCCGAGCACCTTGCAGCATCGTTTCCTTCCATGGAGATTGAAAGATAGGAGCAAACCGGGCTACACCAAGGCACTAATATTTCAGCTCATCGATCCTAATATCCGCATCATCTCAACCGCCAACGTACCACCCCAAAGGGTTGACTGGGGTTTCGAGGAGAAAGAGATGGAACAGCTCAATCAGACGTTGGAGCGATTCTCCATAGAGATGCAGGATCGAATGCTGGCTCGAAAGGACAAGTTCCCATTCACGGTGAAGGAGGGTTTGGAATTCCGTGAAGAGCTGGTCAAGGAACGGATCAGATTCACCAGATATCAGCAGGTTGCCTTTGAATCGCGCCTTGTCTATGTCTGAACTGGGTCGGAAATTGGTTGTCGATTTCAATCATGTTCTTCGTATTTTGGGCTCCTATATACAGTTATCGTTTCAGTCAAAAAAAAAAAAAAAAAAAAGTATGTGTTTAGACGTTGTTAATCTAAAATGCGGTTTGTCTTCTCGCTCTTCAGTGGCATGTGGCATCTCGGCGCCGTGAACATAACTAGTTCCCTTTACTTTCTGAGAGTATGTACAATGATACGCCTTGGAATCGATAAAACGTCGAGCAAACCCGCCAATTCGAATTTCTATCAAGGCAGATGACTCGAGTATCGTCAAACCGACAGTCCAACCAACTCGCCGCGCTATGCATGCAAAAGTACTATATACAAAGAAAACAGCCTCCAGCGCCTTTGTTCTTTTTACCTTTGACCGGCGACGAAGCAGGGGGAAGAAACAATCCGAAGAACCACTTTTTTTTTTTGAAAGACTATTCGTAACCCCATCGCGACATAATGCATGCGTACCAAGTTGTTTTTTTTGGGGGGGAGGGGGAAAGGGAAAGAGAAAAGAACGGCTACCTTCCCTTCATCTCAGGAAACTCATCCTCGAGCTTCAACCTCGCGGTAACATTCATACTCATGAGTTCCTGAATAAGCAACTTGGCAGCGTAGGGAATTACCATCTTCACCACGCCGCGCGACGACTTGCACCGTTGACACCAGTTCAGATAACCCATGAAACCGCACTGCTCGCAGACGTCGATCTCGTGACGGTCGGACGAGATCATCAGCCGCTCGAGCAGGAGCTGGCTGGTTCCGTACGCGATGAGACAGTCGCGCTCCATCTCGCCGAGACGGAGACCGCCGTCGCGCGACCGACCTTCCGTCGGCTGGCGGGTGAGGATGGCGCGCGGACCGCGAGCGCGCGAGTGCATCTTGTCCTGGACCATGTGCTTGAGTTTCTGGTAGTAGATGGGGCCCGTGAAGACATAGAAGGGGAGGGCTTCGCCCGTGATTCCGGAGGTGAGGTAGTCCTTGCCGCCGTAGCTGAAGCCGTGGTCGATCAGGATCTGCGACATCTCCTCCACGGGGCTGCCGCCGAAGCAGGTGCCGTAGCCGTGCTGGCCGGACAGGACGCCCGCCTTGCCGGCGACGAGCTCCAGCATCTTGCCGACGGTCATTCGAGAGGGGAAACCGTGCGGGTTCATGATGATGTCCGGGTTGATGCCGCTGTCGGTGAAGGGCATGTCGGCCTGGTCGGCGATGATGCCCACGACACCCTTCTGTCCGTGACGCGAGGAGAACTTGTCGCCGACCTCGGGACGACGGGTTTGGCGCGTGAGCACCTTGATGAGTTGGTTCTCGCCCTCGGTCGTGGAGATCATGACCTTGTCGATGTAGGACGGGTCGGGGAGTTTGTAGGTCATAGGGGCTGGGTTGTAGTTGATGGGCCTGCCAGCATCGGAGCCGGTGATTCCAGCGGAAAGCGACTGTTCTGGCTGGACCTTGTTGATGTAGACCTCTCCGGCATTGACCTGCTCGCCCACCGCGGCCAGGCCGTCGGACTCGAGGAGGGCATGCTTTCTGATGGGAACGTCGTTCTCGTACGTCGGCCCATTGAGTTTGTCCTTGGTACCGTTCGAGTAACTCTTCAGGTTCGTGACGTACTTGCGGAAGACCTGGCATCTTCCGAAACCGCGGTCCACTGAGCCCTTGTTCAAGACGAGGGCATCCTCAATATCATATCCGGAGTAACTCATGACAGCAACCATGGCGTTCTGGCCGGCAGGAAGTTGGTCATACTTGACCAGTTCGATGGTGCGTGATTTGACCATGGGTTTCTGCGGATAGACCATGAGGTAAAGGATGGAGTCAATGCGGAGGAACTGGTTGGAAGCAATTGCGCCAATAGCTTGTTTACCCATAGCGCATTGATAAGTGTTACGGGGTGACTGGTTGTGGTGAGGGTAAGGGATGAGACCAGCAACGGCTCCAAGGACTGTGAAGGGTTCGATTTCGAGGTGAGTTGTTGCCTCGGTGATGTCTTTCTCATAGATTGCGATCAAGGAATCGTTCTCCTCGTTCACATCCAGGTACTCGACTAGGCCCTGGGCGAGGAAGTCGTCAAACTGCATCGTGCCATCACGCAACTTCTTAAGGTGATGAGCCTTAACCCGTGATTTACCATTCTCAACGATGATGAGCGGCCTGCAAATTCGTCCATCGTCGGTGGCAAGGTGAACGGCACATTGGTGATGGTTGATGTAGATACTGACAAATTCCGAGATTCTGCCCATACGGCGGAGTCTTCTGAAAGCGTTGAGGAAATACTTGGGTCGTCGGGTGAGTGCGGTAGGCGTTCCGTTAATCGAGATCGTGTAACAGCCAGGACCGTAGAGCTCTTTGCCACCAACGGTTGCAATGTCTTCAGCTCCCAACATGAAAATCAGTTTCCTCACGGGAGCCTCCTCATCGTTTGTGGTAATGTGAGTCATCAGAGCCAAGTTCTTTACTAGACCACATGCCTCTCCTTCCGGCGTATCGGCTGGGCAAAGCATGCCGAATTGCGAGGGTTGCAACGCACGAGGACCGCTAACTTTCCTGGTCTTTTCGAACTGAGAGCTGATACGGGTCATCATACCCAGCGCGGCAATGTAACTCAAACGACTGAGCACGTGTGTAACACCAGCACGTTCCATACGGAAACGCTTCAAGCTCCAGTTTCCGGTTGAAATTGCACGGTTCATGCCTTGGGTGATATGGCTGCCATGCATGCTCATCACGCTCCAGGCATCGAAAGCTTCTGCGCGATTGCGTTTGTTCAAGACCTTGTCGATGTTCATCTTGATGTCGAAACAGAATTTCTTGAACAGATCTTCGAACAGCAAAGCCAACATCTGACCGGCGAGTTCCAGTCGCTTGTTTCCAAGGTAATCACGATCATCGACCAGACTTGGGTCGTTTTTCGCCATCAGGACGCGACGGGCCATGTGGGCGACGTAGATCGCTTTTGGTCTGAAATTCATATCCTTCACTTCAATATGCGAGATGATGACCGATGCAATAGCTTCGACAGCCTCCTGTACGTGGGTCCTGCGATATGCCATCTGTTTCCGGTTGATCTTGATGCGGGATCCAATCCAGTCGAGCGCCTGTTGCTGGGTGTAGATTCCGAGTTTGATGGCTTCTTCGAAGTTGATCGCAAAGTCCTCCTGGTACACCTTGTCCAAACCGGCAACGAGAAGGAGCATTTCCTTGTCCGTGTGAATGCCCATTGCTCGAAGGAGGATAACGAGAGGAATATCTTCGCTGAGCACGTTGTGCTTGACGTAGAGCTTTTCCTTTTTGAGAATGATGTAACTTTTAGACTTGCGTTCATTGGATGAACTATGCACCTGTTAGAGAGCTGAAAAATAGCGAAGGATGAGAAATAACCATCCGTACCTAGTGACTGAAGCCTGCACAATTTCCTTCTTTGGATCGGTTTCCACGATAATTCTGTTCTTGCTCAATTGTTCCTGAACAAGAATGACCTTCTCGGTACCGTTCACGATGAAATATCCACCAGGATCCAAAGGACATTCGTTGAGCACGCTCATCTCCGAGGGTGTTTTGTCAGCCAAAACACATTTGGAGCTACGAAGCATGACCGGCATCCGTCCGATGGCAACACCCCGTCTAATAACTCTTTGCCGTCCACGCACATACTCAAAATCGACCAGAATCGGGGCAGCATAGGTTGTGTCACGAAGTCTGCATTCATGCGGCGTCACCGTGGACTGGTACTCGAATCCCGCATCTTGCTGCTCATCCGCGCGGCGAGGGGAGCCAACATAAATGTCCGTAAACTTGATGTAGAAATTGTGATCGACATCGCTGCGTATGGTTGAGCTTGACTCGACGATTTTCTTCAGCTGCACCTCAACGAAGTAGTTGTATGAGTCGATGTGTTGCTTCACCAGACCCTTGACTTTGAGAAAGGCAGGAAGGAGATTCCACTTGTCCTTGGCCGTATTGATAGGATCGGTCAGCGATTTATTGTAGTAGAAGGGCTCGAGAAGCGCATCGAAAGGATCTCTGTGGCGGTACTGAGGAGGAGGCGGGTGCGCATGTGTCCGATCATCCGGCTGCGGCTGCGATGTATTCTGCGTCGGCGGAGCTTGCTGGGTTGCTTGCTTGGACTGAGAAGGACGCTTTCGCTTAGTTGAAGGATCAGCTGCTGACGAAGGAGTGGAAGCAGTGGCCTGGAAATTGGTGTTAGAGTCAGCAAGATGTCTGAACGAGAAGATGAGTATGCGGAGAAACTTTTCGCACCTCTGAGGGCTGCGTAGAAGCCGCTTGGTTTTTCGCGGAAGCCTGCGGCCTCCTACGGGGAGGCATTATTGCTGTAGGCTTAGAGACGATAGAATCTAAATGACACGCCTATGAGATCTCAAAGCAAAGGGGAGATGGTGGGCGTCATGGCCCGAACGAATTGACTCGGCAGAATTTCTTTTCATAGAGGGGAAAGATTCCATAAGCATAATCAAATCCATCTGTCTCCGGCGGAGGGGGCGGCTTGGATTAGGTAAGCGCATGAGCTATCTGTAAGAGGTTAGCCTTGCAGCCCTTTTGGACTAGCTAAATATGGCTAGTTCAAATCACTGCCCACCCCCTATGGCAAGAGCAGCTGGAAGCTCCTAAACAAACAGTTCAGCGGCAATACTTTCGAAGGGATAACATTATAGCTGATCTATTATCTATCTCTGAACAATGTGGCAAAGAATGAGACAAATTAGGAAACGAGTCTGAATGGATCATGCCGTGGCCTCCGCGCCGTCATTCATTTCTCGCAGTTGATGGCATGAGGCGAAGATTTCAGTGACAGCAGGAGCGAACGTCTGCATATCAAGATCACCTGATTATCGGTCGAAGAGCTCTCACTAAGTTCTGTGAGCTTGGCGCCTTTCTCTTGAAAGCTTCTTCAATTTCATCCAAGGATCTGCCCTTGGTCTCCGGCATGAAGACCGCACAGATGACAGCCGTGAGAAGCGTACATCCACCAAACAAGAAATATGCGCCGAAACTGCTTTTTGCCAACAGGATCGGAGTCGTCAAAGCTACCAGGAAGTTCGCCACCCAGTTGCTGCCATGCGCGAAACTCGTTGCCGACGCACGAGTACGTTGTGGCTGGATCTCTGCAGCGTATACCTTGATACCGACTGCCCAAGTAAGTGAGAATATAACGGCAAAGACATAAATCGAAACTATGACGACCCAGCGCCCAGCGCCGAACGAGCCGTGAACCGCATTTGCTGCATAAAATACGCCGATCACAAACATCGTCATGCTGAGGCCCATACCGCCGTAGATGATGCTGTGTCGACGTCCCCATTTATCAGCGCACAGGAGCGCTGGAATTGTCACTGCAAAGATCACGATTGCGGAGACGCCGGAGGCAAGGAAGCTCGCTTCGGAAGAGCCAAGTCCGGCTTGTTTAAAAAGAAGGGGTGCATACTAGAAGAGGTTGATGAACATTGTACGTTGAGAGAATGGTGAGGTCCTTTTTGATTTTGTGTTGACTTACATACAGAACACCATCAATTCCACTGAGCTGCTGCATGCCCATCATAAAGACCGCGAGGGCAGTACGTGCGCGAACATCCTGCGAGAAGATGTCGAATAGGCCATGTCCGGTGTTCGCGTTGTGGCTTCGTGGAGCGAAATCAACATCCTCCGCATTAGAACTACCAGCGGTAATCTCTCTGATTTGCTCGATCTCCACTTTTTCTCGTTCAGCTTGACCAACTCCCAGTTGGTCCCAGGCCGCAGTTGCTTCCCATCGACGACCATGTAGTGTCAACCATCGAGGTGATGGAAGGAGCCACAGAAATGTTGCGACGGAGAAGAGCGTTGACAGACAGGCGAGAACTATGAAAGGTGTGCGCCATGAGAGAGAGGACTCCAGTTTTGCGCTTCCATAACACGTGAAGAAGCCAACCACCAAACCAAGGGTAATGAGCAGCTGAGGCCCTGTCGTTAAAGGTCCTCTGACACTGGTCGGAGAGATCTCACAGATATACCTGTCTGCTGTCAGATACTTTGTTCTGTGGCCAGCGGAGACATAGATGATCAACCTACACGACCAAAGTGCCCAGATACAGACCCTCGCCGATACCTTCAATAATTCTGCCAATAATGAACATTGCAAGGTGAACTGCGGCCGCTTCCAATGCTGCACCGATGCCAAAAGTCAGTGCTCCAATACTAATACCTTTGGGTCTGCCCAGCCGATCCGCCAGATATCCGGCAAAGAACGAGGAAATCGCAGCAGGAATCAAGATCGAAGAGACAATCAATCCATGGACACTGGCGGACTGGCTGCCGAACTGGGAGATAAAACTCTTCATGACCGTTACTGGTCCGATGATTCCCGTGTCCATTCTGCGACGGCCGCAATTAGCTATGGCCGAGCTATTCTTCCCGCGTAGAACTCACCCAAAGAGTAGCCCGCCCGCAGAGCACAATATGCTAGCGAGAACATATCTCGGTGGCCTGCTGATGAGACTCATCGTTCAGCATGCGAGTGTGCAACTTGCAGACAGCTTGCAAAGTGTTTTGATTTGACTCCTTGACTTTAGAAGATTTTCTCTTCTCGGGGCAATGCACTCCGGACGGCCTCCGAGAAAGTTGAAGAGCAAGTGCCATTCAGTAAATGAAGGAATAAATAAGAGCAGAATTATTGCGGGGCACGAGACATCGAGCGATGGACTTCCAATTTACGAACCAGCGACCCAATGCGGAGAGATTTCAAGCGTTGTCATCGAATGGAATTGCGTATTCATTATCATTGCTCATCAATGGATGTTTACAGCACCAGCCGGCTTTCTCGGTAAAACTCCGGAGCATCACGCCCCGATGCAGATAAGCCGAAGGCATCTTATAAGCTCTGAAAACTCCGATTTGATGCAAGTCGAAGTTTTGGAATGTCCGTTCTACGTCGAGCGATCGAACAAGAATCAGCCAGTCCATTAATTCGATATCAACCAGAGCTATGCCAGCAATGATGAAATATGGTATACACAAAGCAAGTCACATCGATGGTTTGCTCGTGCAGTACGACCTGCCGTGCTGAGCTGTCGGGTCATCGTCGAAATCACGACCAGCCAACAGCGTTGGGAAAGAAAAGAGCGCTGGCGATCTAGGTAGTAGTTTATAGATTATACTTAAAGCAGGAAGGAGGGTTATCGGTGAACTGCCTATACTGAGGATTGGTACGCCAGGGTTGGTACATATAAAACTCTAGAAATGTGCAGAAATGGTCGATGAACGAAAACTGTCTTGCTCTAAATAATATTCGAAGATACCTCGCGACTCTCTCAAGCCGTATGGCGCTCTCCGCAAATGCTTGTTCTATTGCACCGGTTGAGATTCTTTGTTCGAAGTTCTAGGCTTTGGGTGGTTGTGAATGAATTCCAGCTCTTTATGCACGCGGGGTCGAGAACACGTCGGATAACAAAAAAGCATAACAAAAATCAAACAAGAAAAAAAAAGAGAAGAAAAAAAAAACGCAAGAGGCAACGTAGTAGAACCGTTATCGTCACAAAGCCATGGCTGGATATCAACTCCTGGTTGCGGCAAGTACTTCCACGTAGTACTCCCAAGAGAGTCTGCCTTCAAAAGCGTTTCGAGACAGAGCCTACATTGTCAGAATACAACACGAGGGTCAGGAGCCCGTGTTGAACCCGCTCTGATGAACACATGAGTGGGTGCATGGGTCCAGAGCGCACTGATAAAGTAGGCTCTAGAGTCTAGAAGGCCTGATATATTCTTGTCCGCAACTTCCACCATGATGATAGTCAATGAGGTGTTGGACGAGACGACGAAACTTTCTCTCTCTGCAGCTTTTGCAGGATTCATAGCCACGGAGAACAGACATTGTTGTGGATGGGCCATACATCAAATCGTTCATTCTTCTACATATCCATGGAAATGACCAATTACCTTTCTCGTGGCTGTGACCTGGAATGGACAAGCTGGAAAGCAAGGGTAAGTGATTTCGCGTAGTCCAGACTCCAAAGGCGAGAACGATGATAAGAGGTGCCATCTCAGCATACACGTCTCGATGCATATCGAAGCCTCGCCGAGCTGCCCAGCTGTCAGCAGCCATGCAGACTCTGCGCACCAAGCATCCTTTCAATTTGCCCGCCATATCACTAGACTTCACCCATGTTGACCGCTTGAGGCATCACGGGACAGAATAGTGTGTGCCATCTCTCTTGACCGTTTGGAAGATAAGATTAAGACCCAATGCTGAGAATAGAATAAGGCGGATAGTGGATCATTGAAGCCTTATGCGGCAACGGGCCGTGCTGCTAGCCATCATAATGGACTTCGCAAGTAGGCTAAAAAGCTGCTCGCCGAAAACGTATGGAAAAGGCCTCGACAACAGAAGCAGCAGAAACGAATCTCGACCTCGCATTGCACCTGTTTCGTCAAAGTGGATCTTCAGACCGTGCACGCACATCTAGTCTTTCACACCTTAATGAATGGAACCGCTGCGACTAACGCGTGTAATGTGTATTGGATCGGTAGAGCTTCCTAGGTGTTCCGTCGGCTCGAAGAAAGATCAGTTCGAGTACTGGAGCCCCGGCATTTCCTCCCGCGCCTTTTTACCTTGCCTCTCGTCTGTTAGACTCGGCCGCAACATACATACAGATGGCGCTTTCTCTTGCGGGGTTGGGCAACAATACATCGAGGTCCTCAGATATTCCATCTCTGACAACATTACTACAGGGATTCTTGCGAGCAACACTTGTACAACTGTCATTTTTCTTGCGAAATGTTCCGTGCGCACCACGATGACGGTGGACGGAGGGAAGTTCTGGGCAGAGTCACCAGCAATGCGGATTCTGGAACCTTGTGTGCATCTTTCCATTGGGGTTAATCTTCCAGAGCGGATGATGTCTGTGGCGGCGGGCTCCGTTGACCGCAACTTTAGAAGCTCCAGGCCACTTGGCAGTCACTGTCGGAGAGAAGACTCTGAGTCCCTGCAAACTAGGATTATCTCAAGATTGCATAGTCACAGACATAATTGATGGTAGCCCGAACACTGACTCCATATATGAACAAAGGTCCATATACGAGCATCTGCTCATGGCTTCCCAGACATGTAGTCACGTGGACTCCTCGGTCAACCTACAGTGGATCTCGTTTAACGGTTGAATTCCTGTTCAAGAGCATGGGTCAGACAATTCCGTGAATCCGTACGATTAGGGCCAAAATATCAAAGAATAATAAGCAACAAAAGCGACAAAACGAAATCCTGTAGACAGTTCGGGAATACCGATTGTGTAGGGTTGAAGCTCGGATGTGGCAATTCAAATGTCCCTTCGTTTGATAGGCCCGAATGTCCTGTGTATGCTTAACTGAGGTGACAGGGGCGACGAACCGGCAAGGAAATAAGCGTACAATTAGTCCACAGTCAAGGCTGGATGAGCAGTGAGCGTGGAGTCGAAACGGGGGGTCAATCGGTGTGGAAAGACTAGTCGAACGGCTAATCGCATCGGATCTAGCTTGGACCAACGCGCATTGATACCGCGGGAGGCTAAGATCCGTTAGTATTTATTGTTCCTCGTTGGGCATGAAAGGTGCAGCTTTGTTGGCCTGGGATTGAATCCCCTTTCTTCGGATTCTCTCTACAAATTTCAGGTTTCTTCGGAGGCCCAGCACTCGAGACATGATAACCGTTTTCTGCTGATCATGACAAGAGTCGAAGAAAAGCAACGTCAATGATCGGAGATAAAGAAGGCAGATTCGAGGATCAAGAGGTGCATCAGTCTTCAGATGCACCCAAGGGCAGACTAGAAAAGTGGCTCGCGATGATTGGCCTTGGTCTTCGAAGCCCTGGCTGCCCTACTGCGGGTTCGTGATGCGCTATCCCCACAAGACGAGGAGCCCATGCTCGTCATTTCAGTGGTTCAAACTTCAGGGGGGACCCAATAACGCCTGAGGATGACAAACTCGAATTGGAATTCCGGTCATGGATCAGCACTAGTCGAATCAGGTGTTGTACACCGCTTTTCCTCAAGCGACCTTTGAAATTGAAGCCTGACGTCGGTTTGCAGTTTGACTTTGTCTGGAATCGGCGAATCTGAAACTCTAAGCCTGCAGCACCGAGCACTGGGTTCATGATCGGAGAGAAGAGCTCATTATTACTCTTGATTTCTCAGTGAAAATCGATAAATATTCCCAACAATGGAAGCATGGAGCTCCAAATGGCAAATACGTGTCGAGTCGAGTCTGTTTGATCCATGGGACCAGAGCTAAGAGCTACCCGTAAGTTGTAACCGTGGCTGTTGGCGCTTGATCCGGGAGCCCAAAAACCCAATCCGATCCGGCCAGTGGCGAGGTTATTCAGCCTGGGGGAACCTTGGTACTTGCCCCCCCTGACTCCAAAGAACAAAAAAGACAGCTCCCGTCATCGCAAACCATTCGAATCATCTTCTGGGAACGCGTGTCTCGGTACCTGCCGCTTTTTCTTTATTTGATCTTGGTTCTTTCTGCCTTTCATTATTACCACAGTTCCGAAAGTAACAGTCAAAAACGGTAGCATGGTCTCGGTAATAAGTGCAGTGGCTACCTAGAGCCTGATCCGCTGTCACATCTTCCACTGCACAAGGAATTGTGGTGTCTCCACTCAACGCAGAAGCCTTGCAGAGGCCACGCTCTCTCTCTCTCTCTCTCTCGAACAGCGCACCCAGCACCAGACATCCCTTGCACAATAATGATTCGGTAGGTAGGATGCGGGAAGGTCCATGTACAGTACAATGTTATCCAGGATATCTGTACATGGGCTTTTTTAGAGCAGCGCAAGACCTGCAGCCGAGCTCCTTTCCCCAGTCCATGTATTACCCGGGGATAACTGCACCCAACAAAGTCGCACGGTAGGATGGTGAATAAAAAAAAAGCAACGAGAGTAGACCACATAGAGATCCAATCAAATCCGTTACCGGGAAACTATTTGCCCTTGAAGGATTGTTTCGAAAGGAAGTCGTTAATTGATCATCCCAAAGACAGCTCAGAGTCACCAGTGATCTGTTTCCGCCGAGGACCATCATTGACCATAATTGGCAGCTTAAGATGAGCCACAAAATAAACCACAGAAGAATTGGAAACGAACCTGGAGAGCAGGACAGTGCACACAGACCGAGAGATCCCCTGAGCAGATCTCAAGCTCGAGCCAGGGCTGATGTGCATCGCAAAATCTCAAACACCCACTACTTCCAGAAAAGGTCGAGTCTCCCCGCTCTAGGCTGTCCCAGCCGCCCTCTCCTCTCCTCTTCCCCTCTTCTTTCCCACTCTCCCTCCCTCTTTCATCTCCTCCGCCCTCGATTATCTGTACAACAATACATATTCTTTTTTTTTCTCTTTCTTTTTTTTGGTTAGCATCCTCCTTTCCGTGCTTTTCACTCGTTGTATCATTATCCCACCCGCCGCTCTGTCCGGAGAGCATAGGGAAAAGTGGTTCGTGGAGCTTTGTTGCCATCCGGTTCATTGTGTCCCGCTGATTCGAGATCTCCGCACCCTTAGGAGAACAACTGCTGCTTGCGCCGACCCCCTCCCCCGGACATTATAGAACGACGTATTCTGCACGGAAGCGCTATTGCGAACAACCTCCTCGCGGAGAGTATTCATCTCTCGAGGCGTTCAGTGTGAGTTGAAAGTTCCCGGGTTTTGTCGTCGTGATCATCCTCCGCCAAATCACCCCTCAGCCCCTCTCGACTCCTTACTTTCTTCCTTTGAGACACACCGCCAACCAGGGCCTCCCACCCGGTTTATCCAACCTCCTCCCTGCTGGCTCTTGTCTTCGATATCCTTGTTTCGGGCTGGGCGCAATTGCTTCTCAAATTGGCCGTCCCGAGTTCGTTCGGTGTTGCAGACCATGGTGGTGTCATGATCTCTGACTTTCTTGGCCCTTGACAGTATAGCCCAACGCATATTCCGCCCACCATGGCCTTCAAGAACGGGCTAAGCGAACGCCTCGATGAGCTGCGATTTCCGTCCCCACGATCTCCGCCCTCGGAGTCACCCTTCTCCGGCTATAGCTCGCTCTCGCCCGGCCATTCGAATCTGATGACAGCGTTTTCGAGGCCCTCCACTGACGTGCGGGCCAATCTTCAGCGTCGTTTCACAACAGATTCGAGCAAGCTCTCGTCCTGGAGCCATCCGAATCAAGGAGGAGCCCAACAACTTTCGGCGGACCCTTTGGATTTGTTGTCTTCGGTAAGCTTGTCATCTCCCTCAATGTCTTTCCTGGATATCAATCTGGATTCGCCGTTACCCTAAGTCCTGCTGGGGGATCAATTGCACTTGCCTTTGAAGTATTTGCCCTTGAGGTCATCGCTGGCGACGTGAAGGCGCTTCGCTCGCCTCGTTCTAGCTCGCGGTGATTCACATAGCTTCCCGTAACTGACCTGCTTCCCTGCAGGCAACTCACTTCTATAAATCGCAGCTCGTGAGCCTCCTGGTGTCTCTCTTGGATTAGCTTTCATTTCGTTCCACCTTACTGTGAGTGACACTGACCTCTAGAAGTTCGAGAAGAAGCGCCAGCATATCGAATACATGCGCGAGCAGAGGAGGAGGTTTGAAGAAGATATGAAGATTCTGGATCTGCAGCACGAGAAAGAGAAGCAGGACTTGGACCAGCTTGCACGAGACCTAGCGAAAGCGGGCATATCTGGACCAGTCAGCGAACCGACAACGCCGCCAGAGTACCGGGAGAACGGATTCCCTGGCGCTTTCTCTCGTCCCACCCGCTTCTCGACGTCCAGCGTCACCTCGTCGCCAGGGTTCTTCAACGTCTTCGCACCTTCTCAGGTCACGTCTCCCAGTCAGACCAACACTGGGGCTCAGAGTACAAACCGCTTCTCTGTGCACTCGGTGCCAGGATCTCGTAGGAATTCTGAAAAGGAAGACTTCATTCCCGAGACTGCATCTTCTTACCGACCTGGTCCCTCGTAAGTTGACATACCCCGCATATTTCCACTTTGGTGTTTTCTGGTGCATGTACTCGACATGGTCGGGGGCGCACCGCAAAGAAGACGCGAGCCATTATCTGGATATCCAACACGTCAACCTTCTTTTCTATTCACAAGATATCACCCTTTCACTAGCGCGTCTTGCTCATTCACCTCGCTTTTGCTGTGTTTGGAACTGAGACTCGATCTCACTTCTTTCACTTCGTCCTCTCCCATCTCTGCCTTGACATCTTATCCCTCCTATCCCTCCATCACCTCCCTTCCCTCCTATCTCACCCCAAGTCTTCCCTCTCGCTAACTTTCCTTCAAAGCTTCCACCGGTATTCTATGCCATCTGGTGGGTTCGGCTCTCAGCTTCGCTCAAGTCTCTCAGGCTTCAGTAACCCGTCTGGCATTGATTCGTTCTCCTCAACCAAGTACCTGTTTCATGACGAGGACAAGGGATCTTTGAAAGACGACGACCGTATCCCCACCCCAGATATCAAGAGTTACCTTCGGATGACCGATATCGACGACAAGTTTCCCACTCTTTCACGTCGTGACGAATCTGGTCTGGTAAGCAGTAATATCTGACTGAACAAAACTCATTCTTTGGCTGACTGAAGGCATAGCTCTCAGCCAACTCGGACGCTTTGGATCTGGCTAACTCCCGCACCCCTAATCCTGAGACTTACAACACCCATAGCCGTCACCGTTCTTCGCATCAAAGCATGCCGCAGAACACACTGAACATGTTTCGTCTCGAGCAGCTCGGCAGCCCTTTGAGCGAGAGCCAAGGCAATGGGGCCAATGCAACTCGTCATGTTGCTAGGCATTCTCTCGAAACAAAGCTGTTCCACGGCAACGAAGTAGGCCACGAGAGTCCTGCCCCAGCTGCCTCTAGCCGTCCAGCCCAGCTGCAGTCCTCTTACTCCACTAATGATCTGCCCACTTTCAAGGGTAACGGCTTCGGCGCAGCTATCGCCTCGCCCACCTCTCATACCGAGCAGTTCCAGCAGCACAATGCCAGCCTTGGCCGGATCCCAACCAATGCTGTGAATCAACGCCAGGCAAAGGACTCCCCTGAAAGGGATGAGGCCAAACTTCACGGCAACCAGTCCCAGCAAACCACGCTGCAGGCCAGTGCCGCACCTTTTGGACCTCAGCTCACTACCACGGCCGCAAGTGCCAGCATCGCCGGCTCTGCTACATCTACAATGCCCAACGTCCAGCTTTCGTACTACGGCTATCCTGTGCAGCCATACATGGCCACCCCCGCCCAAGTCAATGGCCAGCTCCAGAACTACAACCCGGGCTATGGTGTCTATCCCAACTATCGTTTCGGCGAGGGTCCCGCGAGAAATGGGACTACTCGTCGCACCGCGGAGTCGGAGCCCGCTACTCAGCTGTCGCGCTACACTAACTTCCCCCTCGAACACTACCGGGGCGAAATTTATGGCTTGTGCAAGGATCAGCATGGCTGTAGATATTTGCAGCGGAAGCTGGAAGAGCGCAATCCTGTTCACGTTCAGATGATATTTGATGAAATTCAGCAGCATGTCGTTGAGTTGATGACTGGTAAGTGAAACCTCGCTGACCTTCTGCCTATATGGTATGTCTAATTTATCCGAGCAGACCCCTTTGGTAATTACCTGTGCCAGAAGTTGCTCGAGTATGCCAATGATGAACAGAGAACCGTCCTCATCAACAACGCTGCCCACCAGCTCGTGCAGATTGCGTTGAACCAGCATGGAACTCGAGCTCTGCAGAAGATGATTGAATTTATCTCCACTGCCGAACAGATCCAGACCGTTACCCGTGCCCTGAAAGATCACGTTGTCGAGCTTGTCCAGGACCTGAATGGCAACCACGTGATTCAGAAATGCCTGAATCGTCTTTCTGCCGAGGACGCACAATTCATTTACGAGGCTGTTGGAGCCAACTGCGTGGTCGTCGGTACTCATCGTCATGGTTGCTGTGTCCTGCAACGCTGCATTGATCACGCATCGGGCGAGCAGAGAGCACGCTTGATTGCCCAGATTACTACCAATGCCTTTGCTCTTGTCCAGGATGCTTTTGGCAACTACGTTGTGCAGTACATTCTGGATCTTGCGGAGCCGCACTTCACCGAGCCACTCTGTCATACCTTCCGTGGCAACATTCCGGCCTTGTCCAAGCAGAAGTTCAGCTCCAACGTTATCGAGAAATGCCTGCGTACTGCAGACTACCACGTTCGCCGTCAGTTGGTGGACGAGATGCTTGCTGGTACCGAGCTTGAGAAGATGCTCCGTGATTCATTTGCAAACTACGTCGTGCAGACTGCCATGGACTTTGCAGATCCTGAAACACGCACTCGCATCGTTGATGCCATCCGCCCCATTTTGCCCTCTATTCGTCAGACTCCTCATGGCCGTCGAATTGCCGGTAAGATCATGGCATCTGAAGGCTCTGGACGAGGAAGTGCTGCGACAAGCGGTCATGTGACTCCAAACGAAATGAACTCCGTGCAGCTTCCTCCATCCTCATTGCAGGCCACTCCGAGCAACTACATGTATCAGCAGAATTCGTTTTCACCGAATGTCAATGGCCAGTTTGGTGGCCAGAGTTTTGTGCCTGCCTCTGGCTCGAGCTCTGCCTCGAACAGCGCAATTGGCGTGGCTGTCGAGCATCCTTCGGCTATGTTCTCTGCATTCTAGCGCTCAACAATCTGATTGTTCGGAATTCAGGGCAGCTCTTTTGCGTTAGCACCTTCAAGCGCCTGCTTATGTTTTCACAATTGTACTCATACTCACTCTGAAATGATTCGACGATCTCCATGACTTTACGGCCATCCTGACAACTTGTCAGCGACTTTAGGGAGTCAGATGCGATACCACAACAAAGATCCATGTCTTTCCAGATTCTCCAAGCACATTTCTGGATTCTCATGACGATGAATGCTACTGCGATGCAGGTATATCCCTGCTTTTGTCTATGTACTTTTGCCCCCAGTTCCTTGGCTTTATGCAATCGGTCTATTTTTATGTATGATTCCGCCTGCTATTCCATTGCACGTCGGCGAGCGAGGTTGGATATTCTACCATCTACTTTCTTCTTTTCACGGATGTGATTCTACCTTGTGTTTTTTCTTTTACGTTTCTTCCCCCATTTTCCCCTAATTGAATCCCGACATGTTGTTTCGCTGTTGCGCCCAATCTGTGCCATTACATATTTCATCAGGCTGGATATTACGGCGGTCTTCCTTGTCTACAGCGAATATTGTGGACTGATTGTCGTCATAATAACCAGCTCGTGAAATCCTACGGATGCAGATAAATCGTGACGGATGCAGATAGCGTGGAACGTTGGATGGAAGCCCATGTTCTTCAATGCCTCTAATTCATGGTTGTAACTGTTGTCTTTCTTTCTGGTTGATCATTCCGAGAGCATCGTTCTGCATGGATTCATGACTTTGGTTTTCATGCTTGTTCCAACATCACCCTCAGGCTCAGTAGAATAGATGTACCCATACTCTGAGAAACGAACATATTGCTTGTTCCATATTTTTTTTCTACGTAGGCAAACGTATTCTTCCTAAGATTTAGAATTCGAAACTCAATTTCGAAGAGATGGTTGCAACGGAAAAGGGCAGTAATAGGCAATCTCGAGGGACACGTGACTCCGCACACGAAGCCGACGCGTGCTTTCCCAATTGGAGCTGCAATCTTCGCGCCCGAAGCCCGAAGATCTTCTAATCTCTCTGGCTGGTGATTTCACTGCCATCTCAGATGGCATTCGATGCTTCCATGATTCCCTCGGAAATTACACGCTCTCTGAGCCAGCAATGGCCATGTCGCGAGCTTCAGATCCGACAACTGATAAGCTTGCTCTCTGTGAGTTTCGTACCTTCCGGTCCACTGGCACCGTGCCTCCTACCTTGATCCCTTCGTTTGCATTTTCTTTCCTCCCATATTCTCTTAATTGATGCTCTTGCTGACATATTTGTTAATCACAGACAGGAATTGCTAGTCCTTCTACTCTGGTAGTCCATGGGATCTCGGCGACATGCAAATCAACAATCACCCGCGCCGTTCTCTCTGCCCTCGGAGTACCGCACGCCATTGTACGGAGTACGGAGTGCATAACCGGAAGGCATTTGCTCACGAAAATATTATGGGCAACTTTGGAAGCACTGGGACAGAAGGACGAGTGGGAGAAATTCGGAAAAGGAAGATGCGAGCATGTCAGCACGCTGGCGGTGCTGCTGGCAGAAGCCTTTGCCTCGATGGCTGGAGGGCCCGATAAGAAATTTGTGCTAGTGCTGGATGGAATTGACAAGCAACGAGAGGCACCACAGACACTTTTGTCGGCACTGGCGAGACTAGGAGAGGTGGTGAGTCGGCTGCTTTTCTGCACCCGCAAATTGTACTGCAACCTCAACTGACACACAAACCTCCAGATTCCTTGCCTTTGCGTGATCTTAATCCTCAGCACTACTCCACGACCATTATTCCTCCAGTCGGCAGCTCTTCCGCACATCAGTTTCCCCCCATACGCACGCAAGGAAGCCATCAGCATCATTTTGAATGCTGATCCACCAGCCGTGAACGGCGTCCCGCATGAAGCGACCACGAAACTATATCCCAATTTCGTTTCCACTGTATATGACTCCTTAGTCGGACCTACAGCTGGCACCATTCCCACCTTCCGCTCCATATGCGAGAAGCTCTGGCCTCAATTCACCGCTCCGATTGCCAGCGGCGAGGCCCCGCCTGGCGGGAACAAGGAATGGGACTTTACACGACTTCTGGTCAAGAACCGAGCCCTGTTCCGGCACCAAGGAGAGTCGGCGCTTGTACACCACATCGTCCCAGAAGAACCCGCTCGAACGGCCGCAACGACCTCGAAACCATCCTTGGCAACGGGTGTTTCCGGTCCTTCTCCTCTTCCCTCATTGCCCTATTTCGCGACTCTGATCTTAACATCCGCATACCTGGCCTCGCACACCCCACCTCGACTTGACACGATCTTCTTCTCGAAATTCACATCCTCCTCACTATCCGCACGAAACAAACGATCCCACCACAGACGGCGTCTGAAGCTCCTATCTCGAGCCCAAGCAGAGGACAACAGGGAGCTCAACCAAAATCCGTCCACCCCTAGTAAGAAAGGAAAGCGACAAAAGACGCGCATTACGAAATCTACACTCGAGTACGCCTTTGCGACGTCCTCGGCCACCACTTCCGCAGTCGGAGGCGGCATAGGCATCACGGGGCCCTCCACGATTCTCACCGCTCGACCGTTCCCTCTGGAGCGGTTAGTCGCAATCTATCACGCCATCGATCCCAATCCTCCCACGAATCCGATTCGTGTCGCGGCCGTCGCTGACGCCATCTATGCCGAACTCGCAACCCTAAGGAGACTTCGTCTCGTGGTACCGGCCGCTGGACATCGATCGGGCACCCAGGTCGGGCTGGGGTCTGGCGTCAGTACGGGCAATACAACCTCTGATACCGGAGAGAAGTGGTGCGTCAATGTCTCGGGTGACTGGATCGGCGAGATGGCGAAAAGCATTGGTATAGAGGTTGCAGAGTGGTTGGCGGGCGGTTTGGACTAATAATGACTTGTAATGCATTCGTTGGGTGTTGGGGCTGTAGGTTTATTTGCATTGTTTCATAACGATATCCCATGCTATATGAAGAATTCACAGAATATCTCCAGACAGGCATGATCTCGGTTTCATCTCTATGTCTCCTTGGCTTGCCTTGCATGTTTCTAGATGAGATCCACAGGTCTTTAATTCTGTCCCAAGACATTGAAATATCCTAGTCTACCCACATTGACGTCGTAAAGATCGGACGCCGGCCTTCGGCAATGACACAAAAGAACCGAATCCCGGCCATGAGATTACCGGTTGCAAATCCCAGTCCTCGTTAGCTTGCGCCTTGACAGATCCAGACCAAAACGCCTGGCATATGTAACCTGCAAAACGCCCTTGCTTCCAGCTAAAATACCAAAAGGAAATGACCACAAACGCATCTACCATATCCACTCGTCGACCGTGGCACGAGCACAAACCAGCAGACTTGGTGTCTGAGAGCCGTGGAATGAGCCGGTACCGGTTTCGAACCGCACGCAGGAGATTCTGTGCTTGTATTGATACTTCGACAGGGGCGAGGAGACTTGGTCGCCGGTTCGAAGGGAGAACAGTTGGATCTTACGTTCATCTGAGGCTGCACCACAGAATCCGGGGTCAGTCAGTCAACGACACTGGACTCACTGCGCGGCGCGGCGCGCTATTGAAGATAAATGTGACTTACCGCTTGCGAGAAGGCCGAGCTCCGAGGAAACGTCGAAGTCGGGAGTGATTTCTGGTGAGTAGTCTTGGAAGGTGAGGTATGGTTTCGTCGAGGTGTGGCGGGGGCTCATGGGCTTGGGGTTGCGCTGCAGACCGTTGGGCGGGTAGCGGATGTCGTACATTTGGAGCTGTGGTGATGGTACTCGACAATTAGCATCAGGGAGCAAGCACTTCGGCGGAACAGGGTTGATGGAGTTGAGAAATGGCGAGGCAAATCGGAGAGGAACTAACTCACCGACTTCTGTCCCGCCACAACAAGCCGATATTCATCAACCTTGCGGATCTTAGCGACAGAGTGGGAATGCTGCAACCGAGTCGCAGTCCCTCCACTGCGGAGGTCATGTAAAAAGATGGCGGAATCCTTCAGACCCGAGGCAATGACATTCGAGGATAGCCATTCGACGCTGGTGACGAGTGCGTGGGATGAATCCGTGCGTCTGTGTAAGACCGGTTCCCCTGAAATGACGTCGTTGGGGAATGGCTTCTTCGACAACGTCCAGTGACTTCCAAATCCTTCCAGTGTGTGCAGGCCATCCGAGGTCCCAATTGCGAAGAGCGGCCTATCGCCCGTCGGGCATGGGGCAGAGCACCATAATGATGGCGTTGTCCGGATTCGAATCGGATGCGCGACTGACATCCAGTCAATATGTTGTCGCTGTGGAGTTGAAGCCACCTGGAAAAGTACTTACAGAAAGGAGGCCATGAATAGTCCCCTTCTTCGTCAGGGTCCGGTAACATGCGCGGTGCAAGAAATGAATCGCCTCGTGGACCAGAGTCCATTGTTGCACTAGTCTGGTCAGTGTCATTGGCAAGGAGTGAGTAATGCCAAGATCAGCCATACAGAAGGTAGCCCGTGTGGCTTAGGGATACAGATGAGAGCTATTGCAGAATTAGCATGTAATGTGCTATGCAGCAATAGCAAGTGACTTGGCCATACTCTGTAAGCCTCTTTGAAAAGAACCCGTTCCATAGTCTTATTGTATGTCCATTTCTCCTGATCGCAGTCTGGGAAGCACACACTTCAGTTGCAATCAGTGTCAAGAACGTCAGATGCGGAGGAAAGAGGCTTCAACTCACGAAACAGATGATTCACCTCCATGGTAACCACCTACGAGATAGGATATAAGCAGCCGCTCCTATCATTCAAAGACAAACGATCACTAAGCAAGTCAAGGCGTAACGTACTTGCAATCAGGATCCCCGAACGGTTATTGCGCAAGACATGCTTGATGGAATATTGATCCGGCCAAGGTTCGAATCGATGCAGTTCTTTCCGATACATCTGACTGGCGTATGTAAGCCCTTGTTTTTCGACTCGGCTGCTTTTCGACACGCATTGCGCTCCAATCTCCCTGTTGATCCCGATAAGGGGATGGGCCAAGGAAGCTGCTCGTCTAATCTTTTCTGTTGCTTTTCTTCGACTGAGGTGGATTTTCTTCTGGTGTCGCTGCATGAGGGTCAGACACATTGCTCTCCCGATGCTCAATAATTTGCGCTGCCTGTCAAGGAAAGGATTATACAACCTCGTGCTCTACACGCTTCCTCTTGACAGCGTCCCTAGAGTACTGCGATCCAGGTGGCGCCGCATGGTTCGCCTGGATCTTGAAGTATTTCTTCTTCTCAGCATCTGTATAAATGTCATTAGTTTTGGGCTTGCAGAAAAGTACGAAGTGCGCGTAACAATGAAAATAAACGCGTGAGTATACTTTACATCGTGGTACGAGGGGCAATTCCCCTTGATGGACGAAAAATATCCGGCTTGTACAGCATCTGAAGAGTATGACAATTGCATATCATGCGAAGTACATACAAACATATCGCCACTTGTTCAACAGGCTTTCAGATAACAGGTACAGGAGGCAGACAGAAGTCTATCGAAGCGACAGAGGGAAAAGAAAATCCGTGCAAGACGAGAAAGGAATCGAGAGGATCAAAGAGGACGGGCTGCAATATGGAGTCCAGGAACCAAGAGATTCAACTCACCGTAATAGAAGCCCGGAATCTCCATGACTTCGGAACGAGAGGTGGGCCTCGTCGAGGTTTCACCGAATAAGAACGCCAGCGATCATTGATTCACTTTGCACTTTCGTTAACCTATATTGTCGGACAGGGACCTGTTTGTTTAAGCTTCTGAAGCTGTGGTTTCAGCCGACGCCCCAGTGACACAATCGCAGGGTATTCCGAGATAGAGGATAGGCAGTTCCAAACATGACAAGCTGGTGTGGGACAGATTTTGGCGGTTTGAGTTCGGCTGCAACGAGATCAGATCGAGCACATAGTGATATCTTGAACAATCACTGTCATCGAGAAGAGAAAAACAAGTTTAAGTTAGGATACTCCGATTCTGGAGGTGAGGCCATCCAAGGTCGAGACCGTTTGCTTGGTCCAAAATTCGGGCGCAGTGACGTTGTCCGGAGACGGAAGCATTATGTAACCGAAACGACATTCTCTGATTGGTCTGACACTCTTGGCTAGGTTCTTGCAGCAACATCATAAACTGGTCGCCAGCAAATACATTTCGCTGGGTCCAAATTTCTTACTTTCCGGAAACTTGAGTAGATGAGAATAGAAAGGGATCTTATATGGTTTCTAGGGCTATTAAGCTATCATCTCGTTGTGCGTGAACTTTTTCAACCTGCCGTTCGTAATATATATTCGATGGAACCTTTCGCACCACAATACACTAATGCATATTCGACTCAAAGCATACCAAGGATTTGAACAATAATAGATCACTTCTTATGAAGAAACTTCAAGAAGGGGTTTAGGTAGGATTCTTACTCACATTGACTACAAATATAGTTTTGGTTAGTGCTTTTAAAATGTCTTGACCTGCATGACGCATTCATCATTGAGAGCTCCACTATGCCGACACCCTCCGTACATATCGAGAGACAGGGTGTGCGTCGTTCGAGAGCGGAGAAGGGAACTCGGCTTGACAGGGCAATGTGGGGTAAACCACTAGTAGCAAACAAAGGACCAGCAGGTACAGGTCCGGAGAGTCCCAAGGTTCTAGGGTCCCCGGCCACGAAGCAACATCATTGCGCCGCATGCTGACTTCACGAGCAGGCTCGATTGCTCGAATTTCGAAATCCAAAGGAGAAGAATGAGAAGCTCGAAAAAGAAGGGGGGGGGTTTATAGGTGGGGCTAAGAGAGTGTGAAGAAGAATTGGAAGGAGCGTTGCTAGCCCGAGCCGACCGTACATACAATGGCAATGACAACCGCTCTGCAATGCACCGGTAGAGCGCAAACTGAAAGGGGAAGCACGATGCTAGTTACCCAGGTGGCCATGCTGGCAGTGCCCGCGTACGCGCCCTTTTCGCTTCGCTTGCTATCTGCCGCCTCGAGGCCACGGAATCCCGAAGCCGCGTGATGTCACCTCCACTGCACCCAAAACGAAGGAGCAAAGGAATATCGACCCCTCCACACAATGCGCATGCCAGTTTGAAGTGCTTTGACTGATGTAGCAACGACTTGATCCCAAGCGTACATCAACCTTAGTACTAAGCTCCGACCCCTTTTGCCAGTCTCCCCTCTAAACCCATGCTCGTGAGTCGTGCCTACTATACTATGTTTTCATATCTGAACATCGACAACGAACCCACGAAGGGCGAAGCGCATATTGTCCAGATTCCCCGAGGAAGTCGGGACCGGCTCTTTGACAAAGGAATGGGCCCACTTCAGCCGAAGTCTGGCAGCAATTTATTGTTTTATCGATGTGCCTAAGAGTCCAGGATGATGGCTCCGATCTGCAAGAGCTCGCAAGCGGGTCCTGCTCCTCTTACACCCGAATGGGCTGCGCCAAGCAGCAATTCCTACAAAGGTTCTGAATATTTTTTCCGTTATCTCATCCAAAAAGATTTACAATTTGAAGACATTCGTTTCCGTCTGTTCCCTTGGGGAATCCTAAAGAAAAAGTCGCAACAGAGACCGTTGAAGTACGATTTTTCCAGTTGACAACAAAGAAAGGAGACTTCAGCAGAAAATGGATGAAGCATGGGGCTCCTCCGGCACTACAAGTATCAGCACTACCGCATCATCAATTTGGGGAGAGACTCCTTGGTTCTTGAGGATGGACCATGAGGGTGAAGTGTTTTATGATGCCGACACGGAAGGTGACGTGCCAACCTTGAAAGCGGGAACGCTGGCAGGTCTGGTGGAAAACTTGACGCGACATGACAAGCTCGACGCTTCTTTCAATTACATATTCCTCTTGACTTATCAATCGTTCACATCGGCTGCGGACCTTTTTGAGATGCTCAAACAGCGCTTCAATGTTCCGCCACCACCCGATTTGACCCCGGACGAGATGCGAATATGGGGTGAGCAAAAACAAAAGATAATCCAAGTCCGAGTCGTCAATATCCTAAAACGTTGGCTGGAGATTTTCTGGATAGAGCCAGACAATGCGGAAACCACGAGCCTTCTCAAGACATTCCATGCGTTTGCCGAGGATTCCATCGCGACTATGAAGACACCGGGCTCTCCCAAACTACTCAGAGTTATTGAGCAGCGACTACGGGGACAAGCGTATGACATGACCATCAAACAGCCTGTCCCTAGGCCCAGCACCAGCGCTCCAACACCAATACTCCCGAAGAACTTGGAAAAGCTGAAGTTCCTAGACATTGATCCTACAGAGATTGCTCGACAGCTGACTCTCATTGAGTCTCATCTTTATAGCCGGATCGGGCCTAATGAGTACTCGAATAAGCTATGGCAGACGAAGGCCCAAGCTGCTCCCAGTGTGAAAGCTTTGATTCGCCATTCGAATCAACTGGCTAATTGGGTTGGCGAGATGATCCTGACACAGGCTGATTTGAAGAAACGAGTAAAGGTGATCAAACACTGTGTGGATGTGGCAGATGTACTGACCTCTTTTGTCCCGCCGGCAATACAAGGTGGTGGCTGACAGTGGTTATAGAAATGCCGTGGTCTCAAGAATTACTCGACATTGATATCTATCACCTCAGACCTCGAGACGGCTCCAATCTACCGGCTTGCTCGTACCTGGTCTCAGGTTAGCGAGCGTACATGTGCCACTCTGGAACCGATGCGTCAGCTCGTGGCGAGCTCGAAGAACTTTAGTGAATACCGCGAGGCATTGCGTCGCGCAAATCCACCCTGTATTCCATTCCTTGGTACGCACCGCGATCGACTTGACCGCATGTTTTGTTCTTCTCTCTTGGAGACATTTTTGGGTCGTCCTTTGGTCCGAAGTACAGGCGTAGCTCTGTGACCCTGCTGCTGACGATCCGGTCATACTAGGACTTTACCTTAAGGATCTGATATTCATTGAAGATGGTATCCCATCCTTGACACCGTCGGGCTTAATCAATTTCGGCAAGTGTGCAAAGATTGCGGCAGTCATTCATGACCTTCAACGGTTTCAGAGCGTCCCATATGTTTTTCAGCCTGTTCCCGAACTTCAAGACTATATCGTCACTCACCTTCAAGCGGCAGGCGATGTACATGAAATGTATGATCGCAGTCTGGAATTGGAGCCTAGGCGCGCGAATGAGGATAGTGCCCCCCAAGTGCCATATGCCGCTACTGGCACCAACATGGGTGCGACGCTCATTGCAAGCATGGTCATGATGCGATGACTGCATTGGGCTTGTATTTTCTTGGCGCTACGAATCTCTCTTAGCGATACCCACAAATCTCTTAAGCGATGGCCTTTACGTTACTGGAATAATAGACTATGGAGTAGGTATTAGCCACCGGCCATGCTAAATACTAATAGACTGTTCTTCAAGTCCCACTTCTGGGATGATCTCGGCCCTGCATTGGTTGACGTTTTCACAAGCCGGGCTTACCGCCGAGAAATCTTTTGAGCTGCATCGAAGTTGACCAACAAGTTTCCTACCTTCTTCGCAAGTTCGCATCGGGTTACTGGAAGCGAACAATCTAGGTTCCAGCATGGACCTGCTATCGATCAGTTCCAACAAACTTACGACCTCTGTCAGCCCTACTCCACTCGGCGTATTGTGCACGCGACTCGCTCGCCTACCTTCTGCCTTGATGCTTTTTCTTTTCTTATTTCTTCCAATTTCTATATTCCTTCCTCTTTTTGGCCCCAATGCTTTCGAACTGACCGGCGGCCTCCAATTCGGGGCCTACCGCAGCCCAGTCACCAGAAGGCTTCCCGGCAACGACTTCCTCCAGATTGTTGAGGGAATTTATTCGCCGGCTAGGAACAAAAAAGGAAAACCCAAAAAAGCTTCCTTTCCACCTGGGTGTCGGTGTCCCGTGCGATGACGTAACCATATCCACTCCTGCGTCCGATTGATAATTTTCACCGTCCGATATCGCTTATCAATCTTATCTCCGAGCCATTCATGATCCATCGGGTGTCGTTGAGCTGAAGCCCACGCATCTTATACAGCAGTTCAGTACACTGCTAAACGCGCATTGGGGCATTGCCATCCATGGCCGTGGATACTGGAGTATTCCTACCGAAGTAAGCTTGCATGTGACATGGAAATGTCGAGCAATTTACACCCGACACCGGATATGCTTAGTAGTATATAGGACTATCGACTTAGTAAACTATCGAACGAAGACGCTGACGATCAAAGTACATACAAAGGAAACCCTACCTTTTCACACCTTGTCCCTCTCTGGTGAAGTTTCCGTCGGGCATCATTTTCAGTTGCAAATACAAGCAGCAAGCAAAATTTAGATCACAGTACCCTTGTTCTGTTTGCTATCGAGCCGATAGTTCTTCCATACGCCAATGGCCGGAATGCCCAGGGTCAAAATTGCCGTGGCGCAAATACAGGCATACTTCATATAGACGCCCCAGGCATGGTCGATAGCCGTGCGGACCTCCGAGCCCAGGGGGTATCCCATCTGCGTAACGTAACCGCCCGTATAGATATCCATATAGTCCGCCTTGCTGCCGACTGGGAGCGCCTCGCGGAGGACGTCGGGGAACGTATTGGAGTAGATAGCAGCCGAGACGGCATATCCGACGGCACCGCCGAGACTGGAAAACAGGCTGATGATGGATAACATCATCGGGACGCCTTCGCGATCCGCGGCTGCCATGACGGCCAGATCCTGGCCAATGACCAGCGTGCCACCCGCAAAGGCAATGAAGATTTGGCACATGACGACGTAGCCAATGCCACCGGCACCGCCGTCGTCTCCGGAGCCCCGGAAGTAGATCATGAGGCCAGCGCCCAAGAGCATGAGGGGGAGCCCGAAGCATAAGCAAATATATTTGAATTGCCTCGTGATGCGGACTGCAATGCCGAAAATGACGGACCAAAAACACGAGCCCACGTTGTAGATCTGGCCGACGTAACCGGCCATGCTAATGGAGAGATCGTATACCACGATACAGTAGTTGAAAAAATAAACATCCCAGGAGTAGAAGCTGAAGAAGATTAAACCCGAGAGGCAGCAGGCGCCGACGACAGTGGGCCGTTTGAGTAATTCGTACTGGATGAAACCCGTACGAGCGCCGAACCTTTCCCAGGCGGCGAAAACGAACATTAGGCAGGCTCCAATGATAACCATGGTGATGAAGGTTGGACTTTTATACTGGGTTTGGCCGTAGAGTTGTAAGCTGAATGGCAAGAGCAGGAAAAGGAAGGCGGCCATTAATAGAACCGCACCGACGACTGGAGAAGCGGGAGTTTTAGTACGCAACCATTAGTCAATGGAATGAGATATTCACATACGATCAAATTCATGGATATAATGGATGATGGACTCGAGGAGAGTACGGCCGCTAGGTCGCCTTTTATAGATACCCACGTTCTCAGCCTTCCGCTGATAGAGCTTGAAAGTCGCTGCCAGAGGAATGAACACGAAGAGTGAAGTTATGCTAAAGATGCCGTAGCTCCAGCGCCACGAGGCTGTTTTTAGAAGGTTTTGGGCGGCTAATGGACCGGCAAAGGTGGTACAGATGAAGGGAGTACTGACAAATCCAAAGGCGAATGCTCGATTGCGTAGGCCAAATGTGTCGGCTACGTAGACGTCGAGAATGAGATAGATGGCATCGTACCCAACCCAATAGAGGACATACCCAGCTGCGTAGGCATTAGGCCCGTCACAAGCAGCCAGGATTATAAGTCCAACTAGGTAAACACCGACGAACACGATGAAGCCTTCAGTGCGGCCCCAGAGATTCAGGATCCTAGCAACGGGCAGTTTGAGGACACCTCCAATGACATTCGATAAAATATTTGCTGTGCTAACCTGGGGGGCTGCAGCAAAGTGGGAATAGGCGTTTTGTATAATAGTGTTGCTGATCGACGACTGGAGGGCCAACATAAAGAAACAGAGCCAGATCCTATGATTTGTTCGAAAGATAGCAAGATCAGAAGAAAGATTCTAGGAGATGAGAGTAGCCACTCCGATTTCCTACTCACAAGGCATAGCTCCCGTATGCAGCCTTCTTACTCCAAACCAATGCAGCTGCTTCAGCTTTCTGTACACCCGTTTGTGCCCGTTGAGTGATCTCGTTCGGATGTTGCTGAATCTCGATCTCGTTTCTGGCCTTCAGGCTTGGCCTCCACGATTTTACTCGGAAATCGGTTCCGCACATATCTCGCTCGTTCTTGAACTGGAGGATGTCGGGCCTAATGATGTTCTGGACAGTGCGAGTGTCATTACGACCGCGGACCAAGTCGAGAACCCCCATCGTACCCAAGGACGGAGCGTGTTTACTTTCTTTTCTCTTCCCAGAAGGGACTCAAAAATGACGTCTCCGTACCACGTCGCAGTTATGAAGGATCGCGCGCGCGAGAGAGAGAGGGTCGGAGGGAAGGATAGGCAGACACGCGACAGGAACAACGAACGGGATCGGCGATGGAAGTCGAGATAGAACAGGCGCATTCTATATTTCGGTCTGGCGGACGAAGAAGGGAACGGGTCCAAAGTGGGGATTGTATTTTGCGATACGACGCGCTTTCCGATTAATGTCGATCTAATCAATCTCGTGTGAGCTCAGGAATCCAATGACACATTGGGGCGGAATGTGGAGAATTGAGCATGCGGTGCAGCGGTGGTGACCGGATCAGAGAATTAAGTGCGACAGGCGAGAAACTAGGTACTACCTACTTACTTGTGCCTGACAAGATGTCCGATCAGCTGTGGGTACCAACCAGTACCGCACATTGCTTTCGCTTCCCTGGCGCCGCGGGCGGCGCGACCCGATTTCGGTATCATTCAATTTCCAGGGCTAGTATCTTTAACTATCGTTAGAAATTGGCCCTTCCTTCTCCAGAGCAGTAGATATTCAGCACATTGGAGTGAAGCTGTGAGGCTCGTCGATTGCTGTGGGATTTGCAAGTCATCTCCACCTACCAACGAAAATGAGCCGACCATTTGCTAGATGAAGTGCAATCCCACGCGATGCCAAGGCACGGGACAAGTGGAGAGAAAATCAAGGCAAAGAGTGGCCTGAGCAGAGGCTATTGACACGAATATATGGAATACTACAGAGCAGGGGTACAGGGGACAATATGGTGGATACAGTCGATGGCTGGGTAAACGAACCCTTCGTGTCCCGATATCGGAAGGAGCACTGGATGGTTCCTTGCCCATATGTTTCTTTCCCGATTTCTGTTATGACAGTGCGTAATGTTAGTTAAATTTTCTTGGTATTATCGAAACAGGAACATCACGATCCAAAGCACTCATAGGACCTTTGGCTCGATGGAGTGGGGAATATACTTTGCAAGATAATCAAAATAAATCTAATCTAATCTGATGGCAAGTCAAATTCCGATTCACCTTCGTTTAAGAGTCACGTGTTTCTAACTTTCTTTTTCCCCTTTTCCCCTTTTCGCCTCTTCGCGTGACCGCTGACCGAGGTAGGTTAGCCTGTTAGGTAGTCTCTCAGCAGAATCTCGACAGGGATTGGACCACTAACACAAACCCAGGAGGACCGTCCGACAACCTCGGTCGGGAGCCTTAGACTACAGGCACTTCAAAAATCTCTCTCCCCCTCTCTTCGACTCGCCGAAAGCCAGAGATGTAACTCATAAACCACATAATCCCCTTCTATACACTCAAAGATATCCCGTAATATAGAGGTAACTTCGGATTTGCAACCATTTTGTCTTTTACTATTTTCTATCTGGACTGGGTAAATAGGACTTCAGTTTCTCCAAGCAAAGTCTCCCCTCCGAATCTTCAAGCACAAGTTTCTAAATATTGATCTCTCATCTCTTCGTTCGCCCAATCTGTCAGTCTCTGCCAGCTTGACCCAGACAAGAATTGCGGAATGATGCGTCGTTCATTCAAGCCTGCACATGCGCCAATGGCGCCTGTCACACATCAACTTTATCACCTGCCGGCGATCTCCCATGCCAAGAGTAGATTATTCTGGAGTCGTCCACGGTGAGCGCAGGCTTCGAAAGCGAAACAGAATCCTAGGATATATCTCCGTGCAATGCGGCCGATGATACTGATTCGACGTTCGCATGGTGCTTCCAATTAATGCCTAAGATTCGGAGAACGGCAAAGGAGCTAGCTCGCACTGTCACTCATTTCCCATCCTAATAGGAACGCAGCCAGTATGTGTGGGAGCACAAACGCTGCGGAATGAGAGCCCGTCAAAGCACGAATGCCAAGAAGATCAGTTATTGAATGGGGTGGTCTATAGCTGGTGCCCCTGACTTACACAGATTTGTAGCCTGTATGTAACGATTCTCTTCCAGGGTTGTAGCTGTGCGACTTGGATGCGGCACAGGCAATACATCAAAATACCAATTGGGCGCATCAAAACCATGGGAATAATACACCATTGTTGATATGCCGCTATGGGGTTAACCACCCGACCGGCGCTGAGATAATTATTCTGGAAGAGTGCGTGGAAACTAGATTTGGAGGATCCTCCAAAAGTTCAAACACTGCATTCCTAGTGTAGATCGGTGGGGGCTGTCATCTCCACTAGTCGGAGTCCGGCACATAGTTTAATTGCTGATATTTCTCTTAGGATGTGGGGAATTTGGAAGCCTAATGGCTCAACCTCAAGTCTAGGAAGAAAAAGAGCGCTAATTCCCTTAAGCTGCAAGCATCCTGAATTGCAATCCAAGGTTTGGGTTGCTAACGAGCACGCTCGACCGACATGCCCGTTGAGGCCCGGTCGGCACAGACCTATCCCCCAGCATCACCTAGGCACTAGCCATGGATGCAGTATGCTGACTGAACTGTAACTAAGTAGTCTGGGCAGAGGCTACTTATGTCCGAAAAGCCATTTTGTGGTTCGTTCCAAGGTTGCTTAGCCCTTGGCAGCAGCTTGGCAGTCGTCAAGTGGCGTAGAAGTGGAGGAGCAAAGAAGAGGGGATCTTTGCCAAGCTGCATCGTCCATTTCTGTACTCCCTCGAACTTTCTTGACGGACTCAAGATAAGAAAGAAACTGCTTTGGCCCCTGGTCTGTCATATAGCCATGCGTCATGGAGCAGAGACTGAGAATGGCGCTGCTGCATGCCTAACCTCGTTATTCCAACCTGACAATGGATGGGTTTCTTTGATGGCGTCGTTACCAGCATCTGTAGATCGGAGTATGAACCTTTCAAGAGACTCGAAGCTTTTGGCGTTCTGGAAGCTTTCAGTCAAGATATCAACCCAGGGTTGTTCAGAGAACCATAAGTGTTGCTCCCACGTTCTGGATGGTATGTATGGGCCAAGATATGAGTGTGATAGTCAAGAACGACGGAGAATAAAACACCAGGGAGCCACGGGAATAACCAGTCAGCAACCTGGAAGCCCTACACCATCCGCCCGGAACCTGCCGTGATTCGTACTCGAGCTCAAAGGATGAGTCTGGAAGGAGACAGGACGCCTCCTCTTTCTTGATCTTCCTCCCCTTCTTTTCTTGCTTCACTTCCACGGTCGCTTGTTTATGGTTGTGAATCTTCCACCTCCCCTGACTGCAGTGGTTGCCATTGCAACTACTTTCTGCCTTCTCGTCACCTTCCTTACCATCGCCCTCCTTCCTTTCCCTCTGAATCCTCCATCAGCGTCCATCCCACGGTGACCATGCAGTTTGCTTTGTGATCATCTCTGCGTTATTTTATTACCCCGCAGTGCGCTTTTAGCTGCTTCTTTCTTACCTTTGCTTTTCCCATCCCAGACCTAGGGCAGATCCCTTCTGCAAGCTTTCATTTCCACGTTACTTCCCTCTTGTCGCCCATTGCCTACCCAACGATGTCAGAAAGCCCTGGATCAGCCCCTTTGGGGAACGCCGTATCTGCGGGGCATCATGGTCTCCATGGCAAAGGCCAGTTTACGGCCACTTCTCCCAGCGAGAAGAAGCCCCTGCAATCCAGTGACGATGAAGAAGAAGACATAAATGCCCTCATTGAGGAGCTCGAGTCACACGACGGTCACCCCGAGGAAAAAGAGGAGGAGGCGACTGTGGAGCCTGGCAGTGCTCGTCCTGTTCCTGAGGAACTGCTCCAGACTGACACGCGCCTTGGCCTGAACGACAGTGATGTCCAGGCTCGTAGAAAGAAGTACGGCCTTAATCAGATGAAGGAGGAGAAGGAAAACCTCTTTCTCAAGTTCCTTTCCTACTTTGTCGGTCCTATTCAATTTGTCATGGAGGTACGTCAGTCCAAGCCCTGTATTGTCGCGGTCGGCTTTGAATGAGATGCCTGTTTTTGACTACGTGGGCGACTAACGATATCCTCTTCGAGTAGGCGGCTGCTGTCTTGGCCGCTGGCCTTGAGGATTGGGTAGATTTCGGTGTCATCTGTGCTCTCCTTTTGCTCAACGCGACCGTTGGTTTTGTCCAGGAATTTCAAGCCGGCTCTATTGTCGACGAACTGAAGAAAACGCTTGCTCTTAAGGCCGTGGTTCTTCGGAATGGCCGCCTGATTGAGGTTGACGCTCCCGAGGTTGTTCCAGGTGACATTCTACAAATCGAAGAGGTGAGAGAATGTTCAGACCAAGATTCGAAGGTTTGCTGATGGATAGCAACAGGGTACCATAGTTCCTGCCGACGGCCGAATTGTAACAGACGACGCCTTTCTCCAAGTCGACCAATCCGCAATCACCGGTGAATCTTTGGCCGTGGATAAGCACAAAGGCGATACCTGTTATGCGTCATCTTCTGTCAAACGGGGAGAGGCTTTTATTGTCGTCACAGCCACTGGTGATCACACCTTTGTTGGACGCGCTGCTGCTCTGGTCAATGCCGCATCTTCCGGCACAGGCCATTTCACTGAGGTTCTCAATGGTATTGGCACTGTGCTCCTCGTGCTTGTGATTTTGACTCTGCTGGTTGTCTGGGTCTCCTCTTTCTACCGGTCCAACTCGATTATCGACATATTGAAATTCACTCTGGCCATCACCATCATCGGTGTACCCGTCGGCCTTCCTGCTGTTGTCACCACCACCATGGCTGTCGGCGCCGCATATTTAGCCAAAAAGCAGGCTATTGTTCAGAAGCTTTCGGCCATTGAATCGCTTGCGGGGGTGGAAATCTTATGTTCGGATAAGACGGGTACATTGACCAAGAATAAACTATCTTTGTCAGACCCTTTCACCGTCTCGGGGGTTGATCCTGAAGATCTCATGTTGACTGCGTGTTTGGCTGCGTCACGCAAGAAGAAGGGTATAGATGCCATCGACAAGGCGTTTCTGAAATCACTTCGCTATTACCCTCGCGCAAAGAGTGTTATCACGCAATACAAGATTCTCGAGTTCCACCCTTTTGATCCTGTCTCAAAAAAGGTCACCGCTGTGGTCTTGTCTCCTCAAGGTGAGCGTATTATATGCGTGAAAGGAGCCCCGCTTTTCGTCTTGAGAACCGTGGAGGAGGACCATCCAATTCCAGAGGAAGTCGAAACGGCGTACAAGAATAAAGTCGCAGAATTTGCTACTCGTGGTTTCCGCTCACTCGGCGTTGCTCGCAAGCGTGGTGAAGGCAACTGGGAGATTCTGGGCATCATGCCCTGCTCCGATCCTCCACGCCATGATACAGCTAAGACCATCAATGAGGCAAAGACACTGGGCCTGTCAATCAAGATGCTCACTGGTGATGCCGTCGGTATTGCCAGAGAGACTTCACGCCAGCTTGGTCTAGGGACGAACGTGTACAATGCAGAGCGCCTTGGGGTCAGTGGCGGCGGCGATATGACTATGACTGGCTCCAGCATATATGACTTCGTCGAAAACGCTGATGGATTTGCAGAAGTATTTCCACAACACAAATACAACGTGGTTGAAATTCTACAGCAACGTGGGTACCTGGTTGCCATGACAGGTGACGGTGTCAATGACGCGCCCTCGCTGAAAAAGGCCGACACTGGGATTGCAGTGGAAGGCGCTTCCGATGCTGCGCGCTCTGCTGCTGATATCGTATTCCTCGCCCCAGGGCTTTCTGCCATTATCGACGCCTTGAAGACTTCTCGTCAGATTTTCCACCGAATGTATGCATACGTTGTGTATCGTATTGCCTTGTCTCTGCATCTGGAGATCTTCTTGGGTCTTTGGATCGCCATTTTGAACGAGAGTCTGAACCTTCAACTAGTTGTTTTTATCGCCATCTTTGCAGATATTGCGACATTGGCTATCGCGTACGATAATGCTCCGTATTCTCGAACCCCCGTGAAATGGAACCTTCCAAAGCTCTGGGGCATGTCGATTCTCCTCGGTATTATACTGGCAGTTGGGACCTGGATCACCTTGACCACTATGCTGGCCGGCGGAGAACACGGCGGTATAGTACAGAACTTTGGAAGACGCGATGAAGTCTTGTTCCTTGAGATCTCGTTGACTGAAAACTGGCTCATCTTCATTACCCGTGCCAATGGTCCCTTCTGGTCTTCGATCCCCTCCTGGCAGCTGACTGGAGCCATCCTCTTAGTGGATCTGCTTGCAACCTTCTTCTGTCTTTTCGGCTGGTTCGTTGGGGGTCAAACCTCTATAGTGGCCGTGGTTCGCGTCTGGATCTTCTCGTTCGGCGTCTTTTGCGTCCTCGGCGGCGTGTATTACCTGCTCCAAGGATCCAGAGGGTTTGACAACATCATGCACGGCAAAAGCCCCAGAGGCAGTGCAAAACAGCGAAAGATGGAAGACTTCAGTATGGATTCCCTCTTTGGCTTCTTCCTTTTGTGCAAAACTAACAGGAAGCAGAGGTTTCTATGCAACGAGTATCAACTCAGCACGAGAAAAGCACATGAAGCAGGGCGTCAGATGGTTGCGCTACTTGGTAAGGGTATCGGACAAGCGACCACTTGGCAGGTGTCTTTCTCATTTTCCGCCGAGATTAGGCCATGTTGATTAGAAAGCTCTTGATATGGCTCCTATCTTTACCTTGTGACGCCCACACGTTCGAATTTCCTGACCCATATGAATTGCTGAAAACATCACTACTTGACAATTTCACTCTTTCTCCGAGACCCAGAACGAGTGACCGCTAGTGTCTTTCGTTAGGTCCATTCCTGTTCTGATTATCCTTTCTTGCTGTGAATACTTCTAATGTGGCGCTCCAGTCTTTAGACGGGTTCCGCTTGCTTTGAGCCTCGTTCTTGTGCAATAATCCTTCTTTTCTCTTAATTAATTTTAGTCTAGATGCTTTTAATCGGTGGAATCAATGGGACGGACGTTATTTGTGTCTTACTACTGAGTAGCGCTCTGGACTAGCATCCCCGATCGAGCGAGGCAGAGATGTCTGACGGTTAAGTTTCTTGTATGGAGCGCCTGTCGAAACGTGCACGTGGTAGATAATACAGCGAGGATACTCAACCCGCACACGTTGCTACATTATGGATCCCTTGCATAGTTTGATTAGGATGAAATTATAAAAGATAGACGGGCTACTTTAAACGATAGGTCGAATTCCCCAGGCACTAATCGATCTCTCTCAAGACCAACCCTTCCTCTCCTCAACCGCCCCCAATCCTTCCGTCACCAGACTCTAAATTACAGGGATCACGTTTCTGACACATTATCATCGCAGATCAAAGTAGTACCGCTTGGGAATATACACAGGTTAATATAATATGCAAGGAAGAAAGATAAAGGACGGTATAAGAGGCATGTGCGTATGTGCAGTGGCAGAAAGCGGTCGCGAAAATCAAGTCGTTGAAGTCAAATAGTCGGCAGCCTGGGAAGCCCTTCGTTAGAAACATCATTTCAGATCAGTCATAACTACGACGGAAATACTGGACGCACCTTGTCAAGGTTGTAGTCGAACTTCTCCAATGCAGCAAGGGATTCCTCCCGCGGGAAGCCCATGGCGGTAAGTTTTTGGAGAATCTGGTCATCCTCGCCCGAGTCGGCGTTCAGTGCCCAGCCCGGTTCTTTCTTGCCCGAAGATTCCGCGGGCTTGGCGGATCCGTTGGCTTCGGTTTCGGCAGATGCGGCATTGTCGAGTGGTGCGAAGAGGGCGTCCCAATCGTGGGCTGCGGCTTTGGAGTTAGCCTCAGCGGGAGAGGTAGCGGTTGGAGGCGCGTGCGCATCTGCGGAGGCAGCATTCACGTGGTTGTCGAAACTGAAGTCCGACGAGGGATTTCGACCCGCAGCGTCGTTCGCGGCAGCAGGCTTCTGCTGCGACGGAGAATCAAAAGAGAAGTCGAAATCGGATGTGTTCTTGTTGTATTGAGAGTCGAGCTCGTCGTCATCATCCTCGGCT
This sequence comes from Hamigera avellanea, assembly GCA_027569715.1. NCBI lineage: Eukaryota > Fungi > Ascomycota > Eurotiomycetes > Eurotiales > Aspergillaceae > Hamigera > Hamigera avellanea. Next base: position 157,476 of record JAPDKU010000045.1, on the reverse strand, counting down.
TCCTTTGCAGGAGCTAAGTCAAGGCCAGCAAAGGCCGCCTCAAAGTCCGGTGCTCCAGTCTTGTTTTGAGTGGGAGCTGTCCCGTTGTCCTCGAGAGCTTGCGGCTGCTGCGGTTCGCCCTTCACAATTGGTGCTCCTGTCGATGATTCCACCGAGTGAGGAGCATCAGGAGCAGCAGTAGGATCCGCCCGATTGGGCAAGAGGCCGTTGAACTCGGGCGGGAAGTCACCCTGTTCATTCTTGGAAATGCTCTCTTCGTAGTTTGGGGGGCTCTTCTGAGCGTCTGGAGCAGGCGGCTGACTTGTGGCAGTCGTCGTCCCGGGGGTAGGGAACGCTGCCAGCTGAGCAGCATCGATGGAGTCAGGCTTGGACTCGTCCTGATCCCGAGGGGGAGAAACAGGCGTGAAATTGTCGTCGAACCTCATAGCAGCTTCGTTCACGGAGCTATCGTCATCGTCATCATGGTCGAGTTCCCGAATTGGGGGAAATTCGGATTCTGCCGCCGCGGATGTTCCATTGGTCTTGCTGCTTCCAGCACCATTTTGCATGGCGGCAAAAGCCTCATCGAAGTCGTTGGCTTTCTGAGATTGCGATCTTTGACGTGCCGGTCCACCGAAGAGCTCATCGAAGCTTGGATCTTTGGCTTCCTCCTGCTTCCCGTCACCAGTAGCAGCTGCCGCAGCTAGTGTAGGTCCCGATGGTTCAGGCGAGCGCACTGGAATCTCCGGGAAATGTGTCTTGGATTCTTCCGATTCATCGAAAGGGGATTGTGCGGGAGACCTTTCTGCTGTTGGAGGTGAGATATGGCTAACATCACTAGCAGTTTGGTGCAAAGGTGTCCCAAATCCGGAAGTTTCAGGGCCACCAAATCGACTGGCCGGTGGCGAGACCTGGGTCGATGATGTTATCGACTGCGAGCCATCGAACGGGAGGAAGCTTGGTGTGAACTGTCTGGGCTGAGAAGGCGGAGGCGCGGACAAACCCCCTGCCGTAGGCGGAGGGGAGACGGAAGGAGTTGGTGCTCCAGAAGTGACCGGAGACTTGAACGTCGGGGGGTGAACCGAAGGAGATTCAGAGCGGAAGGAAGTGGCAGGGGGAGGAGTAGGAGCCGAAGGAGACGTGAATGACGGGCCGAAAAGGCTGTCAAAAGCACGTTGCTGATCATTCGAAACGTCTGGCGAGAAAGCATTCTCAGTCGATCCGGTGGCGGTCCGTCTAAAGAAAGGATTCGTGTTCTGGCTAGTTGTTGAGGCAGCCGGACTGGAGATGGTAGCAGGATCGACTGACGTGCTCTCCTGGGGCTCCTGGTATTCCTTCGAAACGCTATCGATTTCGCCTTGGATTTTGTCCCGCTCACCTTCCACTGTGGCCAGCTGCTTCTTATTAATGGCAACAAGTCCCTTCTGCTGACGGGCTTCCGAACGAGCCTTCTCAAGTGCGGGCTTCAGCTGGGCGACTTGAGCATTGGCCTGACGAATCTTTTCTTTGAGGCTTGCATTTTCTTGCTGGTCAGCCGCCAAGGCACTGGCCACTTGGTTGTACTGGTTTTGCAAATCCTGCCTGCTGCCCTCGATTAACGCATACTCTTGCTGCAACTTGGTTGTCTCGGCACGGGAGGCATTCAGCCTCTCCTCAAGAGCCTTGAAATTTTTGACCTCTTGCTCATACATTGTCCTAGCTTGCGCTAGTCTCGCCTCGAAGTCGCGCTTCTGCTGTGAAGTCTGAGATAGGCCCTGTTCCGCAGACGTCCGCTTCTCCTGCACATTCTGCATCTCCTTTGCCAGCGAGCCGATCTGGTTGGATAGATTTGCAAGCTCCGTAGTTTCGTGTGTGAGTTTGTTCGATTCTTCAGGGTCGTTGTCCCCAAGCAGGTCATCGGAAGGCGGGGGCGGTGACCTGACCGTCGAGGGAGCCCCATATGAAGCACCGGTTATCTGAGGCTGCAAGCTCTGACCAAACGACGAGGAAGGGACAAAAGGCTTGAAAGTGGTGGAGGCGCTAGGAGAAGCTCTGGATGTCGGGGACCCTGGGGTCTGGAAAGGCGCATTCGAACCTCCAGTTGACTGGGGCACCTGTGATGGCGCAGCAGCGGGAGGTGCCGTGAAGGCATCCAACCCGAAAAGGTCATCCGCAGCCGTCCGAACAGCAGGAGCAGGAGCAGGGGCTGTGGTTAGGGCTGGAGCTATGGCTGGGGCGGGCGCAGGGGCCGGTCTAACAGCAGCCTGGCGGCGCATACTGGGAGGAATCAAGGCGAGTGGAAGTGTCTGTGGAAGCTGATCTTTTCCAGTCCGCTGCAGTCGCACCAAATACATAGCAACCGCGAACTCGTCTCGAGTCAATTGCCCATCTGCATCTATATCTGCGAGGTCCCAGATCTGAGCGAGGGTTTCCTCGGGTAGTTGTGCATTCATGAAGAATGCGACAGCCTGATCGCCACTAATTATTCCAGCCTTCGCCGTGTCGACGGTTGCAAAGATGGTATCGAAGTGCGCCTTTTCCTGCGGTGTGATTAGCCAGTCTCCACCGGTGGACTGTGCCGACAGCGGCGATGCGAATGCCTGTCTGTTGATCGGGCTCTGAGTACGTTGTGGAGAGGGACCTGTAAACTGTTTTGGAATCGCAGGTACGGGCGGAATGTCAGGGCCGCCACGGGAACCGATGGAGGAGCGCATAGACCCTCTTCGAGAAGCTGCATCGTACAGGCCGGGTGGTAGTGTCTGGGGAATGCCTCTCATCGCACCGGATTTGTATGAAGTCAGGAGGTGCATAGCAATGATGAACTCGGTCGCATCGAGAGCCCCTCGCTGTTTTGTATCCGCCAAATTCCATATCCGACCCAAAATCTCGTTTGGCAATCTCGCGCGCTCGAATATTTGCTTGGCCGTTTCGCCTGTGCGCATTCGGAGATTAGCCCGAGAATCAGAAAAGGGGGCAAGAAAGATACTTGCCTGAAATCACCCCATTTTGAAGATCCGACTTTTCAAAAAGTGAGGTAAACTTGTTGACATCATCTGGATTCAAGGGCGGAACCCGGATAGGGCCAGCAGCTGCTGGTGGTGGACTAGCTGCGCCTGGTTCAGATGCGCGGGGGTTGGGAGCCGCATTCAGTGGGATGCCATCGAATTGAGGCATTGGACCAGCTGGCAAACGATAATACTTTTTAGCGTCTTTTCGCAGCCAAACTATAGCTCAATATCGACGGCTCGAGAGATACTCACGCTGCATTGCCAGTTCCTCTGTAGGTGCGCGACCAGCTTGTGCGTGTCCGATTAATCGCAACACCACACCAAACCCGGAGGGGGTTAGGAGTCCCCTGTTCTCTTTGTCCGCAATCTGCCATATCTGTACCAGTTTCGACTGCGATTAGCCAATGGTTTTCGTGGCCATATACCTATAAGTGCCAGTTCGTGGGTTGTAGCGATAGACGTACCAGGCCGAGGGTTTCCGGGGAGAGCCTGGTCTTCTCGAAGAACGGGACGGCCACCTCGCCCGTGATGACGCCCAAGTTTGTGGTATCGGCGGCCTGAAAGAGCTGGTAGAAAACCCGTTTCTCCTCGGGAGTGAGATTGAGATTCGGATGCCGTGTCGCTACACATCAACAGTCAGTTGCGCCTGCTCAGACGTTGTAGCAACCATTTGTAGTCGTCTCCTGAGAATGGCTCCTGAGACAAGCTTGGTTGCCATTGCTCGTGGAAAACAGCACTCACCACTGTCAGCCATGATTATAGCTTAGGAGGAGCTAACCTCCCTTCGTCCAACGCGCTTCTCAGATACCTTGTGTGTGGTAGTTGGTCGCAAAGAGCGGAGTTGCCGTCAACCTATCCAGAAGATGCCACGGACATGGACGGCCGAAGCACTAATTAGCTTCGGGGGGGTGTTGCAGGGTCAGGTAAACCGCTTTTGATCAGAGAGAGAGAGCGAGCGCCCGACACAAGAAGTATGAGGCTCTTTGAATTGTAATGAATAAATGAAGAGACTGAGAAATTAGAGAAAAGGGAGTTTTCAAATAAGTCGTTGCAATCGATGATAGGCAGCAAGCTTGGGGGAAGTTGGATGTCATTCGGGTCTGGGGCTGGGGGGGGGAAAGCTGCTTGCTTATGTTACCAGCCGTTCATTAACTAGTTAGTTCATACCTCACTTACTCACCCCATTTCTCCGCCCTACTCTGTTATGGTTAGCCTCGACTAACATGAGATATCAGTACGGTTAGAATTCTCCTATCATAGTGATTCAACATCAGTATTTTGTTTTTAAATGATTTTCGTCCTCCCCTGGTCTAGCTATCGTGACTCTATATCTGCCCACAGAAAAATATTGCTGTACGTTAAAGGTACTACTCTCTATTACACTATCGGGCAGGTCTCTTTTTGAACGAGCGGTAAATTCATCACTGTTTCGGGAGTATTAAATATATATCTCACAAAAGAAAAATTCGTACTGTGTGCTAAACCAATCTTATTTATTTGCATGGGACCAGGGTCAGGCAGAATTAAATTATATTTATAACCGCCGTGACCATTTGTCTCCATTGCAACGCATAACCATCAAAGCCTTGGAAGTCGCGATCATCAGAACATTCTGGTTGTGAAGTTGGCAACAAGTATGCCAATGACCACTCCTTCCGCCCATATTTGCGTTGCCTCTCGCATTGCATTTTCCGTCTAGTACTCGGCAATCTCCTCGCCCTCCTCCTCCAGCGAGTCGCTGGCGACCTCCTCGTAGTCGCGCTCCAAGGCAGCCAAGTCCTCACGAGCCTCGGAGAACTCACCTTCCTCCATACCCTCACCAACGTACCAGTGGACGAAGGCACGCTTGGAGTACATGAGGTCGAACTTGTGGTCGAGAGCGGACCAAGCCTCGGCGATGGCGGTGGTGTTGGAGAGCATGCAACTGGTAGTTTGTTAGCATTCAAATTCCCAAGCAAAGAAAAACGGAGATGATGAGGATGATCAAGGTTAGCAAGACGTACACAGCGCGGTCGACCTTGGCGAGATCGCCGTTGGGAACCATCTGAGGAGGCTGGTAGCAGATACCAATCTTGAAACCAGTGGGGCACCAGTCAACAAACTGGATAGTGCGCTTGGTCTTGAGGTTGGCAACGGCGGCGTGGGTGTCCTTGGGAACGACGTCACCACGGTAGAGCAGGCAAGTGGCCATGTACTTTCCGTTACGAGGGTCGCACTTAACCATCTGGTTGTTGGGCTCAAAGCATGAGGAGGTGATCTCCTGGACGGAGTTGGACTCGTGAGCGGACTTGGCGGCAGAGACGACGGGGGCATAGGCAACCAGAGGGAAGTGGATACGGGGGTAGGGGACCAAGTTGGTCTGGAACTCGTTCAGATCAACGTTGAGGGAGCCGTCGAAGCGGAGAGAGGCGGTGATGGAAGAGACGACCTGAGCGATCAGGCGGTTAAGGTTCTCATAGCTGGGGCGCTCAATTCCGAGGTTGCGGCGGCAGATGTCGTAGATGGCCTCGTTGTCCACCATGAAACTGCAGTCGGAGTGCTCCAAAGTGGTGTGGGTGGTCAAGATGGAGTTGTATGGCTCAACAACGGAGGTGGCATTCTGGGGAGCTGGGTAAACGCAGAACTCGAGCTTGGACTTCTTGCCGTAGTCGACGGACAGACGCTCCATCAAAAGAGCACCGAAACCGGATCCAGTACCTCCACCGAAAGAGTGGAAGACCAAGAAACCTTGGAGACCAGAGCAGTTGTCGGCAACGCGGCGGACCTTGTCAAGGACCTGGTCGATCATCTCCTTTCCAACGGTGTAGTGACCACGGGCATAGTTGTTCGAGGCATCCTCCTTGCCGGTGATCATCTGCTCGGGGTGGAAAAGGCTGCGGTAGGTACCAGTGCGGACCTCATCGACAACGTTGGGCTCGAGATCGCAGTAGATGGTACGGGGAACATATTTGCCCTGGCCTGCAGCGACCCGGAAAGTGCACGTCAGAAGGCGGGGTTCCATATCTGGGTCAACTTCAGAATTCTCAACGTACCGGTCTCGGAGAAGAAAGTGCTGAATCCATTGTCCTGCTCAGGAGCGTTCTTACGCTCCTCAGTCAAGTAACCATCGGGCTAAATGCCAAAAGTCAAAAGGTTAGTTCCGCCGTTCTGGAAAAGGGGGAGAAGGCGCTGCTCGGTTCGAAATCCGACGGCCGCATTAGATGCACCTCGACATACCTGAATGCCGTGCTCAAGGCAGTAGAGCTAGAATAGTGACATTGTCAGTTCATTGGGCCTTTCTCATCTGCACAGACTTTATATCTCCTGGTCAATGCATACCTCCCAGCAGGAATTGGCGATCTGGCAACCGGCCTGGCCAACTGTTCAAGCAAATAGAACACTGTTAGAAAGCCCGATGCCTTGAGATGAAGGGTGAGGGCAGAAGAGGTAACGAACCGTTCAAACTGATGACTTCTCTCATCTTGCCGAGTCGAGTGATTTGTTTCAGATGTCAAAAGATAAGAATGTGGGTAATGTGAAAAAAAAAAACCCAAGGACACGGGTCTAGGCCGCACTTCCAGGGGGGTTCGAGGGGGAGTTAGGGGTAAAGGAAGAAGCAGGCAGGGACAGTATGAACCCTGTGTAATGTGGACTGGGGAGATATTGGGACGAAGACGTAGGGACACAGAGGGCCGGGAAAAAGAGAACGGGACCGTTTTGTTGTGGAAGAGCCAGCGCAACAATGACTGTCTGTGCTGGCAGCAACAGGAGTTCACTGTTGATCCGTTTCGTTGGTTCGCGTTCTGCTTAGCAATTGCCCGTCTTGTCCCACTTGGGAAATTTCGCGGGGCACTTGGAGCCCAACAGTCTATCATTGGCTGGACCTGCCGTCGTGACCGCTCCGAGTTGTTGAAATCCCGTGACCGCCCCTCGGCCTCGCGGGTAGTCACGTGAAAATGACTCGAAAGGGGAAAGGGGTTCCTTGGGTTGTTTGTCTTTGTTTGGTCTTCTTCCACTTGATGACGGCATTGCTGACACAACGCATATATTCTCTGGAATCTGGCTGGGATTTGATCTGGTCACCTTCTTTTACTACTGCCATTGCCTTTCTCTAGCGTCGTCAATTGCAAAACCAGGTATGTTATGAAATATTCTCTTTGCGGAAGATTCAACGTCAAACTCAATTCCTTTCTGCCCGAAATCCTACGTGATCTACATAGACCCTGGTCGACTCGTGTGGAGATCATGTATATACCATCAACTATCCACAAGATGGAGCATCCCCAGTGCCTCTGATGGAGAATCAACTAGTGGATATTCTGTCTGTTGACTCTGTATGCCGTCGAAACTACAGTAAGCAGTGCCATGTGCTAATTCTCCTGATCGCTAGTATAGTAGACGATGCGAACACAGAAACCTTGTATAATAACATGTATTTCTAGCTTTCGTTCGTCTGTCGCCTAACATCAAGCTTAATCTTTGAGATTTTCTCCTCATCATGCATGCGCCACCATTCTCACTTTGTCTTCTGCTATTTTTTTCTTTTGCAGTCCGGGGAAATGTGGAGAAGACCATTTTCCTCGCACCGGCATCCACGACGATTCCTTCAGTGGAACCAGACATAGATGACTTGGGACTCGAAAGGCTGTCACCTCTAAGACCAGTGGTCCGGACTCGCCTCAATACATCTTTCCCAACCGAGGATGCACCGCATGGAACGGACACCTGGTTATTTCTCGAAAATATGCGCCCTGGCCAGCGATATGAAGTGCGAATATGTTGGTTAGCAACGGTACGTCGATTTCTTCTTTTTCGGAATTACCTCCTTCCTGGATCAAAGACACCCTCCGTGGTATTTCGATTTCCTTGTTTTGTCCAGGTGTTAGGCATCGAGTGACGTTCTAACAATAACTAGCAACCTACTTCTTTCAGCCTCTCAACATATACCCTCACAAGCACAATGGAGGATCCATCCCTCTTGTCGTCCATCAGTCATTTCTCATCAGCTCGTCTGGCTTCTCTCGATGCCATCGAGATGAATTCCATATCTCGCAAGACTACCCGGACAAAGCTTGATCTGTCATCGGCAGATCCCGAACCGACGTCCGATTCCGTTCTGTTCTTGCGCATCCAGGCAGCAGCCGACTATTATACGCTCGATCGATCCTTGATGGAGAATGTCCCTCCTGTATTGGCGGACGTGGTCCTCGATCCGTTCCTGTTGAACCTATTTCCCAAGTCTCTGGTGCCCACGGCAGGCTGGGTCACTGTTGTGGCTTTTCTTGCCATTCTCGTTGCCCGATGGGTGACGAAAGAGTTTAGGGGAGTTATCGAAGACGCAGCAGCTGACCGGGCGTGTGGGAAAGGCGAAGATAAGAAATCGAAGTAATCGACAGGAAAACCAGGCGTATGACGCAAGCCATATCCGAAACCCTCCTCTAGTTTCATTTCCCTACATGTCCTATATAGTTCGTTGCCGGGATGGGCACATGGCTGGTGGCCTTCTTCTTTCGGAATGATTTTCCTAAGATAAGCAGTGCATGAACCTTGTTGTCTAATGAATGAGAGCAAAAGCTTCGTTGACCCTCAGAGGACCTTATTTCCATGCGATGTACCGGGGCAATAATACTGAGCCGATGAAAATCCTTTGGCGAGGGCCTCTGACTCGGACGCCTTGAAAGTGAGGGAGGGCTGGCATCACGCATGCCTCGAAATGGAAATTGGTCTGATAAGCCCGCCAACATGACTAGCAAAGCTTGGGATTATTAATCCCTGTTCTATGCCGCGCCGTTCCAACCGAGCACGGGGAGATCTTGGTAAGGCGTCAGTATGTATCTCCATGTCACTAGTTATCTGGTTTTGCTTACCAATCAATCCTTGCAGAACACCGGTGACTGCTCTATATTACGGTCTTTGCTTCCTTCAAGGGTCCGCTATTCCCCGTTGTTAAAGCAACTTCCCTGATCCGAGCGATCAATCAGAAAAAAGAAGAAACAGAGAAGGAAAGCGGAGTAACCCCGAATGCCTGGATACGAGTCTCATGTCATCTTTTAGCCGCCTCGCAGGGCTGGGAAACTCTGTTTGTCGCTTCGCAGGGCATGACTGACTATGGCTGCATCGGGAAATAGTCCCTCCCGACTCGGAATCGGGCTCTACTCTGGGCTTCATCTGCAGCTATTCACAAACGATCATCATTTACAATCATCCATCCATGTCCACTATTTTCACAAGGATGCAACAGTATGTCCGACTTTACGTCCGACCTGGAGTGACCACCTGATCGAATGGCTGAGTTTACTGGCCAAGGGAGAGACGTTAGTGAATGCTTTCAATTCGCCTTTCCTTCGCAACCTCGAGAAGAATGGGCGACCTGCGTCCTATCTGCAGCAATCCTTGGAAAACGCAGGATGTTTGTTGGCATTTATTGCACACGAATCTTTCAAAGGGCGCTGTCTGTGCGCTCGCCTTGAGTCAGGTACTGCTGTATATATATATACCTACACACGCAATGCGCCTGCGACTTCCCGACAATATTCATAGTTCGTCTGGATAGAGCAGGGCGTATCTTCTTGCTACATCTGGGTCTCTTTCCAAACTTCCCAATTTCTCCATCTCCACATCAAGTTATCTATCTCGCCAGTCATCCATAGGCCGCTTGAACAGAAAAAAATACCCCAAAGATGGAGTCGAGGTATATGAGTCCACAGAAACCGCCACTCGCATATATCATCCGGCCAGCATATGATCAGTCCGCAAAAATTCCCCTTGTAAGCAAAATCACCAAATCCACCCGGCGCTTCCTAACTTAGTCGCAAAAGACCTAATCGCACCAGACCTCAAAGCACATGCTCTACACCACCTCAGAACCCTCCCAGCCGTACCCGTCCTTCGAAGAAGAGAACCAATCCGCTTTCCTCCCGGCCTCGAACGGAATGCCGTCATCCTTCGTCTACCAGGCCGCGGAACCCGACGTGCCAAACTCGCAAAGACCCGAATCCAGTCTCGCCAGGGATCTAGAAATGATAGCGCATGTGCGTTTTTTACCCACCTACCCAGCAAAATATCCATGATTCCTCCACTGCGACAAACGTTCAAGAGGTTCCTAACAACTGAACCCAGGAGCAGCGCCGACGAGCCCAGAACCGCGCCTCTCAACGCGCATTCCGAGAGCGGAAAGAACGATACGTCAAGAACCTCGAGCGCCAGTTGCGCGAACTCGAAGAAAAGCACCAGGCCCTCCTCCGGTCGTACTCGCAGCAGCAGGAGACACTATCCCAGCTCGCGCAGAGGGTAGGTAGGGGAGTACACCGGCCGTGAGGACGGGGCGAAGGCTAACGCTGCGGTGACGCCCGAGCAACTGCGTACGCCGCCCTATACGGCACAGCACGATTCGCATTCGTGTTATCTGGAGAACGGGATGTTGAAGCCACCGTATGTTAGGGATGGAGATCGTCATATTCTTTGATATCAAACTGGCGTCGGATTGCGATTGGGTTTCCTTTCTTTCCTTTCTGTTACCTCGTAAATTTGAACAGCTGGCTTTCTGCTTCTTCGTGAAATGTACAGATATACGTTGTTCTGCGCAGGCATGGTAGGATTATGAGTACATACTCAATGATTTGTCAATGATCGGAAATGCAATCGAGGCAGGCAATTTGATCGATAGGTTGTCAAATGAGTCTTGATCTCTCAACTTTCCTCCAGAAACTGTTTAGCTCTATTATTTGATTGATAGCGTGTGCCGACTGCTCGTTTCACAGATGGAAGACATCCTAAAGACGGTGCAGATAAACAAAACTCCTATCCTGTTTCTGGGGAAGTGTAACGTGAGTACGCGAGCACCCGCCATCATTGGAATAACCAAGCCGAACAACTCGGACGTTCTCGAAGCAGAATGGGTACGTAACCTTGGCTCCTAAGGTCATGATTCGCTTGCTTCAGCGTATGTGTCCGCGGATCCCCGGTATCTAGTCGCCCACTGGAACCACCCTAAATTGCGTTCCTGCAGCGAATCTCAACAGACAGGGATGCTCTCAGGCACTGGCCCCCTTCTCAGCTTGCTGGATTGTATCCCGATAAGACTTCCATGCCACAAGCTTTACCTCTCGTATGTATACCCAAGACAGGATGATGGCCAAAGCCAAAGGATAATAATGCATTCCATTACATTGCTCGATGCCATAACGCGTTGCTAATAGTAAGAACTCGTATCAAGGATGAACGTAAGCCAGATGTTGCCATGAATCAGATGTACAGAAAGGGGGTCGTTATTTTCGAAGCGGGCATAAAAAAAAACATTAGGGGGTTTGCAAAAAGCAGATGAAAGCAAATCGTAGAAGAACATTAGGGGGAAATAAGGTGTATTCAAATCAAGGAAACATTAACTCCACCCCTATCCATACGGCGCCCGATTATTCTCCTCCTCTAGCTTGGTCAGAATGTGCGGATAGGACTTCGCCAGATGCTATGATCTAGAGGCCGTTCCTTATCATCGGCTGTCGGATCGTGTCTCGTAACTGTACCCAGAAAACCCGGCGCGTGTATTAATATGACAATTATTTCGTGGGATTGTTTCAGGATAACTTTCTTAGTCCTCGAAGAAGTTAAGGACGGCTCGGATACCCCTGGAACCCAGACCATGAGGCGGGTAAGAAATGTAGAGTGGCTCGTCTTGAGCACCCAGCTTGGCGCGGAACTCGCTCTTGCGGACCAGATGGAACTGCTTGGCGATGGCCTCGTAGGTGCGCTGCAACATCTTGGCTTTCGGCCCATGCATGTTGTGTCCAGGTGTTAGCTGGGCTGTAGCACCTGCACCGAAGGTGAGTGACTTGACCCCCGATTGGGCTGCCGTCTGAATAGCATGGGTAACGATGTACTCGATAGCACCGTTGGGCGAGCCAGGGAAGTCAAAACTGTACTTCAATTGCATGCCATGTTTTGGCGACAAAGTACAAAGAGCGACAAATGCGCAGATATTGCCGCTCTTGTCGAGGGCATAGAAGTACCAGCGGTGCTCGTGATCTCTCCAAGGGACGATATCGGACAAATGGACTTGTGTGCCTTTCCGATTTGCAAGCCACTCTTGGATGCGCTGGTCAATCTTTTCACGGACTTGGTCAGAGATCATCTCGCCTTGCGACAGAGTCACGATCTTGACGCCCTCGTTCTCAGCATGGCGGATCTTCCGTGCGACCTCGCCATCGGAGGCGGCCAAGTTGCGAGTCGGGTCAACGCGCTCTTCGGCAATGCAGGACAAGCTACGCCAGCCAAGTTTCTCGCCCAGAATAGTCTCAATCTCAGGTGAGCAGAGAATCCAGATGGGCTTGAACTTGGTCTCCCGTCGCATCCATTGCAGGAACAGCGTGATGGTACGGTTATACTGGCTGGCGTCGCAAAGAGGGTCACCTGGGATAACGGCATAGTTGTTGCTACTTGGAACGTAAGCAACAGCGGCGCCAGTCGCCATATCCCGCCAAATCTTGAAGCGCTCATCTCCCCATGATGTCGCAGTAGCATCACCATAATTTGCAACAAGATGTTCAAGAGGCTGCAACTGGCTCTCATCATCTGCAACCTTCTTGTTTTCATGTTTCCAAGGAGGTTCAACGGTCGAAGACTCGGGGTGTCGCAGCTGCACAACCGCTGGCTTAGGTGGGAAGCTCTTTGGATCGCGGTGGAAGAGAGACGCCAGACGAATATTGCCCACCTCGAGGATGAGCATCAAAAGTCGCTCCAACCCAATGCCTGCACCGGCGTGGGGAGGTGCGCCCCAGCGGAAGCCTTCGAGATAATCCTCCATGTCATCGGGATTGATGCCTACTCGGCGCATGTTCTCTTCTAGCATCTGAGGGTCGTGAATGCGCTGACCACCCGAAACGATCTCCTGTCCTCTAACATACATATCGAAGGAATTGGTGTATCGAGGATCGTCCGGGTCTGGCATGGTATAGAAGGGACGAGCCTTCATCGGAAACTTGTCGAGAATGTAATAATCGGCACCATACTTCTCCTTGACCAGCTCACCCAAGCGAACCTCATCTCTTGTGTGCAAGTCCTCATCTTCGGGCAGCATTTCGCCTTCATCGTTCCTCCAGCCGGAATCGTTGAGCATCTTGATGCCGTCGGAAAACCGAATGATGGGAGTCTCCTCCAGCCAGACCACGTCCTCCGAGGGGAACTGGTGCTTGACAATCTCAATCTCCCGGCGGAAGCGTTCATAGATACCTTTCAGAATGTTCTTGATGGTCCCATCGATGGTCTCAAGCATCTCGTGGTAGTGCTCTTCAATGGACATCTCGATATCAAGACCAGTATATTCGGTCAGATGGCGATGGGTATTGGAGTTCTCCGCACGGAAGACAGCACCGATCTCGTACACGCGTCCAAAGTCCGCAGCTATCGCCATTTGCTTGGCCAGCTGTGGGCTCTGAGCTAAGAACGCGGAGCGACCGAAGTAATTGACCTCAAAGACACTAGCACCTGATTCTGTAGCCGAGCCCTGCAGCTTGGGAGTGTGGATCTCAATGAAGCCGAGCTCGTCAAGCGTAGACCGGAAAAGACCGGTGATACCGGATTGGATTCGAAAGATTGACTGAGAGGTCGGTGTGCGGAGGTCAAGGATACGGTTCGTCAGGCGTGTGCGATCCGGTATGTGACTGCGCCGACCTTCGATGCGCTCTTCTTCGGCCGTGCGAAGCTCAGCCTCGTAAACACTAAAAGGAAGAGGTTCCTCGCGGCGCACAATGAGGTGAAGTTCTTCTATTGCGAGCTCGACGTCGTGGATGCTACAGCCAAGGACGGGCACCTCTGGCTTTTGGACCGTACCCCGAACGCGCATGAAGGAGCCCACGCGCAGATGCTCCGCCCATTGAATCATTGCGATGGAGGAGAAGCCAGGTTTCTCATGCAAGACCCCCTGGAACGTTGAGAGCTGCTGACGAAAGACCAAAAAGACGAGCTTGGAGCTCATACGACGAATGACGTGCAGCCGCGCAGTGAAGACGATTGTCTGTCCAACAGTGGCAGATGAAATGTCATCAAAGCGAAATCGTTCCTCGCGCTTCCGCTCTCGCGACTGACCCAGAGGCAAATCGCCATAGCGTGCCTTCATCTCAGTTGTCTCCTCGCTAATAGCACGCGAAATCGCCTCTTCTTTCTGACGCGACTCTGACTCGGACCGACGCTCTTCGCTGAGCCGACTTCGCTCCTGACGGCGTTGCTGGCGGGCTAGGCGTTTCTGTTGATTTTTGCTCATGGCTCCGGTGGAAAGCGAATCGTCGGAAATATCATCAGATGACGAGACATAATCACGTTCACGCAAAAAGTTGCTAATGATGCTGCGACGCGGGGAGGGCGAGATCGACGATTTGGCTGGAGATCCGCCATCGTCATCGGTCTTGCCCTTAATTTTCGAAAGGGCACGTTTGATTGACATGGTGGAGGCAGTCCTCTCAGGGAGCACCTATTGACAATCTTTGGTGTGAACTGCAATAAGAACTTGTCTCTTCAAGATGATAGCTAAGAAAAAGTATTCGGAGGTGAAGCTTGGATAAATCAAGAAAAGTAGCTCGGTGAGGGGGAAATGGTTTGGGCGGCTGCCTTTCGGATGCAACGGATAGAGTATTAGAGGGCGGGGCGTCTCGAGACGGAGTACAGCAAACCGCAGATGGGTAGCAAACGGAAAGGTAGGTAGGATAAACAAGCTTACAAAAAAAAGAAAATGCAAGTAGTATACAGTTATTAATATTTCTAATTCTGTCGGAATGCGGCGTTGGTGGAGCCGAGGATTTAATATGATGACTGGGAAACGGTATGCTTCTACAGGGAGTGGGATAATGACATCATCCGCTAGTTAAAGGCTTGTTTCCCGTCCACTTTCTCCCTTCTCAGTTCTGCTTCTTGTCCTGCCACAAGCCAAGAAGCTCCAGCCCGACCAGTGGAGCTCAAGGCGAACGAACAGTCAGAATTTAGAAAGCAATCTCGTCATGTCGTCAATGTTGACGATTATCTCTGCCAGGATCTGTGATCAATTCGTTATTTCACACCGGGGCCGTCTCGCTCGCAGTTGATCCGTGACCCTGTTACAAATTGACTGCTTCCACTTCCCCTTCCCAGTTGCTTCCCACCCCGAGAGAACAAAGCCATTTTATTTTTTTTGCCCCAGACGCTTTTTATCCTCGGCTCATCGGGCTGGCCGTTGACTCCTTCACAAGGTTTGACCTCTTTGAGGTAAGTCTAGACCGACTAACCAAACCCCGTTGCTCACCGGCGCCAATGCAGCCCAACACAAGGAGCAGGTGCCAGGAGCCCTCACTTTCCCTTGCCATGATGATGCCGCTCGGAATGTCCCCTAGCCGCTAACGTAATGCCAGTGGTGCCGCTGCCGTACCTAATCTCTCCTGCCGTTTAACTCTCCGACGACCTGACCTTTTTCCCGTGTATTCTGCCCGTGAATGTCCGAGGGCTCGAAGATCAACAAATACAATTTCCCTACAACCATGTCCTCTCGCTGGTGGCTCTTCGTCCAGGCCGTCTTCTGGCGTGCCCTGATGCGCGTGGGCATGTTTATACATGATATTGCCTCTCCTCGTCCGCCTCGTCCATCCTTTTCTCGTTCCATTCCGTTCTCTTACAGCGGTCGCAACGTCGTCTTGCACTTCTACTGCCCTTCCACGTATTCCCAACGCCGGAAAGAGGGCCATCGCTTCCCGGTGGTAGTCAACTTTCACGGAGGTGGGTTTACCTTGGGATGTGCCACTGACGACGGTCGCTGGGCACAGTGTATCCTACACGAGGTCGGTGCTGTTGTGGTCAGTGTCAGTTATCGTCGGGCTCCCGAGCATCCTTTCCCCGCAGCGGTCGATGACGGGGTGGAAGCACTGTTGTACTTGGCTACCCACGCTACAGAACTTGGCCTAGATGTATCACGCATTGGTCTCAGTGGATTTTCAGCCGGTGGAAACCTTGCTGTGACGGTGCCTCTACGCCTCCGCAGCCTCAGACCTCAAGGAGTCACGGAGCCAGTGCTCGACCGTGCCGACTCAACGCAAAGGCTGGTCGATTCATCCAACGACTTGCGAATCGTGGCTCTTTTCTGCTGGTACCCTATTCTTGACTTCGAACAGTCACGCGATCACCGGCGCGCCATGAGTATCATGCCCAACAAAACCCTTCCTGCCTTCTTTACGACTCTCTTCGACGAATCCTATCTGCCGGAGCGTTCTGAACGAACGTCCCCGTATGCGTCGCCAGCCTTGGCATCGGACGAGATGTTGGCGGAAGCTCTTCCACACGACGTGTTTCTGTATATTTGTGAGTGGGACATGCTTCTCAACGAGGGCCAGCATTTTGTCCGTCGCCTCCAGAACCTTGGGAAGAAGGTACGCGCGGCAATGATCGAAAAGGCACCTCACGCCTGGGATAAGTCTCCCAACCCATTTCGCGATCAGGCCAAGGTGGACGTGTTATACCGCGATGCCTGTGCCGACATGAAGGCCATCTTTGGCGAGTAACCTGGGCCAGACCTTGTGTCACGTGTACTATTTCTATATCTGTATTCTTACTCTGATTGATGGGCTCCAATGCTCATCGCTGTCAATATCGGTAGGTCATGCGATCGTATATATATATGGGCGTTGGTTGCATTTTAGCATAAAGCATTGGGCGGTTATTTAGTCTACAATTCTACATGATTCAGCAGTAATCTTGAAGCTCGTGTCCTTGGCTCTGGTATCGTGCGACAAGAAGAGGCGCGATATGCACCCGGACATACATTCAATCCTCGGGCGTCTTTTTGAGCCACAGTCCAATTTCTGTTGTTCAGGCCCCGTCCTATTTGCGGGCAGTCCATGACTACCCTCGGATGGACCGATGGACCGATGGACCCATGGCCATCAACATCATCCTTGGTGCGCAAGGGCACTTTACCTGGGAAGGGGACAATAATGATCTAAAAATATATAGTCAAAAAAAATTGCAGGTTCCTCTGCCAATCAGACTTCGAGAGGACGATAATCCGTGCAGAGCGAAGCATATTGGAAGCGCTGGACTGGCTGGCTTCCTAAGCCAGCAATTAGAGAGAGCTGGCATTGCCATTGCCGCAATGTCCTCTGCAATCCGTCAATATTCCCTGGAGGGAAAACCGATCGTTGCCTGTTTCCTTCCTATTGCTTTGACGCCGAAAAAAAAAATACATTCCGTATGACCCCTGTTTGCCAAGACCTGACTGGGTATCAATCCTTGGAAAGTTGGTGTTCAATTGAAGCCAGAAGTCCTATGACATCATCGCCTGGGAAGTTGGACCGTTTCTCGAGTTATCCTGATTCTTGAGTATCTCTCGATTTACCATTGGAGTCTGAGCATGGGATATTGTCAAGACGCAATTGGGCTATAATGATCAAGAAAATCATCTCACTATGCAGTGTGCCTGGTAGTCTAGTTGAGAACTACCTGCATACCCGCGTCCACAGTCGACTTTTCCTGCCCGTTGACGGTTCTCGAAGCACATTTGCGGGGGATCGGCACGATGATCGAATGATGATGTGAGTACACTATTTCCCGCAGCTTGATTTTGAGCTTGGGTCTCGTAACTATCTTAGTCTTGCGGCTATGCTGGATTTCTTCATGAGAATGAATACTTCCACAGAGGGCTCTGATCGGTGTGTCCACTCGTTGGAGCGTCACCGTCTTCATGGTGTTCAATAGCCTCAAGCCGGCTCGGGAAAAGCGTCGTTTCTTTTCGTCAATGGCCACAATGGGCTCTAATCGATCGGTATGTCCACTCGTTGGAAACTTTACCGTAGTGTTTCTTATTCAATAGCCACAACGGGCTCTGGTGTGTCCATTCGCTTGGAGCTTCACCGTGGAAAATGCATCAGGAACGTGGAGCTCTCGGTGAGCAGAAAGTGAGTGGAAAAACAAGCAATGTATGAGATACAGGCAATGTGTGGGAATTGGGAGCGCTCAGCAGAACACATTGAGTTGGAAGTCTTGTGGATTCAATGCGGCTGCAGCGGTTGGTGAAGGCCCTGGTGTTGATGATTGATCTGATGATTGACTTCCAAGATGGCTGATCACCGCGTTTCAGGAACCATAGGCCTCTTGCAGCCTTCCAATTCGCAGGCCGAAGTTCGGGGCAAAAAGGTGAAAAGACGTCTTGGTGGTGTGGCCCTGATAGTTCAAAACGCACAGGTGCCATCTTGAGTTGTCTGGCGCTTCCATTCCTCGGCCCATTGCCATGGGCTCTTTCCGTGTGGAGGCGCGTTGCGGAACGGTGTGTTTGAACCCTCGATTTCCTTGATTCTCATTAGTTGAATCAAAATGTTGATTCTTGCGGTTTCCGGCATGCTGATTGCTAACCATAACTATATTGCTGTCCCTTGTCCACGGCCAATCGACATATGATGTGCAAATGATGCAAAGCAAAGGAGAAGCAATGATGCTAATCAACGAAGAAGCAATAAAGATCTCAAGGGAAGCCAACAGGGGGTTAGCCTGCTGAAAAAAAGAGAAACCGGGCGCAGAACCTGATGAGGCCTACTAGGAAAAGGAAGGAAACGAAGCCGAAGAAGAAACTCAATGAATGACTACTATATATGAATGATGCTGAATGAATGATGAAGATGATCAAGAACCTAGATGCTCTGGATGATGGGCGATCCAGCATATATGCTGGATGGCCTACAAAGCGCATCTAAGCGAGCTGCGGCAAGCACAAAGACGCAGAACTGTGTGGAAGATGCAGGAAGAAGCCATGCAGGCAGGAGGCCGAGCAAACGGAGGATGCATGGAACCTGCAGGCTCCAACATATTATAGAACATCAACTCCCAAAGAAGCTGTGCCAGTCTTTTCTTTTCTTACTCTTCTATTAGATGTCTCGCCAAATCCATTCGTCTCTGGAAGATATTGTAGGAACATATATACAAAGCTCATTTCCAGCCGGTCGTATCCACAGCTACTATCTTTCCACCGTCGACTACAGTCCCATTGATAGGAAACACCATTCCCCCCGAAGTCGCAACATAAAGAGTCTTTGTGTCCCCCGGCAGGGTTCCAAATGCAGGTGCAACGGACCCTGCCAACGTCATCTGGTCGGGCTCGCCGGCAACAAACGTGACATTCCCATCGGGCGAGATAGCAGCAAGCCGATTATCCGCATCGGTAGCGGCCCAGATGGTGTCATCGTCATCATCGGAACTAAAACAGAAGGTATCAAGGTAGACTGCACGAAGGGCGGCAACAAGCTCGCTTTTGGCCCCCGGCGCGGCATATCCATCTGCAGTGATGGCCATGCGGTAAATGGACGCAAGGTAACTGTTCGACCAGTAGAGGTAGCCCTTGCGGATCTGGACCCCGTTGATGCCGAACTGCGTCGCACCCCACACGGGGCCTACCATGTCGCTGTCTTGCAGTCCAAGGTCGTAGGAGCGGCTGAGCGTATCGACCCTCCAGACTACGCCGGCGGTGGAGTCACTCACGAGCACCGTGCTGGGCATGTCCGGGAGGGGCCTGAGTCCGGCCAGAAGGCCGCCGTCGGGGATGCGCACCAGCTCGTGGATGGAGGGTTTGCCTTTGTTGCCGCCCTTATTATTACCCTCGAGGGTTGGTCGGAGATCGAGCTCCCACACGCCAAAGGTACCGTTGATTCCGACCCCGAGGCTGCTCTGGTTGCCACCCAGGAACGCCAGGACATTCGGGCGGGTTTCGACAATGGCGGTGGTGGCGTTTATCTCGTCAAAGGTATGGATGTGCGACACGATGGGGTGATCGGTGTTTGAAGGAGCCGAAATGGAGTATATGGAGGCATTGGGCCAGACTGTGGTCACGTAGATGTCACCATTGGGTCGGACGAAGATGCTGTTGAGATATGTCGGAAGGGAGAATTGGTGCACTGTTCTGAGTGGGAGTGGAAGCGATACAGCCCGTACAGTCGTTGCAAGCAATGTAACGGCGATTGTCGCTAGGCTGAAGAGCCCAGCGTGTCTAGTTGTCTTCATAGCAAGGGGGATCAGGTCTTGTATCTGGCGTAAAGTAAACAAAAGTAAAATCACTCAAAATGAAGAGACATTAAGGCCTGAATAACTTAACTAAGAATACCTAGCAGTTATGGTTTCGCCGACTATGGACGGCTGTATTCTCCGAATGTTCCCTTTCGGGATGTGCCGAACTATACAATTCTCCGAATGTCAATCGATTACTGTCATGCATTATGTCGAAAGGGTAATTCTCTCCGAATGTCGTAAAAGTCTGACCCATCATGGACGTACATAAGAACCTGAGCACTGACATTTTTGTGTATTCTCCTTCTATGCAGAACAGCTGAACCGGACATGAAGACCTCATTACTGTCTCTCCTGGCCCTCGTGGCCAGCTCAGCCGGGACTCCAGCTGCCCGAGGTAACGTACAGCATTCGTTTGGGACCAAGTCCTGCCAAAACACAGCTACTTCGCGCAATTGCTGGGGAAATTATAGCATCGACACAAACTACTACACCACGACGCCCGACTCGGGACGTACCGTCGAATACTGGCTTTCGGTTGAGGAGGGTACTTGCAATCAAGATGGCTACATTCGTCCGTGCATGACGTTCAATGGAACCATGCCAGGCCCTCCGATTGTCGCCAACTGGGGTGACAAGCTCGTCGTTCATGTTGCCAACAACATGAAGTCGAATGGCACCGCCGTCCACTGGCATGGTGCCCGACTACACAATAGCAACGAGTGGGATGGAGTCCCAGGAGTGACTCAGTGCCCCATTGCACCGGGGGAGTCGCTCACGTACGAATTCCGCGTGACTCAATACGGCACATCCTGGTACCACAGCCACTTCTCGCTGCAGAGCACCGAAGGTCTTTTTGGCCCGATGATCTTCCACGGCCCGGCCACGGCGAACTATGACGAAGACCTCGGTCCCATCTTTCTGCAGGACTGGTCGCATATCCCGACTTTTACGGCCTGGGAGGCGAAGCAAAAATGGGGCATCACCCACTCGCAAACGACCACCCTGATCAACGGGACCAATATATTTGACTGCTCCGCATCGTCGGATCCGAATTGCGTGGGTGGTGGGAAGAAGTTTGAGACTGTCTTCACGCCTGGCAAAAGATACCGCCTGCGTCTGATCAACGTCGCGATGGATAGCCAATGGCGGTTCAGTATCGATGGACATAAGCTCCAAGTGATGGCGAATGATTATGTCCCGATTGAGCCGTACGAGACTGACAGTGTCCTCATCAACGTGGGCCAGCGGTACGACGTGATTGTGGAAGCCAACGCCACTCCAGGAGATTACTGGCTGCGTGGTGGATGGGTGAAGTCATGCCAGGGCGTGGCCAACGATCACCCTGATTCCGCAACGGGCATTATTCGATATGATCCCTCAAGTAGCAGCGATCCAACAAGCACGACCACTATTATTGCGGCACCTCCTCAGTCGTGTGATGACGAGCCCATAGAGAGCCTAGTTCCTCACTTGAAACTGGATGTGGGAACCATCGCCGGGCACACAACGGTGGAGGATATCAACGTGCGACTGACCAACACGGCGGTGTTTCAGTGGACCATCAACTCCAGCAGTCTCGTCCTCGACTGGAACGAGCCCACTCTCAAGCGTGTCTTTGACAACGTATCTATCTTTCCCACTCCCTACAACGTTGTAGAGGTTGATGTAAGCAGCAGTTCCACCCTCTTTTGCTACCATGGCCCCTGCGCCTAATCCTCCCTCCTACTACTAGAAGGAACATCCCCACGAAGACGAATGGGCAGTCCTAGTAATTGAGAACAAAGCGGCTGCGTTCTTTGGCGGGTAATGTTTTCGCCACCCTTTTTGTTGCAAGGCCTATTTCTCGATTTTTCCTAATGCCGTCCTAGTATTGCGCACCCTATCCATTTCCACGGACATGACTTCTGGATCTTGGCTCAGGAAAAGACAACGTGGGACGGGACAACGGCGTCGTTCCAGACTATCAACCCGCCGCGCAGAGACACTGCTATGCTCCCTCCACATGGCTACCTGGCCCTCGCGTTTCAGCTCGATAACCCGGGGGCTTGGCTTGTTCACTGTCACATCGCCTGGCACGCGAGCATGGGCCTGGCCCTGGAGTTTGTTGAGAGTCAGGATTCAATTTCGATAAAAAGGGCTGACCGAAAGGCTTTCGATGAAACATGCAAGAAGTGGTCGCAGTGGTCCGGGAGTGCGCCGTACCCGCAGGATGACTCTGGCATTTGACATACGTCTGGATCAGCCTCAAGTTCCTTTCTGTAGGGATTTTATTGTACCTATATATCATTGGCACATAGGCAGACAAATTCCACCCAGTTCTTGCTTCCACGGGGAAAAGTGGAATGGTTTAAGACCAGATCAAGTGTATATATGACTGCGCTTGGCAAGTTCCCTATACTATACTGATCCCTATAGCATACCAAGTTTGCGAAAAGAAAGCCGAAGTTGATTTTTTAATCCACACATAAACCTCCAGCGAAAAAGGGAACATACAAAGATTTGGACATATTTGTTTTTTGCATTTAGTATATACATCCCCATGTCTCTATAGTTTTTTTTTTTTTTTTCTTCCTCCACTACTGCGGTAAAGGTACGCTCCAGCATTCCACCGTGGCTACGGTTCTCGCTTCATTGACGCTCGGTTGTCCAAGCACATACATCTTCTGGAGATCCGCATACTTGCCCCCGACCTGAATAATAAGCCGTGTGTTCTGGGTTGCGGAAGATCCAATGCCGTCTTCCTCGATGTAGAAAGGCGACCCGTCGCTGGCATGCCCGTACGCATATACCCACGGCAGCTGCGACGTTGTGCCGTTATTATCGTTGATGAGAATCGGAGCGGCCAGACCACCCTCAATTGTGGCATTGAATCCGGGGCCATAAATTGTGCCACCGGTGATAGGTTCGACCACGCGAGTGCCACCCCCGAGCAAAGGGATGGGAGCGAGAGCCCCGCCTAGATTGACTGTGGCACTGAAGAGGTATGTGGAGACAAGAGGTCCGACTTGTGGAGGAGGAGAGGTTGAACTGGACAGTGTCATTGCGTGAGAGAGGGTTTTTGGCTTCGTCGGGGGGATGGATGGATGATGGGAATTATCCGAATAGATAGAGACAGCGGAGAAGCCGGTTCGAGCGATGTACATTAAATATTCGATTGTCCCGGTCTCTTTACTAATCTGGATGGGGGCAGGATTCCGACTCCGAAACTATTCTCTTACCTATAACTTCGGATATTACCCGATTCGGAAATGAAAAGTCACCGAACAGTCAGTCACCTCCTTCGCATGTTTGTCTCTTTCTTTCTTTACTATTTCCATACGGAGATTCCCACACCCCAAAACTGCAAGCAAACCAGCAATTTAGGATTTCCAGTTTCCTTTACTCAAAAAAAATGCCTCCAAAACCGCGGCTGCTGCCCTTGACCCCCGCCACTTTCCGGGAGACGACAGGATCCTCTACTTGTATAAAATTTCCGAAATCCCGAATCCTTTCCCTTCATCATCGTGCCACATTTGGGCCCAGAAAACCCTTGACAAATCTCTTTCCTCCCCCTCATCAGATCTCACTCTGCCAGACCGTAGCCATGTCTACCATGCCGGCAAGTCATGGCCACAGCGAGGCCTGCTGTAACGTCCCGCCTGTGGTCTCCACGGGATACGTACCAAAGGGGTCTTATGAGGTGCTCGGCGGAATGAAGACGTGTAAGTATTTATCGTGTGAATGTGTCAATGAATAGACCTAAACTCGTCTAGATACCACTGGCCCCGAGGACGCGACCAAAGGCATCATCGCCGTGTTCGACATTTTCGGATATTTTCCTCAGACGCTACAGGGAGCCGATATTCTCGCCATCGGCGACAAGCACCAGAAGTACAAGGTCTTTCTCCCGGATTGGTTTAATGGGCAACCATGTCCACCCGAATGGTATGTATATTGCTGTTGTTGTTGTTGTACGTCATATTTAATCACTAACAGAGTAGAAATAGGTACCCCCCGGATACCGAACAGAAGCAAAAGGACCTGGGAGAGTGGTTTGGCAAGAATATGCCTCAAGGACCTGCGGCTATGCTGCCGGATTATGTCGCCGCGTTGGAAGCTGCAAACCCGTCGATTACCTCGTGGGGGCTTATCGGGGTGAGTTCGGTCGTTTCCAAAAGCTGTTTTTAATGCACTAACTAACTTCAGTATCGACAGTACTGCTGGGGAGGAAAAGTCGTGGAGCTGGTGACGTCCAGCAGCAGTTCGAATAATCCGTTCAAGATTGCTGCTACCGTCCATCCAGCCATGATTGACCCTTCTGGCGCGGAGAGAATCTCGGTTCCGTACATCATGCTTGCGGCAGGGGAAGACCCGAAGGATGCGGTTAAAGACTTCGAAAGCAAGCTTACTGTCCCTCACCATGTCGAAATCTTCCAAGACCAGGTCCACGGCTGGATGGCTGCACGGGCTGATCTGTCGAATTCTCGTGTGCGGGAGGAATACATCCGGGGATATAAGGCTGTGCTTGAATTTTTTGGGAAGAACTGGGCGTAAAGTAGGGACATGATTGCAAGATAATGAACCGAATTTTTTTCTCTGAAACAAAAGAAGTGTCTTACTAGAGAGATAGACTTCGAATATCCTTCTGAATTCACACCCGGTGCACCCTACAATGAGATAGAACACTGGAGCGTTAGATTGTCGAGTCTGGATGCTGTCCCACTCACCGAGTGGATAAAGGTCGTCTCTAATAATAATAGTTGTCTATCCCTAACGGTGGTGCTATCCGCCTCAAGGGCCTCTGAATCTTGTTAAAGCAGCTTTGGGTCATTCACAACTACTCAGACACTAAGATTGTATCAGAAAACCTTTCCGCTATACTAAAACGATGTCATGACGGTCATTCTTTCAGAGATTTGGTATTTCTGTTATTGCTGTACTTTGACAGATCGGTATTTAGAGTCAGATTCCCCCCAGCTTATACTTCAACATCAACCAAATATAAGCCAATCCTGTCTTGCAAACCGCCCAGATAAACCCAAGCCCGGTCAACCCAACCATCCGGTTCAGCAACAAAAGCCTCTTAGCATACAGGACAGCTTCACGATCCCTCTGCTCCTGGGTGATTTCCCCGCTCCAGACTCTATCCATTTGCAGGCAATGTCTTGCTGCTTGTTCGGAAGCCTTTCCCAGGTGTGACCTGAACCCTGCAAAGGCATCACCAACAAGGACGAGACGACCATCGTAAAAGGTGGAGGCCGTTGCTTCGATCTCGCCTACCTTGGTGACAAATGGCTGCGGCGTAAGGCTGACCACCTCGGCCAGGGGCGATGTCATCTGTGGCAGATAACGCTCAACCTGCTTAGCCCAGACGGTTGGGTTGACGAGACCCTGTGGGACGGTGTTTTTATGCTGCTTGCCGTTGATGTCTGTGAAAATGGTTGTCATCTCGGCAGACCCCGTCGGTACAACGTAGTACCAGACCCAGTTGATGAGACGCTTTCCGGGCTCTACATTGCCGCCTTCGGTTGGAATGATATAGCTGGGCTCTTGTTATTAAATTTTATTTTAAAAAATAAAAAAATAGTATAAGGGAAAAAGAAGACAGGGGGCGGGGAAATGACTTTACCTGATAAAGTATGTCCCCTTCAGCAGAGTGAAGTTCAGTCTGTTTGTAAAATAATCCACCGTTGCCTGCGACAACAGACGTTCAGGAACCGTCCCACGCCAGGCAATATACCCAGCATAATCCTCCCTTGTTGGCACCTGCAATATCTTGCGGACTGTCGAGTGCACTCCGTCTGCGGCAATGACCATTTCAGCGCTGACGCTGCCTTTGCCTTCCTCCCCAGCATTTACCACGTCGAGGTAATGCACTTGCACGATCCCCTTTTCCCGATCGTAGTGCAACCCTGTCGCTCGCTTTCCGGGCATATACTCCACTTTGCCGTCACTTGGTTTCGGAGCCGGTGGCTCGGGAACCGCATCGGACTTCATTCCGTCAAAGTTCGCCCGTAGGATGAGGTAGAGACATCCCCAGTTACTCATGTTGTGGTTCCAGACGGTGTTGATCACCCGGAGCCGCTTGTTGCGCCACGCTGCACTGAGGAAACGGGTTGGGATGGCAGCTGGCCGACCCGTGGCATCGTACTTTTTGAGGAGGGCCACCACGCTGGGTCCAATTGAGACACCCGACTCGTGGCTGTGTCTGTCCTTGGAAGGATCCTGCTCCAGCACAATCACATCGCAGCCTTGACGCTTGAGTTGCAGGCCTTGCAGGAGGCCTGACACGGAGCCGCCGATCTGGAGAGAGAGATATTGTTTATTATAAGGCGAGTCTTATCACCGGGGCGGAACAGGGAGGGATATACATACAATTATAGCAGATTTTGGGGGAGCCATGGTTGGCTGACTTAGAATAGAAAAGAAAGCTAGATATGGCCAACGGTGGGTATCGAACTCTATATATACCAGACGCCCCGACTGACAGTTGTCAATGGCTTCACATCGTTGAACTACCTAGGGCAGCTATGGCTATGGTGAAATTCCCCCTTTGAGCTGGCTCCTCGTCCTCTTACATCCGACAAGACATCTCCATCGGCAATCTTCGAAATCGGCAAGTTACCGCATCCACGATAAGGTTGTGCTTTTTACCCCGTGGCGTAAACAGTCAATTCGGGAAAAAGGCCTAAATAAGTCGTGAGTGCCGAATTAGAAGGGGAATTCCGCCGACGCAGATATAAAGAAATGATTCCGAGGCTATGCCAGAGAATAGTCGGTAAGCAAACGTGCGTAAATGCCGGCCATATGGGCCCTTTAAAGACAGTAGTATTGTATAGACCTTATATCATTGTATATTTTCGTTTACCTGTGATACATATACATACTCAAGCGTTTTCTCACACATCGTGCATCGTTCCAATGTACAGGCATGTAAAAGCACCCAGTATCTACAAACACATCTAAGTTTATCAATTGGCATCATAAAAGTCCATTCAGCAAGTCCTCAACTTCCTCGATCGTCGCTCGCAGCTCTCTCACCTGCTCCCTCACTGTTTTGTGTAGCCGTCCATTGGTTAGGCCTGCCATCAGTCCCTCGTCAAGCAACAGCGTCCTGTCTCTTCTATTTCTATTTTTGGGGGTCATAGTACATCCCTCTGTAGATGTTTCAGTGATCACTCTCCCATCGGGTGGCAGACCAAGCGCCCCTTCCACGCTGCCTAGCGAGTCAAGCAACATCGACACGGCTTTCTTCGTCCGCGTTGCCGCTTCACAGCCAACACAAATACCGGTCTGTTGCAGTTGACCCAGCCGTAGCCCTCGGTACGCATGAACGTCTTCCATGAAGAGACCGGCGGGTCCGCTATGGTCGTGGAGAAGAGCGTGTGTATTGGGCAATTTTTTGCCCAGATATTGTCGCATGTATCCAAATATGAACGAGTATATCCGGGTCAGGGTCATGTAGCACGAGAGTGTCAGGAGCTTCGTCGGCATGTCCATTTGTAGTACCCGTGGGTTTGTGTTTGTGGATGGAAGGTGGCAACAATGGCCGGAGAGGACTGCATGAAAACGCTGCGAGAGGAAGAGAGCATCTCCGATGGGATAGTTGTCTAATTCACCCTCGTATTCCTGTAGCTGGCTTTCGTAACGGGACATCATCGGCAGCATGCTGGCTAGAAGATCGACCAGTGGCCCTGGCCCTCCTCCTGGTCTCTTCTCGGCTGCATCCTCCATAACGGGAAATTCTCCTCCTCCCGATAAATCAGTGTTGATTGTGTCTTCTGGCGGCGTTGGGAGCAAGTTCCCGACGCCGTCGAGGAATGCCCCCCCAATATCAGTGCAGAGTTCCTCCTCAGGGTAGCTGTTGGAGAGTGGAGAGGCAAAAACCAGCGCCGGGTCGAGTAGTAGTAGGCCGTCGTCGTGATCCCACAGACCGGTAGTCATGATGATAGATTCGTCTTGCGTACTGCCAATAACAGACGCTGCCGTTTCTGTTTCTTCTTCCAACTGCATCCTCGGCCTCGTTGGAGTAGTCCCAGAAGAAGAAGACCCCGGTGTATTATCCGCAACAACGGAGCTCTCGCGAGACACCGAGGTTGAGAGTGTAAACGTACTCATTCCCGGCAAGGACTGTGCGAATGTTGTTGCCTTGCTCTTCCGGGGCATGTCTTGTTGTTGGTTGTTGTTGTTGTCCGCTGTCTTCGTATGGCGACCTGTCCGAAGTCGTCGACTGAACACACATGCTCTTGGCTCTTTTGACCTGGAGCATCGTTGACAGGGAGCAGTGGGATTGGTCTTTGATGATGACGGGACGCATCGCAGCTTCTGAGCTCGGCAGCGATCGCACGATGTACGTAGTCCCATGAGGTTGTTGTCATTGTCCATGATGCTGCTACACCCACAGGCAGTGGTTTCGATAACTAACATCGACTCTTGATCTTTTCTAATATGTAACGGGTCTGGTTGTCAGTTTGTCTCTCCAAGGTGCCCGGAAAAATATATATATAGTAACAGTTTCAGATAATACGACGGAGTGGCAGATAATCTATCAAACGTTCCTAGCCAGTCGAGTCCAGTAGCGAAGGCATCGTTCGTAATCTATAACACGATCCTGCAAGCCACGCCGTTGTTGCATGGATATAAATCGCGCTTACACGTGCATGATGTCGTATATCTGTTGGCTTACTGTGTCCACTGTCGTCATTCAAGCAATAATGGTTCTGATGAGTTTATTTTCCGGGGCTCTTATCGATGATCAATGGTTCCTCGCTCTGCCAATTCTTCATGGTTAGTGCCTAACTGCATGGTTCCTTACTGGAAGAATGAAGACGTATACCAGGATATCCGAGACGTCATTCAGAAAGATATTATTTGCAGGTAGTTTTTGTCTCTCACGAGAGACAATTTCAACCGGCAATGATATGGTGACAATGGCCAGGATTCTTATCCCGGTTGGTTGTCTACAGATACGCTCTACTAAACGGCCGTCGTATACGAGGCTTTCAGGCCGGGATGTCCCGACAGGGGACCAGGATAGTTGCCATTTATAATATGTCAGATCCAGGGTGACCCACTAGTTGGAGATTTCTCCTTTTGGTCGAGTGGTCTAGAGTCCGAACATGGTAGCATGTGCTCTGACACATAAGGTGTGCTTTGCTCCACACCTCACCCTTAGCCGTGCCCTATTGGGCGGGAGTTCGATTCCGGGTATTAGGTACCTAACTTAAGCGTCATGAAGAAACAGTTGAACACCTACAGTGTAGTCCGATCGATGCCTTGCCTGAGGCGGGTATGTCAGATCACATGTTCGGACTCTAGGAGAAATCTCCAACTAGTTGGTCACCCTGGATCTGACATAATACAATATCTAGGGGAGGCATCCCAGTGGATGGATGGCTATCTGGGAAAAATAAGGTTGCTAGATTGCCAATAAGGAGCTTAACCAGGCAGGATATAGAGATATATTAGGTATATCTCTGCCATTAGGGTGTGCCTCCTGTGCAGGATATCACACACTAGGAGGTACTAAGTTCCTCATGGGCAACCTTGCAGGAACTAGGCCAGGCAGGGGTGAATGCGGCACCCTGGATTCTATAGATGTTATAGTAGCAGATGCTATGCAGTGGGAGTTGCACGCAGTAAACTAGTTGGCATAGCCAATCCTGATAGGTGCACAGGGGTTTTATGGTTACATCTAGATCAGCCATCCATGACCAGCACAGCCGGATGCAGCTTAATCAGATGAATGGAATAATAGCCAGACCGTCTGGGCCGGACTAGGGGGTTGCTGGGTGGCATAGTGGGATGCCCTGGGAGGGCCGCGGTCCCCATCTTATAGTGATTTTATTCTTTAACTCCCATAGCTCTAATAACAGAAGGAGTATTAATTAGCTATAGTCACACCCAGATAACATCTATCTTACATTTCAGAAATCCCAAGTCCTTATTTAACAGGACTAGAGAACCAGATATACAATAGCCTGTTTACCGAATAACGTGTTCATCATGGTTCCATGGTACACGATCGCCCCCGTGTGATCTTCATAGCCGAAGGCCTCTACGGATTTTGGACTAAATAAGGGCTGAAATGATTGAGAGGCCACTTAACTTAGCATCGCAGTGAGGGGCCCGCGATATTTTCAACTTGATTCCCGCAGCTTTGCGGAAGACGTGGCGCGTAGGCGCTCGCCGTACCGATAGAACAGAAGGGGCCCCGGAACGAATGCAAGTGCAAGTAGCCCTAGCAATGTATTCCCCCACCCGTAATTCAGGCTATGGTACATGGCGGGCCCTGCGAGTGGCAAGAAGGTACTCGAGATGTAACGCAGAAGATTATTGGCGCCCAGAGCGGAGGCAGCTGCCTGGGACCCAAAAACATCGACCAGGTAGAGTTGCGAGGGCATCTGAAACAATCATCTTATCAGCATCAGTCCCGTTGGTGTGGGGGGGAGGGGTGGCGAGACCTACAATCACAAAAAAGGCCCCAAACCCCATGAAGACTGTGCCAATGATAGGCACGATCCAATGAACCTTGTAGTATGCCGTCCAGCCGTATATGATCAAGCCAAAGCCGACGAAAGGACTGAACCAAATCATTAGGAGCAGTCGATATTCTGGTCGAGCCTGTTGCACCCCATCAGCTTTCATTCGGGCCGCTTGTACACGCCCATTCAGAACGTTGAAGAGGAGCATGCTAGCGACTAATGCAACACCCAGGCCTAGGTAGACGAGTCCGGATATGGACGTGCTGAAGCCGTATTGGCCCTCGAACACGCTAGGAAAGGTTGTAAAGAGGAGGTACATTACTCCAAACACCAATGCCACGTAGAGGGATATGACGAATAGGATGGGCGATTTGAAAAGGAGCATGGTTGGTCCGATCAGAACCTGAAGGAGGACCTGTCCTGGTGAGAGTGAATTATTCGCAAGCTTGGAACGTAGATTCAAGTGGCCAGTAGTAGCACGCAGACAGGCAGCCTTGCGCTCCAGAATGACTTTCGGGTGTGTTTCGCGCATGATGACCAGCGCCGTGACTCCGACGACTCCTCCCAGGATAGCTAGCAACCAGAACGTCCAACGCCAGCCTGGCCCCGCTGCGACAAAGCCTCCGATGACTGGACCGAGAACCTGAGCGAGATCATTAGCCAATGCTTGTTAGAGATCGAAGGTGTGTGGAGCGATCAGTGACTTACTGGTCCCGCAAGAGGCCCCATACTAAATAAAGCCATTGCCACAGCTCGTTTCTGAATGGTCGTAATGTCCGCAATCGTCCCGCCACCAAGAGCCATCGGGGTACCACCAGCGCAGCCGGAGAGGAACCGGAAGATGAGAAACTGGGCTAGGCTCTGGCTTAGCGCATTGCCAATGACAAAGGCCACAAACATGATATTGGCTGCGTGATAAACGGGCACACGTCCGTAGATCTCGCTGAGGGGTGACATAAACATGGGGCCAATAGCGATACCCAGTACATACAGTGTGACAGCGAGGGTACTGGCAACACTGGAAGCGATGTTCAAGTCAGCCTCAATTGCGCTGATCCCCGGAGCACACATTGTGGGCGCCATGTTCCTGTATAAAAATTAGCCAATGCGCAACCACAGAGTCGCGTCAACAAAAGCTTACGTGATAAGAGCCAAAATAGAGATGATGACTACATGCGCCCACCTCTTAGACTTTGGCCAGTTGCGAGGGTTGGTTGGGTCGTCTTCCCCATGCCAGTCGACAATTTCGGTCTCTGGAAGAGCACTATCTTCCAGGCTGCCTTTCTCCAGTTGTTTTGGTGTCATACTGGTGCTGTCGCAGGCGTGGATAAAAGCCGAGATAATCAATACGAACGAAGCCAATCAAGGTCCCACTCCTTCGCCAGCTAAGAGAGGCCATCGATGCGTTTAATAGATGAAAATGACCGGAGATAGGACAATAGGCGGTTAGAGACACCTGCATGATAGGGGGATCGGAGACGTGGCGGAGGAGACATCCTCTGCTCCGCCATATGCTCTACCATCCCCATAGTATGGCAGCGGAGGGTCGGAGCGTCAAAGGGTCGAATCGGACGATCGCAGGAGACCCATAGATCAGCCTAGTGGGCCACAATACGAACGAGCCCCGTGTTTTCACATGGTATCGGAGGGAAGCGGGAAGGAAAGACCTTCTCCGAACAGGTAAGGTGAGGTCGCCAAGCTCCTAATTCCTTTGAATTCAACTAAGAGGGCTTGTGGAGGCTTGATTGCTGGCTTCGGGGTAGTTAACCTGCTCCGGAAAATCCTGCTATTTCTTACCGCCTTCCCTATGCGGTATAGCCGGCGGGAAGTCCCGTTACAGCGACTCAGATCTGACTAGTCGGGTTACAGCTTGATGGGCCAATCAGAGGCATTTCTGGAATTTTGGTTGCGCTAGGGCGAAATAGGCAAACTTCATGCCTCAGGCAGCACACCCCGTGTATCCCGATATACACCATCTCCATTTCACCTCAATTAATCATCCATACATGAATCCATTCCCTCTCCAGATTACCACAATAACTTCCCGCCCCATGGATTCCTCCCAGTCTGCACAGAAGATTGATAGAGCAACTCCATCGCAGCCGCTTTTCAACCCCAATCGGCGCAGAGAAAAGCCCCAGCTGTCGTGTAATCCGTGCAGGCGTCGGAAGTAAGCACTCTACAGCACTCTTGGTATAAGATGTGGCACTAAAATTTGTCTAGATCACGATGCGACCGCAAGTGGCCATGCTCTTTATGTTCTGTACGCGGTCAGACATGTACATACCCAGAGAGCGGTTCCACTGTCGCCGGTCCATCGAGGACACGCCCGACAGCCCCATCAAACATGCATGATCGTTTAGTTCAACTGGAACGTCTTGTTATGTCTGTCATGTCCAATTCGGTGGCGGTCACTAACATGCACGCCAACACCGATGTAGGAGTGCAACAATTGGTGCCAACCCCTACAGATACAATGCCGGGGGATACTCCGATAGATGAGCGTTCAGAATGTGGAAGCATGCGAATCAGTGCTTCAGAGCTCCGCTACATCGGAGGGGACCACTGGGTTGCCATTTTGGAAGGTATAGCCGATCTTAAAGACCATGTGGACCGGGAGGAAGAACTGCGGCTAGCAGAGAGTCCAGGTCAGACCGCGGATGATCCCGAGGATAGCAGTGGAGACTCAAGTGCACCGGGTCGAGATGGCGCATTCCTGTTGTATGGGCGTTGCCGTCCAACATCTCGAGATGATATTCTGTCTGCGCTACCTCCAAGATACGCAGTCGATCGCTATATCTCCCGCTACTTTAACTACCTGGATCTCGTCTCATCTGGTAAGTCCCTTCGACGCTAATAGTTATTATTGATGGCTCATATACTCCGGTGAAATCTAGCCGCTGTCCATGGATCCGTTTTCTTGCGCGAGGCAAGTACTAGAATTTGACCTTATCATCCTTACGCCTTGAGGATCCAGTACTGATAGGCCGTAGTACGAGGCCTTCTGGGCTGACCCCTCGGCCGTCCCCATAATATGGGTCGGACTGCTTTTCAGCATGATATGTCTTGCTTGTCTGGCATCAAACCAGCCTGATAATCCGGACCCAGAGCTACAATCCCTTCAGATTGATCTCTACCGCGAAAAGACCGTTCAATGCATGATCATGGGCGAATATACAAAATCGGGTCCATATGTACTGGAAACCGTCATCAACTATATCTATGCAGAATTCTGCGTGTGTACGGATGCGAACAAAGATATGTGGTTCCTCCTCGCTATAGCAGTCAATCTCGCGATGCGCACGGGCTACCACCGTGATCCTAGCCACTTCCCTGGAATCTCACCTTTCCAGGGTGAGATGCGGCGGCGCGTATGGGCAACTGTGCTCATGAGCGATATCATGATTTCGAATCAAATGGGGATGCCGCGGATGATCTCGGATTGGAAGTGTGATACTGCCGAGCCAAGGAATTTGAATGATGCCGATTTTGATGAAGACACCAAGGAACTGCCACCTCCACGACCAGAAACCGAACTTACAACAGCTCTGGGTATTATCGCTCGCAGACGGATGTTGAAGGCCCTCGGTATCATTGCAGATCTCACAAGCAGGGTCAAGCCCTGCTGCTATGAAGAGGTCATGCAGGTCGATCGTATCCTGCATGATGCTGCTGCTAGCATCCCAGCACCCCTGAAGTGGAAGCCGATGGCGGCGAGTGTGACTGATTCGCCACAGGTCATCATAGCTCGTTTATTTATCAGACATATGTTCTACAAGGGCCAGATTATGCTACATCAGCGATTCTTGTGTATGCGGTCCCCGTCTGGCAAGGAGGACGGCTTTAGTTACTCACGGCAAGCATGCATCGATGCGTCGATGGGTACGCTCGAACTTCAGAATGTGCTTGATGAGGAAACTTGCGCTGGAGGTCAACTACACGCGATGCGCTGGCGAGTCACCTCCGTAATGAATCATCAGTTTCTCACGGCAGCAATGATCCTATGCTCCTTACTGCATAATGGACGAACCATGGAGAGGAAAGATGAAATCCGACGTGCGCTTCAACGTGCAAGAGCGATCTGGATACGTAGAAGCTCCACTTCGAAAGAAGCAAAGAGAGCTGCAGATACCGTTGGTATTGTGCTTTCAAGGATGGGGGGTGGTGGGAGAAGCGATCCCAACGTCAATGAAGATGCGGGTAATAATAGCCTGACTATACCTGACTCGAGCTGTGGCTTTGGCTTGGAGCCAGATAATACCATACCGGACGATATGAGTTCCCATGACCGTGGGTCTCACCTCACACCTTTACTGACATGCCTAGCTGACTATTATTAGCTGACCCGTTTATCATGCCAGGAATTCTGGGAACTTTTATCCCTCCGGCCCTACAGGATCAAAATATGAGCTACAATGCCAATAGTACCGCCCCTCCCGATGAATGGATGTTCATGAACTGGGATAACCCTGGAGGGATATACCCCGGTTGACGCTACTCTGTACGGATTTCGATCAGCCATCTTGATAGATGCTATAGGGGCAAAGATGTATGACTTCTGATAACTCTGGCTCAATAACTCATACATGTGCAGCGTATCATGTGCACTAAGCCTGGTCACATTTGATCCACAGGGAATTCTCCTCGGCTTGCTCACAACGTCAAGTCAACTAAGATGTCTCGGCAGCTTGGAATTGTAAATTAGCTCGCAAGACTGGCATACATTGTTTTCCCTTTCGCATCCATCGTATGGAGATGATTATTATTCTTGGCTCCAGTGGCTCCAGAGAATTTCCTGGGCCGATTAGACGAATACTCCGAATATGCGTCAAGGTCCGATAATCCGAATTCTTGCCACAGCTTTGTCTTAATTCGGTAAACATACTTCCGCCGAATAACCCTAGCTAACCGCGGTCAACACCCTTTCGTTCGGTAGAAACCACTTACCGAACGTCAGCCGCAGTCTCTTAACTCTGACTGATGCTGCAGCCGCTTCGGCGCATTCTGATCTGTTTTGCTGTAGCTGATATGTCTCTCCGAATGGCCGTTGAGTATTGCAGTACCATCGCTGTTTGGCTCGCTTCGCGACATGATACTATATACCAGTCACATTGGCCCCGGGACATTCATCCGAGTAACCAAACCCACAAGCAAGCTCACAGTTCAGTTACACGCATTTTATAGGAACCCGTCAACTCGCCCTTGCAACCAACCCAAGACGCAACCTCGTCTAGACCAACCTGACCCTGAATAATTCTTCCAACAAAGAACTTTTGGCTCCGCTCCACAACCATGGTCGAGCCCATTGCAGTCATTGGATCTGGATGTCGCTTCCCTGGAGGGTCTGACACGCCTTCGAAGCTGTGGTCACTGATTCGAGACCCCCACGACCTGTCGAAGAAACCACCCGCCTCCCGATTCGATATCGACCCTTTCTATCACCCTGTTGGCACACACCACGGAACCACGAACGCGACGAAGTCCTATTGGCTTGAGGACTCTGATCGAACCAATGTCTGCAAATTCGATGCTGGGTTCTTCAATATCCAGCCAAGCGAAGTAGACGCCATGGACCCCCAGCAACGCCTGCTGATGGAGGTTGTGTACGATAGTCTCTGTGCTGCTGGACAACCCATGGAGAAGTTGCGGGGCTCCGATACGGCGGTATATGTGGGCATGATGTCTGATGATTGGAGCACAATGCTCACCCGAGACTGGGAGACCTTGCCCAGATACACTGCTACGGGACTGGAGCGCGGTATTATGGCCAACCGTCTTTCATACTTCTTCGGTTGGCATGGTCCAAGTATGACGATTGATACAGCCTGCTCCAGCAGCCTGGTAGCATTGGACCTGGCGGTGCAGGTGCTCCGAAATGGGAAGTCAAAGGTGGCTGTAGCCGCGGGGACGAATTTGATCCTGAGCCCTGGTAGGCCCATTGCCTTTGTTGTTGACAAGCTCCAAGTTAACAAACACCGCTAACAATTCGCTAGCGATGTACATCTCTGAGAGTAATCTCGGCATGCTCTCACCCAATGGCCGTTGTGCAATGTGGGATGCTGCAGCGGATGGATATGCCCGCGGCGAGGGTGTTGCCGCTGTGATGGTCAAAACGCTCTCTCAGGCACTCGCGGATAACGATCCAATTGAGTGTATCATACGCGAGACTGCGGTCAATCAGGATGGCCGCACCCCTGGCCTGACAATGCCCAGTAACCTTGCCCAAGCTGCATTGATTCGCGAATGTTATGCTCGAGCTGGGCTGGACCCTGTACGCAACTTCCAGGACCGTCCACAATTCTTCCACGCCCACGGTACAGGAACACAGGCAGGTGATCCACAAGAGGCTGAAGCTATTGCAAACTCTCTGTTTCCTGCGGGGTCGCTTGCCGCGCAACAGGCACCGAAGTTGCGAGTCGGCTCGATCAAGACTGTAATCGGCCACACAGAAGGGACCGCAGGACTGGCTAGTCTCATTGGTACGTCAATGGCGCTGCAGAATAGGGTTATGCCGCCAAACCTCCACTTCCAGAACTTGAGCTCCAAGGTGATGCCATTCTTCGACCATTTGGACATTCCAACTACTGCCATTCCGTGGGATGTGGCTGATGGTCAAGTCCGCAGAGCCAGCGTAAACAGGTATGAGCTCTATATGCCTTGTTATGAGGTATTATTATGACTGAACGGTGCTGACAACCGACTGCTGCAGTTTCGGTTTCGGGGGTACTAACGCCCATTGTATCCTGGAGGAGTATATCCCCTCCACAAAGAAGACTGCCTCCTCACAGTCCGATGTCCTTTTCACTCCACTGTTATTCTCTGCCGCATCTGAATCATCCCTCAGAGAAATGATCTCGCAACACCTCTCTTATCTTCGTGCTAACCCAGGGATCGATCTGCGAGACCTGGCGTACACGCTACAGCACCGGCGGTCTACTCTCGCCTATCGCAAGTTTGTCCCCGCACCCACCGTCCAGCAGGCGATCGAAGCGCTTGAAAACATCGCAGATGCTGGTCTCAGTACTCGATATGCCCAACTATCTCGACCAGCCAAAATACTTGGGATATTCACTGGCCAGGGCGCCCAATGGCCACGAATGGGGGCACGCCTTATCGAGACCTCCACGTTTGCCAAATCTCGTATTGCCCAGCTGGACGAAG
Organism: Hamigera avellanea; assembly: GCA_027569715.1. NCBI lineage: Eukaryota > Fungi > Ascomycota > Eurotiomycetes > Eurotiales > Aspergillaceae > Hamigera > Hamigera avellanea. The sequence continues at coordinate 119,906 of JAPDKU010000045.1, read as the reverse complement.
CCCTCCAAAGTCTTCCAAATTCGGCAGATTGTCCAACCTGGAACATTCGTGATCAGCTACTCGCGGGAAAAGAGACCTCGCGCATAACCGAGGCCGCCTTGTCTCAACCACTATGTTCGGCGGTTCAGATTGTCCTAGTGGACATCTTACGAGCTGCAGGCATCACTTTCACGGCCGTTGTTGGGCATTCCTCGGGTGAGATTGGTGCCGCCTATGCCGCAGGGCTTATCTCAGACCGCGATGCTATTCGCATTGCCTACTTCCGTGGTGTCCATGCGGGACTAGCTGCGAGCCCCAGTCCCCGCAGTCCTCGTGGTGCTATGATAGCCGTTGGCACCTCATCGGAAGAGGCAGGAGCATTCTGCATCGAGCATTTTTCCGGCCGTCTGCAGGTTGCAGCAGTGAACTCCAGTTCTAGCGTGACACTAAGTGGCGATGAAGACGCTGTTGATGAGGCAGAACAGCTCTACAAGTCCAAGGGTATCTTTGCGCGCAAGCTCAAGGTCGATACAGCCTACCACAGTATGCACATGGCAACCTGTGCTGCACCATACCTTACGTCACTGGACGGTTGTGGAATTCAGTCCATCCAACCGCCAGAGAATGTAACTACCACATGGTATTCAAGTGTGTTCGAGGGCCAACCTATGACATCAGATCGGCTTACGAATCAATACTGGGTGGACAACATGTGCAATGCAGTATTATTTGCCGGCGGACTTGAACGTGCCGTGGAAGATGTCGGTCCTTTTGATCTCGCCATTGAGGTTGGACCTCATCCGGCTCTGAAAGGCCCAGCCACTGCGACAGTCGACGCAAAGAGCAATGTGCCCTACACCGGTTTACTTTCTCGTGGTCAAGATGATGTTTATCACCTCAGTAATGCCCTGGGCTTTATATGGGCTCAACTGGGCTCTGACAGCGCGCAAGTTACGGCCGTGGAAAAGTTGCTATCGGGGAAAACTGAGCCCAACACTGTCCTTAAAGACCTACCCCCTTATCCTTTCGAACACCAGCGTGATTACTGGCATCATAGCCGTTTGGGAAATCAATTCAAGAACCGAAGAGCTCATCAGCTTCCCAATCCAGTGCTCGGCTCCCCCTGCTGTGAAGCGACAACTCCGGGAGAGTACCAGTGGCGCAACATGCTTCAACCCGGTGAGATACCCTGGCTCAACGGTCACGGACTACAAGGCCAGATTGTGTTTCCGGCTATGGGGTATGCCAGCATGGCTGTCGAAGCCATCAACGCTGTCCTTTTGGACTCCAAGCCGGATTCATCAATGCGGACGTTGAAATTAACAGACCTGGATATTCCTCGCGCAATTGTCTTCAATGACGATTCGACAACGGTCGAGACGATTTTCAGCATTTCATCTGTCAATTCATCTAATGCTCAGGTGGCCGCCGAGTGGGCGTGTTATTCTGTGGAGGGCTCTGCTGGGAGCGTGGTCCTCAATGCTAGAGGCCGCGTCAGCGCACAGTTGGCTAGGCCCGAGCCTAGCACTCTCCCTCTGATGAAGGATGATTATTCCTTCGATCTCGTTCCTGTAGAGGTAGACCACTTCTATTCGAATCTATCCCGCGTGGGATACAACTACTCGCCACCGTTCCAGGGAGTCCTCAACGTCCGCCGCAAGCCAGGATACAGCGCTGGTGATCTATACGATCAGTCCGGATCCGCATGGGAAGACGGTCTCATTCTCCACCCCGGCATGCTTGATTCTGCTTTACAGACTGTCTTTGCGGCCTGGTCGTACCCAGGCGATACGCAACTGTGGTCGCTACATGTCCCCGTGTCAATCTCTGCCATTACGATCAACCCGTACTTCACCCCGCTAAGCGCAGGAGGCAAGCAGAGTAGAATGTGCTTTGAAACCTTCATCCGTTCCAAGCAAGACGCCAAGATTGTATCTGATATTTATCTGCAGACGGCCGATGGTTTGAACACGTTCGTGCAGTTCGAAGGGGTCACTCTCGTGCCTTTCTCCCCCGCGAGTCCCAAGACCGACGTACCCATGTTCTCGCGCTTTGAGTACGCGCCGGCCTTCCCTGACGGCCAGCTGGCGGCCAATGGGGAGACTCTATCAAACTATGAAGTGCAACTATACAAGGATGTCGACCGTGTTGCATACTGGTTTGCACGAAGCGCCTCGCTCTCAATCCCGGCCGCGGAGCGGGGGGATCTCCTACCTCACTTCCAAAGGTACCTTGCCTGGTGTGACCGGATGGTCAACATGGTCACCCAGAGTGCAATTCCCAAAGTCCCGGCTTCATGCAACGCTGACTCGAGGGAAGACATTGGCAAGATTCTGGAGCGCTACGAGGACCGCAAGGATGTTCGCTTCGTGCAGGTCGTTGGCGACAACTTGCTTCCTGCCATCAAGGCAGGAGCGTCAATGCTCGAGCATATGAATCAAGACGGTCTTCTTCGTGCGTTTTACGAAGAGGGCGCCATTTGCTCGGGTCCGACTGGCCGCTGGCTCGCTCGCATACTCTATCAAATCTCTCACCGTTACCCGGGGCTGAATATCTTCGAAGTCGGTGCCGGTACTGGAGCCACGACCTCTGCTGTGTTGGACGCACTGGAAGGACGGTACGCCTCGTATACTTTCACCGACATCTCCAGTGGGTTCTTCATTGCGGCTGAAGAGCGATTCGCCGAGCATGCCGGTCGTATGCTCTTCAAGACTTTCAACATGGAACAAAAGCCGGATGGCCAAGGTTTCAATGAGGGCTCCTATGACGTTGTCGTGGCGGTCAACGTGCTCCATGTCTCCGCAGATATGGAGACATCTCTATCCAATGTTCGCCGGTTGCTGAAACCGGGAGGCTTCCTTGTCGTTGCGGAACTCACCTCCACCGACCTGTTATTTAGTGGCATGACAGTGGGCACGCTACCTGGATGGTGGATAGGCGCGGAGACCGGACGTCCATGGGGACCGTTACTCACCCTCGCACAATGGGATAACGTGCTGAAGAATTCCGGATTTGCGGGAATCGACACCGTCTCCCCGGATATCAGTGTCTCACTGCCAATGAGCGTCTTTGTATCGCAGGCAGTCGATGACCGAGTCACTCTGCTTCGTAACCCTCTATCCGCGAAAGCACACCCTGCCGGCGTCCGAACTGATGCCCTGGCCATCATTGGAGGAACCACGTGGCCAGTGTATACGCTGGCTCGACAGATATCGGATATTATGGCCCAGCGCTTCCATGAGAAACAGCATTTTACCACAGTCGAGGAGTTTGCACAGTCCAATATGGCGCAGGTGGCTGCTACAAGCGGAGGTGTTAGTATCCTCTCTCTCGCGGATCTGGACCACCCGTACTTGGAAAACTTGACAGCCGACAAGTTCGACGCCGTCAAAGCATGTGCAGCCTGTGCAGGTACTCTGGTCTGGGTAACATGCGGTTCACAGGAGGATAGCCCATACAGCGCAATGATGACAGGCATTGCTCGCACAATCAAAACTGAAAACCCGAGGTTGAATATGCAGATGTTTGACCTGGATCCTGCCGTGCAGCAGAATGGTATCTATGCTAACACGGTACCTGCGTTAGCTGAAACTCTACTCGGTCAATTGGCGCTGTCCAGCTGGGAACAACCAGATTCTTTGCTATGGACATTGGAACCGGAGGTGATTGTTCGAAACGGAAGACAGCTCATTCCTCGATTGCTTCCGGATCGCGCGAAGAATGATCGATACAACTCCCAGCGGCGAGCTATTTTCACAAACGCACGTCCGGCCAAGGAGGCCCTACAGTTGGTTGGCGTGAAGAATCATGGGAAGAACGAGGAGGACGCCTTCGAACTACGTCTAGTATCACCACTGGTGCAGACTCCGGTCCCGACGACAACTGAATCTTGCACAATACGCATCACGTACTCGCTATTGCAGGGTGTGGCTATTGGAGCTGCCGGCTTTTTCCGCCTGTGTGCTGGTGTCAATATGGGAACCCATGAGATGGTGTTGGCTCTATCGAACTCCACCGACTCCCCGGTCAAGGTTCCCACTCAATGCTGTATTCCTTTGAGTGAGGGGTCCTTTTCGACACCGTCGACACTTGTTTCCGTCGCCGCGAACCTCGTCGCCACGCAGATCCTCAATTTCACTCAAGAGGGTGGCACGCTTCTTATTAACGAGCCCGACGGTCAGCTACAGGCGGCTCTTCAGAGCAAGGCACGGCTCAAAAATGTGAATACCGTCTTTACAACTTGCGATCTATTAAGCCAGGAAGGTTCCTCGTCATTAATCTTCCTCCATCCAAGCTTTCCGCGGCACGTCATACAGTCCATTATTCCACGTTCCACTGCTGTATTTGTCGATTTCTCCCGTGGCTCCTCCTCAGACACGGTTCGAGATGCGATCCTCCCGTGTCTGCCGGCTGGCTGTCTCCGTATAAACGGGGGCGCACTGTTGAGCAACGAGGTTAATGGCACCGTTGCCCCAGAGTTCTTGAGCCAGCTGGGACGGCAACTTCAGCAGGCCTATGACGATGTTGAATCGACTCCATCCGTGCAGTGCATCATCCCCCTCGATGCTGTGTCTACCCACAAAAAAGTAGTTGGTGGACCACTCGCTGTCGTTGACTGGACAGCTACAGACTCTGTGTCGGCAAAGGTGCAACCCATTGACTCGGGCACTCTTTTCCACGGTGACAAAACCTATCTCTTTGTCGGCATGGCCGGTGAACTCGGTCAATCCTTGGCCTGTTGGATGATCTCTCATGGAGCGCAGTACATCGTCCTGACCAGTCGCACGCCAAAAGTGCATCCCAAATTCGTGGACGAAATGAGGATCCGATATGGAGCGGTCGTGAAGGCTGTCCCGCTAGACATCACGTCCCCGGAGTCTCTGCGGTCGGTCCACGCTGCTATGAGCGCCTCCTCACTGCCTCCCATCGCGGGTGTGATCAACGGCGCCATGATCCTTGACGACGAGCTCTTCGCCAACATGACTCACGAGCAGTTCACCAGGGTTACGAAGCCCAAGGTCGTCGGCACGCTTCTGCTCGACGAACTCTTCTACGATGACGCCTCGCTTGACTTCTTCGTTGTCGCTTCCAGTATTGCCTCGATAATCGGCTGGAGTGGACAGAGCAACTATTCCGCCGCAAACGAGTTCATGACCTCCCTAGTCAATCACAGACGCAACAAACGTGGTCTTGCTGCATCTGTGATGAACATCCCCGCTGTCCTGGGCGTGGGCTATGCGGCGCATTCGGACACCTTCAGCTTCGATTACTTCCAATCCCTCGGATATATCAATATCGGGGAGGAGGATCTTCATATCCTCTTGGCGGAAGCGATACTTTCTGGTCGTCCGGGACCACCACTATGGACCGATGGCAAGGCACAGGTTGCCATGGGCGTGGACTATATCCCCGCCGATCTCTACGTGAAGGAGGCACACCGTCGCGACGTCAAGTTCAACCATTTCATCATGCGGGAAGAAGAAGAATCTGGCTCTGCAGCACAAACGGTGAAAAACGCCGGTGAGCGGGTTCGGGTGCAGCTACAGAGCGCCAATGGTCCCGATGCAGCCTACACCGTCATCCGTGACGCATTGGTCAGACATTTCAAACGCATGTTGCGGATGACCGAGGAGCAGAAGCTGGATGAGTCGGTGGGCCTCGTCGACCAAGGGGTAGACTCTCTCGTCGCGGTTGATATTCGTGCGTGGTTCCTCAAGGAACTCGATGTGGATGTCCCCACCCTGAAGATCATGGGCGGTGCATCTATTGCGAACTTGGTCAAGACTGCCGTCGAGAACATGCCTCAATTCCAAGAGGGTAGTGGCCGTGTGGAAGAAAGCCTGCCCAGCGAGCCGGCCGGAAAGGAGATGTCTTCTAAGCCAGAAGGAGTCCTTCTTCTTCGACCTCGGTCGGAGAGAGCTGGACCGACCATAATCTCCACGCCTCTTTCGTCGGGGAGCAGCCCAATTTTCACGCCCGCTCAGGTCACCACTCCATCGAGCTCGGGGGTTGACTCGGGCCGCACATCTCCACCGCGGGATTATTTCGACAACGGTTCCACGGGGATGGAGAAACCAGTTGTCGTCGATGGGCTGGGGTTGGAAGTTTAGAAAAGGAAGATTGCTTAAGTAGTAAAGTGGGAGTAGGAGATCTATATATATATATATATATATATATATCTCTTCTTGGTAGACAAGATGTTCCTCTCACCATCTTGTTTAGAAGATATTGTACTTGGTTAGCCTAATCTCATGCACTAGATCACGAAGCGTCAATTACCTTAGTCATGAACTAATTATAAAGATTCACGTGCCTACTTTATCAGCCTAGGTAAGCATTGCAGATCTTTCTGATGCCCGCTGTGGCTATTGAAGAGGACAAAAACGATAAGGACGATGTTCCTGAATTCTTTGTGACTATATTAGCCTTTGACGATCACGATGATCAAATCCACAGTTGTTCCAGATGCTTTAGATTCCAAAGACTCTCCATCCGAGGGGGGTGAGGGACCTATTGCAGAGATGACACCAAGAGTTAGCGAAGACGTGAAAATTGAAACACCAGAGACATCACCACCAGAGACATCATCACCAGAGACATCATCATCACCGCAGAGATCACCAAGATGATCACCATTCCTCCTGCTCAATTTGAGCCTCCTGACCCAATGACACCTATTTTTTTGAACTAAGTCAGTCTTTTGGAGATGTTGGAGATGTTAGAGATGTTGAAAATATTGAAAAGAATCACCTTTGCAGATGACTGCAGTTGGTGAAATGAAAAGGCTCGAAGCTTACCGGATTCGGATTCCCCACAACAACGAAGCGATGAGTTCTTACCACACCATTCATGTTGAGAATTTTCCTGTTTGAGCTTTGACTTTGGCTTCATCATTTCCTTTTTGGGCGTTTTTACCCTTTGCTTCTGTGTGTTTTTGCCTTAGTAGGCAGGTCCGAGGGGGGGTGTGGGGTGTTAGAGCCTGCAGGTTCCATGCATCCTCCGTTTGCTCGGCCTCCTGCCTGCATGGCTTCTTCCTGTATCTTCCACACAGTTCTGCGTCTTTGTGCTTGCTGCATCTCTTTGAGATGGATGCATCTCTTAGAGATGCACGCAGCTCGCTTAGATGCTCTTTGTAGGCCACGTAGTATATATGCTGGATCGCCCATCATCCAGAGCATCTAGGTTCTTGATCATCTTCATCATTCATTCAGCATCATTCATAGATAGTAGTCAGTCATTGAGTTTCTTCTTCGGCTTCGTTTCCTTCCTTTTCCTAGTAGACCTCATCATAATACAGGCCCCGATAGACATCACATCCCTCTGGGATTCTTCTGCGCTGAGGAGACATCTACAGTGGGAGGGAGTTGGAGAATGTAGATTCAGATGGAGTGTCGTAGATGCATGTCAGAGTTTCCCCAACCGGGGAATCAACCTAAGTGGCATAAGATCAAACAACCTTACAGCTTCGGCTTCCTCGCAGTCACCGCAACATACCTCCACGGATGCCGATAGTTCATCACCAGCGCCACCGTATTGATGTAATAAGCCTCCAGACCCAGCGAGGTGACAATCAAAAATGGGATAAGCAGACAGACATAAAGAAGCCGCAGCAGTGGACGCACGTTTCTCGAGATGTCCGTTTCTTGCACCTCCTCGAATCCGACCTTGCCCAGAACTCCCACGAGACCACCAGCAGCTTCTGCGTCTTGATCTTTCCCTCCTCCTTCTCCAGCACCAGCAGCAGCATCTCGAGAAATCGCGCCGTATAAGCGAATTTTCTCCATATTCGCTCGATCCTGCGCAGCAGCATCATCATCATCATCAAAATCATCCACCAGCGAGTCACCCTCTGAGTCATCCTCTCCTCGTTCTTCTTTCTGGTCCTTCTTCGCCGCCGTCATTCCACCCCTCCCTTCTCTCCAATGGTCATACTCATACAACGCCACCGAACCACCCGGTTTGAGCACCCGATAAAACTCCTGCAGCACGGTGCTCAAATCTCTGGCATGGGCCAGCGTCTCCATGGTATACACTCCATCGAACGAGGACTCCTCGAACATATGAAGATCGTGATAGTCACCCGGTTGAACGGTGACGCGCACAACGTCCTCTTCTTCGGACTCGGCAGCCTTTTCCTTTGTTTTCTCCGTTTTTTTCTTTGCTTTCGCTTTTTGGATCTTCTTTGCTCGTTCCCGTTCGACATTCCGCTGCGCGCGCTCGACCTGCTGCGGGAGCACATCGATGGCCTGGATCCGCAGTCCTTTCTTCTGCGCAAGGTACATGGCGACGTGTGCGTCGCCGCAGCCCGCGTCGAGCACTTTCGCGCCGCGGTCGAGGCGTAAGGAGTGGAAGAGATGGTCTTCCATCGCCAGCAGGGCGCGGTGGATGGGGAAGGGCCAGGAGTGGCGGAGTTGGGTCCACCATGACGACTGTGACGAGGCGTCCGGAAGGACGGCGTAGTAGCCTAGATGGGCGCGGCCGCCGAAAAACAACCGGTTTCCCCAGCGGGTTTCGAGGGAGGCATAGTAGCGTTCGAGATGGTTGCTCCCGTCGGCGGTGTTGTGCATAGGGTCGGGAGTTGGTTCGGATCCGGGCTCGGTGGAGGATGAGGATGACATTGTTTGATGGAGAGCGAGCTTTAAAGGCCAGTGCAGTTGGAGATATATTTTCTTCTTGAAGAAACACTTGGGTCCCCGTAGTGATCAAATCTGTCTTTGGGACGGTGTCCTAGAGACAGACGGCTTGCAATATATATATATGCTTGCAGTGGACCAACCCATCTTTCCATCCAGCGGACGTTTCTGTTTCATTGATCAGCCAGTCCCTCACTATTGTGCGCAGTCGTCATTCGCTTGGATTGTCTTTTGGCGGGGAAGACTGGCCGCCATATTCTTTGTTTGACCCCGTGTACACGACGTAGGCTTTCTTTGTTCTGCTTGCGGAACGTCAAAGACATGCGCTTTTCTTCTCTCTCTGGGGTAAGCTCCCAGTGGAGCGGCCGAGAAGATACGCCATGTGATCTTTAATAAGGTTATATTTCCAGCATTATCCGGGGCCCTCTCACTGGTGCTGACTCGGGTTGATGAAGATGACATATAGAACTTGGTTCATCGCAACGATTCTTCTCATTGTAAAACGAGGACATGGCCGAATAGGGGGATAGGGGAACACGGCACTGGAATAATTGGTAAACGCTTTTCCGTTCCATTGGATACTAATAAGCTAATAAGCTAATAACAACGATAGAACAGCGATGCCATGACCTCCCCTTAGGATCAGTCGTCAGCGGCGGGTTCGTTGCACCCCCCATCATCAAAGGTTTCCGAACATCCTCAGCTCATTAATCTATGTGTTCGATTGTATTAAGTGGTCTGAAATTTCCGCTGTTTTCAGCTAGCAGACTGCTTGAGCCGGTTCTCCTTGTTGAAGCTGTAGATTCCCAACTTCAGGAGACACGCAATCAATCGCATGCAAAAAACAAAAGGCTCCATGGTAGAAAGACCAGAATCTCTTGTTCACTCGGCGTCTTCTCCAAGCAAACGCACGTCCTTGACACCAGTAAGCTTTTTGATATCGTCGATCAAATCACGGCTGTGCGTGAAATAGCCGATGTCTCCTGTGAAAGAGCCCCCGAAGATCAATCCTAACACGAGAACTGCAGTGGTAAACGCCAGCGAACCAGCGTCGCCTGTCTGAACGACAGTTCTCCCTGGCGCGACGATCGGATGCTCCCAGGTTATTCGATAATCTTCTTCTTTGCCATTCACCACCTTTTTTGTGACGATGCAGTCTTGTAGCCCTCCATATTTGCCAGCAGTGAACCCGGTGGCCCGGCCTATCTTGTATAACGGCTCGTCGAGCTCTAGTGGCCTGGTGTCAAACCAGCTGAGTTCTGAAAGCGGGGGAAAGTACGGGGCTTGGATCTAAAGGATGTTAGTTACCTACGTAGAACGGGAGACTTAGGACAAGCAGCATCTTTCCACTTACGTCGTTCTTGCCCGGTGAGCGTCCCTCCCTGGGCCGGATAAGAGCCCAGTCGCGAATTGACGGTAGGCTTGGGTTGCTTGACGGCACTTCTCTCAGCCCGGACGCGGCAAAGATTGAGCCCAAGATGTAGTCGTTGTTATTGTAAAACTCCTTCATCTTGTTTCGATTTCGCCTCAGCGCCACAAGGATGTCTGTGTAATCTTTCCAGTCTCTCTCTTCCCGTGGCGTGAGAAACTCCTCGGTGGCCTTGGCCTGCTCGACTCTCCGGTACTTCGCACTGTTCTCAATCGCTTTGATGTGGTCGGCAAGCTGCTCGATACCTTTCTTTATATCACGGCGGCTAGGGGAGTCGACAATGAGGAGCTGCGAGGCCTTTTCATCATTAACGGGTACCCCTTCCCGTTTCCACTGCTGAAGAGCTAAAATAAAACCTGTCAATTACTAGTTTATCTTTCAGAATGGCGAACCTAAACATACCTTGAAGGCTCTCACCGGCTATGCCCTCCTCTGGCGGAAAACAACAATGAGAACAAGTAATCGCAAAAGGGAGCCAGGACCCAGTGTTCGGATCTTTTAACTCGACCCAGCCACCAAGCGATCCCTGGCCATGCTTGAGCTCATGGGGACTGAGTCCGGCACCAAGGTCCGCGCTCTTCCTGCAGTCTTCGGCGCTCGCTGCGGTGGGTAGTACGCTCTGCTGCCCGCCTCCGAATGCTATTGTGTCTTTACGGCAGATGTTTCCAGTCCCTAACTGTGCGCCGGTCGACACCCAACAGGACTGTTGGCGGGCAGCGCTGGCGATCGTCCTCGCCTCCGATACGGAAGCAGCCTATGCTGAGGATACCGCGCAGGTCGACCGTGCTTAGGATGTTCTCAACAACGGTGATCCAGAGCGGGAAGACAGCGTCAGTGCGAAGACAGGGAAAGATCCAAACACTCTCGTCGAAGAAGCGCGGGTCCATTATTTCTACCGTTATGCCACTCAGTCGGTTTTCGTGCAGGAGCTCCATTAGCTTGCGCGTAACACCAAGCCATCCTCGTTCCGTGGTATGTCGACGTCGGGCGAGGACGAGGAGGGTTAGCGTGAACTCTGATCTGGTTCGAACAGCGAACGGTGACCACAGAGAATGATGTCTAGAGGAGTGGCATTTCCCTTGCGGCATATCTTGGATATTTGCGTGAGCAGAGTGAAGCTCTCCGGGCCGTTGAGCGCGCTGTAATAAGGATGGTTTCGGGGCAGTAGGCGGATCATCTCACAGGGAAGCTCGCAAAGTTGGGGCCCCCCAGCACGTAGATCATGTTCCACAAGTCCATCCGTGGTAGGAACTGGAGCCTCATCGCTCGAAGACATATGCGAGCGTCTCGAGCGTACGGAAGGAGACCTTTGCCCAAATAACCCCGGAGGGCCCTGTGCGAAGGCTCCTGAAGCGTATGTTATTTCAGTGGCCATATACGGGGCAACGAGAGGGTTGGCGATTAACGCCATCATGAGAGATGTAGAATTTGCTGAAAGATGGTTCGGAAGCAGAGGTGGGTGGGAATGTTGAGGAAAATGAGATGTTTAGAAAATCGAGAAGGGTAGTGGGAAGGTGGAAGAGGCAAAACGCAGAGGTTGAAATGGAGAGAGCCTGTCAGGCAACAATCTGGCAATCTAGTAACACGGTAGGCAAACATTCTAGTTGTAGAGTTTTTTATAAATCTTCTTTTTTCTCTTTTCTCCGTCACTAAATTATCGAACGAGCGCCATATGTTACACATCTCCGGAAACATCGATAACGAATTTCCAAAATCTTTGTCACATCTCGGAGCCAAGATGGCTAAATGTGCGTAAGAACGGTATCGCATAAAGATCATGAAAGATCCCCGCAGAGAGAGAGAGAGAAAGAGTTTGAGAAAAGGTTTGAGAAATGGAGAAAGAAGGACGAGATAACCATCCATACGCCACGCTAAGTAAGCCGTTGCAACAACAAAATAAACAAACACATCCCCAAACTTTTGTCTCTCGTGATAACTAAATCTCAAACAGACAAACTCGTGGGGTATTGAGCAGAAACAGACAGATCTACGGAGAGAGAGAAGGGACATAAACTTAAGTTAAAACATCAGGAACCAGAAGCCGCATAAAACATCGGAAGAAAAAAAGCGGAATCATTCGTTGTCTTCTTCGGTGTCTGAGATGTCATCGACGTCTTCATCGTCCAGGTCATCTTCATCTGCGTCACTGTCGGACTGGTCGTCTTGATCGTCTAGACCGGGAATGCCGCGCCATTCGACATAATCACCTTCCAACCAGCGACGGCTACGCGGCAACTGGTAGGGATCGAAAGGGAAGTAAGCATCCAGTTGGTTACTGAGATGGTCGTCGGCGCGAGTCTCTCTTTCGACCTGGCTGAAGCGAGGATCTGCCAAAGCCGAGATGCTGCGGAAGGATGAAAGGCGCAATCTCTTATTCGTTTCCAAGAGACCGTACACGTAAATGAAACGGAGGTGATTGGCGATGCGCGCGAATTCGTTCACGATGGCCGGTGAACAGATCTTCAAAGGGTTAAGCTTGGACCAGATGGCGCCCCTGAGCACATCCTTGACGGACTGCGGGAACGCAATATCCTCTGGGTCAAGATCGTCCACTTGATCAGCGGTGTCGCCTTCGATGGCCGCGGTCGTCAAGTCACGCCAGCGGAAGCAGAAAATATAGAGGAGAGCTTGTGCGGTGGAATAGAATGAGGAATAACGGCGTAGATCGGGCCCGCGGCAGGTTGGTTCGTAATCGGCACGCAGATTACTCAGATGGGTTCCCAAGAGATCGAAGACATCACGGACCACCTCTCCGGAAACATGAGCTCCTCGAGCGACGAAGCTCGCGAGGTAAGCAGCAGCAGACTGACGCGTGATGCCGGACTGCAACTTATTGAAGATGATCTGGACGCACGTGGTGGCGAACCGATCCACGAGGATGGGAGAAGACTGTGAAAAGTGAAAGAGGAGAAATTGGGAATGACGGGACCGGTAAGTCGGAAGGATGATGGTTTGGAAATGACTCAGGAGAAGGTCAAGTGCGTTTTCCTTGTCGTCCAAAGATCCCGTGGCGAACGGAGGCGCATAGTATTCAAAAAGCGAATCGATCATGCCATCCAGCTTGGCGATGTTATCCTTGATGGTCTTAACCCGCTGGGACTCAGCATCGACCGAGTCGTCGCTCATGACTGATGCATTGTCGTCATCCTCCTCGTCAATCGGGTCCTCATCTGGAGAGACATCGTGCAAGAGATCTTGGCCTACTTCATCTTCAAAGTCTTCCATATCGACCTGAATCTGCACATCGACCTTGACGAGCTTCTCCGTGATGAGAGCCAGAATGTCGGCTTGCAGCTCAGGGGCGTAACTGATGACCTTGATGAGATTCCGCGTGTACGCAATATTTGCCTTAGCAGGATCCGTGTCGAAAGGAAACTGGTTCGATAGGATAGGAGACAGAGCTCCACTACCGGCAGGAATTAATTGCATCACATAGCGCAGAGCCATGTGTGCTCTGGTATAGATCTCTGGAATTCGAACAGGCCCGTACCCAGGGAGCTTGCCCGTGCCCTTGGGTACCTCACCCAGGTAGCTGACCAGCATCTTAAGAACCGATACGAGATAGGTTCCCTGAGCGGCCGCAAGGTTACCTAAAAATCGAATGTACAGCTTGACGTAGGACTCGTCGCGCCCGAGCCACTCGCTGTTCAACACTGCGTTGACCAATCCATTGCAGCTGCGATCCAGGGAGGCAACGTTCGACAGCAGGCCCAAGAGATGGTGTTTCAACGACGTATGCGAGGGTACGTTGTATGAGTACATGCCATCTTCATCTTTGCGCTTGGGATCCGCCGAAAATATCTCCTTGACCCGGTCGTACGCTTCGCTGTCCGTACCCGAGATATGCCTTTGAATGGCCCTGCGCACCTCTTCTCGTACCACGGCAGCGCTTTTCAGTGTCTCGTTGCCAGTATTATCACTTCCAGTCCACGGAACCTCTCGCATTTGAACTTCTGGCTCGAACTGAACCCGGGCCCGCTTCTTGGGGCTGGGCATCTCGTCACTTGCATCCGAGGCGGCGGATGAGGATGGGGATAGGGAGAGATCCATCTCGGTCATCTTGCGCTTCACTCCAACAGTCGATTTGGGTAATTTGGACGTCTTCAGAATGGGGATTGGAGAGGATGACGCTAGCACCTTGGAGTTGTTGGTTGTCGGTGCTGCCGTCGATAGGCGGCACGATGCGGTAGCGAAGGACACCATGTCAGATCGTTTAGACCGGGATGGTGACGGTTGTGAGGGGCCGATGAAGATAGTTGACAAGTTTCGTCATCTGTTAAGAGATTTGTAACGCAAAGATAAGCGTCTAAATGACCGTCAACACGATGGTCGAGATGGATCAAAGCAGAAAAGAGAATATATCTTAGATGCCAGGTCTGAGCACACGACACAGCCAGTGTAAGTTGGGGGGACTGCGTTCACTCTGGGCTACCGAGCGAACGTATTGGGAGGAATACAACTACCTCTGTCTGCACCCTGGAGGCTTGTAGCGCTCTGCAGTGTCAGGAACTGGTGGATGCAGACAGAAGAGCGTCGAGACCAAATCCGAGTTGACGGATTTTGCCGGGAAGAAGTTTCAGAGGGGAAGCGGAGAAGGACAAAAATTTGAGACGCACGGATTCACTGGGTGGATTTTTTCCTGGTGTTGTGGGGCGTAATTTGTGCCTGAGGCAACAAGTCTCGTGACTTGACGCGCGTGTCGTGGACTCACCGCCAAAACCCCGGCTAACACCGCCTTGCCTCTTTTGGTTAAATGGACTCTGTCCCGTGAGTGTTTGACAATGAGACATTGGCAATTGATGGTCGCTTCATGTCGCTGAAATCTTGATTTTCTGATTTTACGATGGATTTCAAAGTAGAAATGGAGTTTTATCTCGAAGCGTGGATTCAGATAACTTGCACACAGTAGAGACGCCACTCATCCGAGAAACCAAGTTTTAAAATCAGGTTGAGTTCCCATGATATCGACAAAAGCAGAAAACATAGAGATGAGAATAAATCCGAAAACCCCCATAACAAATTCCTCCCAAATGTTCACCTTAGCATAACCCATTGAACCCATGTACAACGCAAAGTAGGCCAATCATGGCACCACTTGTCGCATACCGAAGTAGTGTAACAACAATGATAACGAGTAGGAACAGGATCGAGTAAATGAAGACAGATCCCCCGTGGTATATAGCTGCCGAAGAGAAAATTGCATATCGCGAATAAAAGACAGAATATTAGTTGGTCGTAACAATTCAAGTATAAAGTGAACCCCGTGAGAAAGGAAGAACCAGTTCCGCTGCTAGGGTCAATAGCAAGAAGGAATGAGATATTCACACGACTTCTTGAAAGGTGAAAGAAGTGAAAGCGTCGTTAAGTGCTATAGCCAGGCTGGAGTTGCCATCGGACCCAGTTCATCGTCAAAGATGCTGCTATAAAGACCTTCAATCTCCACAAGATATTCACCAGCTGAGAACTTCCTGAGCCCTTTGCGCTGAATAATCAGCTCTTCTTCGTCAATTACGTGCGTGCCGCCAAACTCCTCGGCGACCTCGTTGACTTGTTCGAGCTCCTTGCCAAAAGGGTGAGGTTGAGACGGAGCCTGGAAGAAGTCTTGCGACGATCGGATGGACGGGTTACTGCGAGTTGAATTTAGCGATTGAGGCGACATTCGCGACAGGGACCGTTGCCTGGCAAGCTCTTGGTGTGACCGTTTGGTGTGTGAAAGCGCTCGCTTGGGGACCAGCGGCGCATCAGTGGAAGATGAAGAAGTGGATGAACCCCGGGTATGGCTCGTCACTGTAGCCGATCGCTTCGGAAAATATCCAGACAGATGGTTGGGTTCAACCGGAGACACCTCATGCGAGACATCGGGCGATGTGACAGGCGAGACGAAGCTGCTCGCAGAAATAGAAGCCTCTGATCCGTCGCGAGATTGCAGGGACGACGAGGAGGACGCTGACATCGGATGAATATCGGGCGCATCGTAGGCTAGCATGTTGGTCGTCGACAACAGTTGGACTGGCGCAGAGATCTTTCCCCGTTTGATGGTACCGGACGAAAACTTCACTTGTCCTTCGCGATACGGCATTGGCGCCGATACCTCAGGGCGCTTGTTGCGCTTGGTAAATGCTCGAGTCAAACTTGCCATGGTCTAAATGTCGGGTAGGCACAATATTCAACAGGCGATTTCGCAACCCCAACAGATTTCGTCTTTCGCAGTTTTTTTGTTGCTTGTATGTATTTCCCTTTCTCTATTTTTAGTACTTCTCCGTTCCCTTGTGCGAAAATCCAGTCGCTTTTTGCGGAGAAGGATAAGGAATGCGTGGTTGACGGTCGCGGGCGTAGAATAGAAGGAATGGAAGATGTCAAGAATGTTCCGTTATCAGATGGGGAATCTTCGCTTTGATCTTCGTTTTCTTTTCCAAATTGTACTGCTCAGAGCATCAAGTGGCACTGCCAGAGAAGTCGGATTGGATGTGAATGAATGTAGTGAACCAGTTTTGCGCTGCAAAAAGTAGTGTTCGAGATTTGCCTCTTGTTGTTTCAAGGGATGTGTTCTGTTTGAGCAAGGCGTTCAGAAGGAGCGGACAACCAGGAACGCACCGAACGAAAGAAAATGCATGAGCCCACGATCACAACATCAGGAAACGAGGCGAAAAAGAATGATGGAGATGAGCGAAGAAAAAAAGGACGCCCCTGCTTTGTGGGATTGGAGAAGAAAGAAGAGGGCAAAACGGGCAGGAGGCGAGGCCGACGGAAGAAAGACCTACGCACCTCAGTGAGGCCCTGGGAAGGCGTACGGTGTACCATGGGAACAAGTCAGCCAGAGAAGAAAGCCCGGGCGCTTAACGCCGTACAAACTACAAAGACCCCAATTTTCCCCTCTTCCAGTTTCCCCCTCCAGGGCCTCGCCCAAGGAACGGTCCTCCACAAAGCCCAATGGGCCCGCAGGACAATGGCCACTGGCCACTGAGTCAGCTCAAACTCCGGCGCTCACTAACAACTGCTTTTTTGCCCGAACACAAAGGTGGGCTCATGTTCGGGTCTGATGGAGACTCTGACCAACTTGACGAACCCTTCCAAAAAGTTTTTGGCTCGATCATTCTCCCGGAGCCCAGATCACGACCATTGAAAGTTCTTGAAAACTTTTTATTCCTGTGCGCCATTTTTTTCCGCATGGCCACTTGAGTCCGATGGTACTACGGAGTACGGTCACTACGGTGTAGTCTATGACGGTTGACCTGATCGATGATCCTGTTACCTCCCGTCAGTGCTGGGGCCATCGTCGGCCATCCGACGGGGAGATTTAGTTCAAACTTCAAACTTGCTCGCAGCCTCGCACTGATCACGATCTGTCGCCGAAAAGTCTGGATGCCAGCATGAGACCGGTCCCTGTGATCCCGCTCCTTAAACTCTCCGTTTCCTTGTGATGGCCAATCGTAACGGCCAGCGCTGCAAAACGGTCGGGGGTTCAAGACGACGGTGCGTAGTTAGCGCCAGGTACAGCAACGCCGCGTCGTCGACAACAGAGTCCCGTGTTTTAATCTGAAGTTTTTGAACCGTTGGCATGAAACACCTCGCGGCAAAAAACATCCCATTTAATCCATTAATATAATTGCTCTTATTCGCTTCAGCTCTTTTCTGTGACCCTCGAGGAAATTTGCACAGTTATTACAGGGGAAAGAAAGCCATCCCGTTCGAAATTACCATGTGTGGCTGCTGGCATCCAGCGTGGGCGGAAAACCCATAGTCCCCAAAAAGTTCAAACCAGCTGCCAGCGTCAGTCGTAGGTTGTTTCCTGCCAGCTCAGCCAGTTTGTTCGCTTGCCTGTACAACACCACCCCGGTAGACGGGTACTACTTCTGTCGTGTCATCTGGTAGCGCCCATTAAGCAGTGCAGTCACAGTGCAGTCCATCAGACCTTCACTTGGCAATCTCCGTCTCGCTCATGATATGCATTCAAGGATTAGTTAAGGAACCCACATGGTCGGGAGATTTGACATGTTAGCATCTCCCCACAAAATGCCCTCTGTGGTCACACTCTACTATAGTTTTACGATGATATCAGTCTGCACAATTACAGTATCGTTTCCTATATACAACAAGAATATTAATAATAATATCTTCGACTGGTTTACTGGGGGTGTACGGAGTAGAATGCATACATAACAATATCATCACGTGAGTTCCGGTTGCGTATACCCGCTTCCGATCTTCAATCGTGGTCATTCGTTCCCAGCCCGGGGTATCTCATTGTTTTCATTCAAAAGTATGCAGGATCAAAGAAAGAAAACTAATAAACAGATTCTTGCGGATGTATCGACCAGCCAGCCACCCTGAAGTCATCACTTTTTGTCGTACTCATTGTCTAATTTTTTTTTTCTTTCAATCCCTTTCAATCCTCATCCATTGACTCCCAACCATCACCGCCCTGAGCCACGACCTCATCTCCTGCATCATCGTCTTCCGACTCGCTACCATCGGCATCCAGGCCGATCATCCGCTCCTTGACTTCGCCTTCCAGAGAAGGCATGCGGGACGCAAAGGCACGACGCACCGCACCGTTGGTCGACGTATCCCAGATCTGAACAGCACCCTTGCTTCCAGCCACTGCCAGTCGGAAGCTCACCTCCGAATCGGGAGCGAAGGTGGTCGAGAAGACCTTGCCAACCTCCAACTTGCGGGAAACAACCATACTGGGCTTGTCGTCCTGGACGTTCCATAGCTTGACTTGCTTGTCGGTAGATCCAGTGACCAGGAAACCAGGAATGGTGGAGTTGATATCGAATGAGGATACAGACGAATCGTGAGCCTGCAGGGTCCACACAGGCTTGGAGGCCTGGGGGGTTGCAGGGATGTTCCGAACATCGTAGCGGTACACCATGCCACTGTCCGTAGTGACGTAGAAGAAGTTGGGGTCGTGCGGATCCCATCTCACATTTTCAACGTCAGCATCGACACCCCATCGTGCTTTGGCGTCGGGTGCTCTCATGTCCGCAGCCACCACGGTCCGGTCGTAGCTGCCACTGAGCAGCACTGTAGCGTCTCTCGGGTGCCAATTCAAAGAGCAAACTTTGTCGGTGTGGTTGGAGTAGGATTTGGCACACTTGGCGGTGTTGAGGTCCCAGAGCTTAACGGTCTTGTCCGCGGAGGCTGAGGCGAGCAAATTGCGATGCTGGCGGTTTGCAGCCAGGGCAAGAATGGAGTCGACGTGAAACTCGTCATTCGCCTTCGACTTCTTCTTTTTCTTGGGCTTCTTACCCTCGGCATCCTCTCCGCCCTGTCCAAGGATGGCGTTGGGGTACATGCAGTCCACCACGTCAAGATCCCAGATCTCAATATCGGGCTCCATAGTTCCCACAGCAACGAAGTTGCCAGTAGTCCGGTCCCCGGTATTATTTCCAACGGGAAAGTCCAGCCACTCGAGGCAAAGGGGGATAGCTGGCAGCATGATGTCATGGTGGACATAGAGGTTGTCCGCCGAATCCTCATAGACATAGACCTCTAGATGTGCAACTTCGTCCTCAACCTTACCGGTAAGAAGAAGGTTGTCCGTCTGTAGGATCTGCAGCTCTTCGCGTTCCTCATCTTCCTCTTCTTCGGGGATCACCAGGTACGGATCTTCCTCGTTGGGCTGATGGTAGGCCAGGGACTTGACGTTGCCGAACATTGTGATCTTCTCGCCATCCTCGTCCACCTCATCGCTGTCGTAGTGGTCGAGATCATATTCCTTGAGGTCACCGTCATCCCTGTGTACGAACCATTAATGGAAATGTTCCTTTTTCCGATCCATGCAACAGGAGCGCAACAGGAATCGGAACCACTCACTCTTGCTTAGCGTCTCCAGAGTTCTCTGTCTGCTTCGCAGTATCCTCCTCCATTGCATCCTGACCTTCCTCCTTTTTATCCTCGTCCATTGCCTCATCTTGGATCTTGCCCTCCTTGGCAGCCTCTAAATCTTCTTTGGCTTCCTCCAACTGCATCCGAGCAAGCTTGGATATCCGGTTCATTTCATCCTCGTCGATTTCATATTTGGTGGGGAATTGGGCTGCGACACCTCGCCGCACCCAAGCGGTAGTAGTGATCATAGACATCGTGAACGGTGCGTTTTTAATCGACACAAAAATTCCGAGCTGAAGAAGTAAAAACACCCGCGAGATAGAGAAAAAAAAAACCTCGATAACGGCGGGGGTGTAATATAAATCGTAGACACCGACTGGATGCCTAACGCGTAGTTTCGCACGGAGCTCAGGGGACAAAGCGAACCTCTTATAGTCCTTCACCTCTCACAGGAGGATCGATTTCCGAAAGTAATTTCCAACCACCACAAAAGGTGTTGTCGCATTCCAACAGGACCAAGTCCGATAGATAACCAAATTATTTTTTTTTTTCTTGTGGTTCATCTTTCGTCTCCCGCCCGGCAGAATCGTCGCCGAAACGTCCCACCGCCCGGCATTTGAAACCGCGATTCGGGCGGAGGCTCGGAGCAAGTTCATAGAGCGCAGCTTCGGTGATTGCTTGCATTGCTTGCTGCGACAATTATCTCATTCTTAATCGTTCATTTGCTGGAGAATTGTACGATCTTTTTTTTCTTCGAAAGTCAATCGAGGCGAAATTCAGTTTTTACCAACACTGCTCCTACAGCACTCATTCCTTGCGTGGATTTTCATTACCGTCGACTTGTCTGATAAATCCAGATCCACTCCGACTTTCTATCTATCCAAAGATGCACTCCCACCTTCACACTCCTTACAATGCCAGTGCGTGATTTTTTTCGTTTGCTTTAATTCCGAAAAACCATACATGTCCCACTTTATTATCTGCAACTCGGAACAGAGATCAACTCAACTAACAATCCCCGCATACAGACTGCGAGGAGATCATGACCGCCCTCGACGAATGCCACGCCCGCGGCTTCCTCTGGAAAGCCCTCGGAAACTGCAACGAAATCAAACGCGAGGTCAACCGCTGTCTCGCAGCAGAGCGCTATGCCCGCGCCAAGAGGAATCGGGATAACGCCCGCGACAACCGAAAGAGAATCGAGAAGATCTGGGCCGACGAGAGGGCGCGGGAGCAGGGTGTTTCTTCGTCCGCGGAGGCTTCGACGGAGGAGGCTGGAAAGAAATAATAGAGGCTTATGAGATCCGCTGGAATTGGGAATGAGAAATGAAATGTGGATACATTACCTATATGGTCGGTGCTATGCGAAGAAGCTGAGAGGGGGGGGGGGGGAAGAGGAAATTCAAAGCAACGAAAAGTCAGTAAATGGCAGGGCCGGGCTATTGCACCGTTATGAGGCATTGGGGCAGGAATGGCCGGCTGACTGACATCGATATATTAGGGCTTCAAGGCGTTCTTTTTATTGTTTTTGAAAGCTATACATGGATAGATACCATGGGAGTGTAAATGTACTGTACCATATCAAGAGACCTTGTATCATACTATTGTCATGTCTTGGAACGAACGAATCTTCTACTCTCTCTATCATCGAACGGCCAGCCTTAGACGAAGAACTGCATACTTTGAGGTATCATTGCAAAGTATATGAGTCAATTGAACGATGTTGGAAAAGACTTTTATCTCTCAATGTTGTTCCCGTCCAAAACGCCATACCAGTGAAATCAACAAGCTTCTTTACAAGAAAAAATGACAAGCAATATATCGAAGAAAGAACGAGCAAATCACTCCGCAGGAGCAGCGGCGGCGGCATCGGAATCATGCGACGCTTCTGCACCCTCGCCATCGTCTCCGCCTCGTTTGGCACCCTTATGATGGCGCCGCCTCCTCTTAGCCTTGGGTGCGGCCGAATCTCCGTCTTCCGTTCTCTCCTGGCCCTCAGGGTTATTATCACCGTCACTCCTGTCATTGGCCTCTCCTCCTTCCCCTTCCCTGTCCTTCTTAGTCGAAGAACCGGGTGCGGCCGTCTCGGCGACCTTCTTCTTCGGCTTCTTCACACTCAACGGATTCGGCCCCTTGGCCTTCTTCAGTGCGCTCTTCTTCTTCTTCTTTTCGTCCCCATCTTCTTCTGCCCTCTTCCGCTTGCCCAACGACGACGACTCCTTGTCCAGCCCGGCCCTGAACTTATCCCTCTCGACGCCGTCTCGAATGTTCTCCGACAGCGTGCTCATCGGCTCCAGGATCATCACCGATCGCTTGACATACACGATCGGCACGCCGGGAATCGCCCGCGCCTGGCGTCTAAGCGCCTGCGCACGGCGCAGCAGCTCTTCCTCGCCGTCTCCTCCACGTTCCCTCTTTTTCGCGTCGCCGGTCGCAGCACCAGCCTTCTTCTCGGGAGCTGGGGGATCCGCCGTCGCGAGAATATAGTGCTCTTTGTTCTTCTTGCCCTCGCCACTGGGGTTGAGCAGGGAAAGTAAGCATTCGACTTCGTCGATAGGCGTGGATTCTGCATTGTGCGAGCAGTGGCGGAGCG
The DNA here is from genome assembly GCA_027569715.1 of Hamigera avellanea. NCBI lineage: Eukaryota > Fungi > Ascomycota > Eurotiomycetes > Eurotiales > Aspergillaceae > Hamigera > Hamigera avellanea. The sequence goes on along the minus strand of JAPDKU010000045.1, from coordinate 97,441 downwards.
GCACTTCGGTGGGAGGGGGCAGATGCTGGGGACGGTAAGGATTGTTGGTTCTCGGGTTGATGGGTTGGGCAGCCATCATGGCCGCGAGAGAGCATTTCGTCAACACTGTCAAGCAGATGAGGAAGAAAAGAATTAGCATTCGGGGGGTAGATTGCTTCTCGCAGGGTGCTGGGTGTTACATACGAGGCTTGACTTTTCCTTGGAGTGTGCGTTCAAGGGCGGGAAGAAGGTCCATCTTGAATTTATGGACCGCATGAAGAAAGCTGGAATCGACTATTTGATTTTGTGTCAGTATCGCGCAAAACGTCACTGAAGTACCTCGGAGCGGCTTGAAGAAATGGCAGTCCAGATTGGATCGTCTTACCTAGCACTTGATACGGCTCACGGAAGCCGAATGTAAGCTCATATTGGTGCATGAGCTTACGGTACTTCTTGGAACGCTTGGCCCTCATGGTGATTGACAATTACTGTATGCTTGGAGAAGTAATCGAAAAAGAGTGGCTCCTCAGCTTAGGATCGTCTTGCGAAACTTTTCTGCCGGGCGGAGTTTGCGCTAGGAACGTTTGGCTGCGGGCGGTTTAGATGTGGTCTGTGCATAGCCAAGTCCACCTGAGATAGATAGGCATATGATTCCATATGAATTCTGGAAGAATTACGATCACTATGGGCCCATTGTATCGACAGCCGAGGAAGCAGTTTTATAGTCGGGGGGAAAAAAATAAAAGGTAGTTGGAGCCAAAAAAAATACATTAATATATGTTAGGGTAATTAAAATACAATCACGATGAAAATCCTCTTTCAAACTGTACATTAAATTAGTTCAACATTGCAACAGGTCTAATAAGACGATTAGAATTGCACTGAGAAGCTCGAAAGGCAATTCGCCAATTAAGAGTCGCCCGTCACCCGAAGGGGCTTTGTGGATGGCATATGCACACCGCTGTACGGATATCGACCTGATTTCTACTCATAAGGGGCCGCCGAGTCGCATTCACTCATTCATGGTGTAGGATTCGGTATTGCTCCATTTGCAAGGGAGCACTTTCCGGAAAGAAATGGCCCGTGGAGTTTCCGTTGTGCGGTCTGAACCCACTTTCGAAGGTGATTTCGTGGGAAGATGAGCCATCATCGGTAGCAAGACAGACTATTCGCCTATCCTGAAATGAAGGGAGGGAAATTGACCGCAATTGCACAGAGTAGATGACAAGTCATAGTCAACTGATATATCGAATCCCTCGTGAACATTGCGGAAGGTAGAGATTTTTTGACATTGTAGTCAAGACGGGAAAATAGCTCAGCCCTCTCTTTTCTTGCAGGAGGCCGCCACGACGCTAATATCGTCCATTTTGCCTATCAAGAGTATTAGTATTCTCCAAGTGGTAAGATGACAGGCGGTTAGATCAAAACATACCTCCTTCAATGGCAAGACCTTCTTCGATCGCCTTTTCCATGTAGGGACTCTCGGCGAACGGATCCAGCGCGACGGCATGCGCTGCTTTGAGTAATTCCCTCGCCACGAACACCATTCTTTCGTCCTTCATCTGAGCTCGCTCGCTATCCGAGGTCACATTTTGTGATTTTCTGTCCACTTCTTCTTTCCACTTCTTGACGCTGTCGAGAGTGATGGTCACCACCTCGTGTTCCCAGAGATTGTCGATCACGCCGTCGGACAAAGCCAGGACAATGTCATTTTCCTCCAGGGCCACTTTGGACATAACCGCGTCCTTGCGAGGCGTATCGACGCTGTTTGTGCCGAGCTGCATGGGGCAGTCAAACCAATGCCATTGCTCATCGGTTCTGAACAGGACCTTCTCCTCACTCGGACGGATGACTAGGATCTTGCAATCGCCCAAGTTCGTCACGTACAGCAGTGGCTTTGAACTTCCATCGTTCTCGGATGTCCAGTGCAAGAGACCGGTCACCGAGGTTGTGGTCCCAAACCATTCGTTCGGAACGGTGGTCGCTTGCACGGTCTCCTCGTAGGCACGCTGGAGGTATTCGACAGGATCGGGATCGGAAGCGCCATCCACTCCTCGTTCGACTGCAAGGGCCCAGAAATGTAGAATAAGCCTCGACCAGAGACTAATTGATCAACCAAAAAGAAGTCAGCCATCGATATCGTTTGGAAGTGAAGGGAATCGAGGGAGCTTACGCAGCATGCCCCTGTGGTCTCGTAGCCCAAGCGCCTACCCCATCATTGACTCCAATGAAATTCTCCGAAACAAGTACGGCGTCGTCGCCATTGTTCAAGCCCCGGATGAGTTCGCTCTTGACGGATAATCTCTTATCCTGACTCTGATAGTGGGTGGTCAGGGGGTCGGAAAAGGAGGAGGAGGGCGGAGACAGGAACGGCGGCGGAAACGGGCGCGAAGGACGTTTGGCGCAGAGCGCATATCCCGTCTCGAAGCGAAAGGGGGACTTCGAAATGGGGAGCTTCGCTTTGATATCCTCCGGGGCCGGAGTGACGATGCCGTAGGATGGCAGGACCGCGCGATAATGCCGCACCGGCGCTTTCGGTAATCTCGTCGACGAGGCTGCGATCCACAGTGGGCTGCGTAGTCGTACAGTGTGATTAGTAGAAGGAACAACAACAACCTTGGTCACCATGCCCGCAGTAGAGTCGGTTGAAAACTCCCAGCGCACTGAGATGCCAAGGGGTACAAGAAGGTTTCGTCTATCTTATCATGACTGATAAAGATGGATGGAAGGGGAGAGGATGACTCTTTGCAATGAGTCCTCGAGGCTTGAGCACTAGGAAAATGTTGAGCCAGTCAGCGCCGACGGGAGGATGCCAGGATGACTGACACCCGCCCTGCATTCTACAGTAGTACAGTCTAGTAGTCTACAACAGCTACGACTCATCTAATTACTCAACGTTCATCGTTCGCATTCTCGCAATAAAATGAAAAGCAATTCATGTTTCTGTGCAAATTAATGGGCCTGTTGCCTCAAGCCTTATTTAGGTTACTTGCAAAATGCCGGGTCCAACCAACCATCCCGTGAACGACAGTGTCCTCGCTGGGCTTACTGTTGTATCCACATGCCTGAAGTCAATGAAAAGATCCCACCTAATTGAACCAGGAACAAAAAAAGAAAAAAAAAGCTAGCTTCACGAATGTTCAACCCAGCGAGAAACCGTTCAGGTGCTCCATGATTCCTTCCGTTTTCGTACCGGTGCTTTATGGGGAAGGCGTCGACTGCAACGGCAGCGACGATGATGACTCGAGAGCCGAAGACGCCTGTCGGTGTCGGGCAAGGCCACGACGCTGCTTGATGAGTTCGCCCTCGAACTTTAGAAGACCGATGCGCAGCTCGAGTTCGAACTCGTGGTCTTCCGCGTTACGTCGGACGAAGCAAAGAGCCTCGAAGAGGAGCTTGGCCAGGTTTCTGCAGCGATCAGCGAAGTTGTGGGCGCCCGGTCCAGACGAGTGCTTGAGGATGTGACAGCGCATGAGGCGCTCCGCGCAGGGACAGGTACGCTCAACGTCGTTGGTGCACTGCAGGGCGCAACCGCAGGAGGCAGTGCAGATGCACTTCTGCTCGCGCACGAAATCCATAAGCTTGAAGTCGTCGGCGTCGCGCTTGACCTCGCCGATGACTCGTCCTTCGAGTTTGGCCAGGGTTGCCTGCCGGTGATCCTGAATGATAGCCCGCTCCCGTTGTGCTTCGTCGATGGCGTTCAAGTTAGCGAAGGGCAGATACTCGATTTCGACGTCATCTTTCTCCATCGCGGTAGGTCGGACGGCAAGATACTTCTGAGCAGCGAAGATGATGACCTTGGTTGGAGCCATGTAGAAGATGTCCCACTGCGCCGACCATCTTTCGAGAAAATGGTCATCGTCCTTGTCTTTTTGCTCCATGTACTGGAGCATCTTCCGCCGAAAACCGAGCGTGTCATACAGAAAGAATCTGTTCTCGTTGGTGTTCTTGACCATATTCTCGACGAGTTTCTTCTGGTGTCGCTTGAGCTGGGCGTGGTCGAGCGTGGTGCAAACCGACGCTGAGTCGAGGATATGCTTGAAAGCGAATAGGATGTTGAGCAAATGCTGCGCGTCGGGAAGGACAAACCCCTGATGGCCAGTCGCGCGAGGCGCTGAGATGTTCGAGAGCATGCAAAGCTCGACATTGGCGATTTCCAGGATGAGCCGAGCGTACAGGGCATAGTACAGGTTCTGGACTGCCGCGATGAGGCGACCGACGGAAGAAGGGTTGGTTTCAACGAGATGTTCGGCGTGACTGATGTGGGCGATGATATCGGCTGGAGAATCATCGAGCTAAGTCTGATTGTCAGCCAGCTTCTCGTGCGGCGCAGAAACAAAAAAAAAAAAAAAAAAAAAAAAAAACACTGTAACTTGAATTCAAACTGAGGGATTATCACTGACATCCACCAGGAAATTCGTGAAGATCACATATGACATCTTGGCGAGCGCGTAGACTTTGACGAAAACCTTCAGGACACTCTCGAAGCCATAGACCTCGTTCTCGGGCATATCCTTGGGAGAGAAGGTGATGTGATGAGGCTCGAAGTCTTCGTCAGAGGGCATAACCCATTCTGGGTTGCTGACGGCGTAGGGACTGGTGAGCTTGCTCTCGGTGGTATCCATGTTGTTTTCCTTTTCTGTCAGTTTGCTATTCCGAGAGCGCGTCTCACAGGGCAAAACACAAGCTAAAGACTCACCTTGGGCTCGATGGCTTCCAGTATCTTTGACTCCGCCATGGCGTCTCTTTCTGTGACGACAGGTCGAGGACACCAGACGAAACCGTCGACCATCTCGTCGACGATTTCGTCTGGTGCCCTTTGAGCCCGTGAAGAGAGCGCCTTGCGCACTGCCAGCACGCTTGAAGTGGCCATGTTTGCTTAGTTGTCGCGAGGGAAGTCGTCGAGAGCTAAGCCGCGCGATGAGATGAGATCAAGCCGCAGGAGGAGAAGTTGTGGTGGCAGTCGACGCTCGTCGCTTATACTGTCATCGCGAGGCCCCCCGATATTTTTTGCTTACCTTAGCATAAGGGGGGGCCACCGGTGCACTATATATGGCGTGGAAACTTGTGTTGCAGTATAGGCTTTGTTATTAATTGTGAATTGATATGATACACTACAAGAAATGGTATGAAAGAGCATTGAAAGCGCCAATCCCTTTATTGATGTAGGCAATCAGAAATACATCACAGTATATTTGGATCGACTTCAATGACAGCATCTCCCATAGGAAGAGGAGACGGCAGTATGACCTCGGGAATCTTCCAGCTCGTTTTATTCACCCTGTCGATATACTCTGATGGGATGGATATGCATTCGCTGAAGGAGAGAGACTACTCGGGGTACGACATTTAGCTGGGTGAGAGAGATAAACTATTAGGAAAAAGGATGACTGACCTCTAGGTTTGTCAGACCGTTGACCCATTGCAAGCCAAAGTCGTGGTTTTTGTCATCGTCCAAGAGCTCGCTGGGAGGCGAAATAATCTGCTGACAGTTCTCCAACCAAAGGACTTTCAATCTGGCGCCTGGTGCGGTTCTAGCTCTCTCCACAGGTTCTTCATCATCGGAGTCCCCGTCGACACCTCCCAACCAGTTCAGAAAGTCGGGTTGAGCGCCGGTGCAAGTCCTCAACTTGAGAGTCGTCAGGCCTGGGTTCTTCTTGACGAGAGTCATTAGCTGCCACGGCGTGATGCCGGCACGCTCCAGTACAAGGGTTTCCAGGGAGCGGATCCCTATGGCCCTGTACGGCCCGATTCCAATAAGCGCGTTCCATGCTGTACTGCTCGGTGCAGGCTTGAGCCAGGATATCGGTCTCATTAGTCCATCGCGAACATGGGGATGCTCGAAACGTAGAGCCAGATGCCGCAGCTTTTGTTGGCAATTGGTACCCAGCGCAACAGCACCGTCGATGTTCATGTCATAGGCCATGAACTCGAGTTGGACCAGCGAATTTCCATAGCGGTAGAGGAGCTTAGCGAAGAGCTCGTTTTGTATGCGTACCATCTGCTCCAGTGACTTGGGATGATGGTACTCGGCCACGAGACTATTGCTCCTTTTTTCCACAAGGCCCTCTCGGAACGGTGGCCTACAGTCGAGATTCTTCTTGGCACACGGTGGTGGCCGTGGCTGGAGGACAGATATCGTGTAGCCTAGCGCTGCTTCATTTTCTTCACTGGCTGAAGTTACCTCTCCTCCGAGAGCCCAGCCGGCCTGAAGGAACGAGATGACAGAATGAATCCGTCTCCGAAACACGGCTAATCGCAATTGTTTCAGAGAGAGAACATGGTACACGTAGTTCGCACGTGAAGTCTCTCCGAAGGAGAGCAATGAATGCAGAGGTAGATGAGAGAGAATCATGAGAATGATCTCCAAGGGCAGGTTTTTGATTCTGTCGGCCATGGCAGACGCTACGCGTGCTTGCGGTACCTGGTGCTGTTTGGCTATCAGTCTATCAGTATACATTAGAATTGGCTCCTCCTGCTTGGATCTTTTGTAATCACCTTTATATGTCCTTCTGTTTCTTCGAAAGACGCTCTTTAATGTCAGGTTTTGGACGGCTTCGGTGGCTGGGCACATTCATCGGACTCAGGTGTCATAATTGTGATGTCTGAAATCTCGCGAACTCCAGACAACCACACGAAGATGGCAGGGAAGAATACAGCTATGGAGTGTAAGAAGGTAGAGCAAATATTTCTAGAGAACGTCATGCAAAGGAACTCAACCCTAAGGAATGCAAGGACTGGCCAATAAGCAAGTTAAGCCTGGCTGTAGTCACAATAAGGTTGGCAATGTCAAGGGAAGACAGCAATCCTCCCGAAACCCAATCCTTTTCTTCATCCGTGGACAGAATCTATCTATTTATTTATATCTTCTAGTCACCCTCTTCGTCCGTACTTTCTTACGCAGGAGATAACAGCATTTGTCACAACGATGCAGTGGTGGCTGCAAGAGTTTTGTCAATGTGAGCCTCTAAGAGTGGCTCCCAGTCTCCGGAGATAAGAACTTTTGTGACGATGTTTGGTGGTTTGAATCCCAGTAAGAGCCATCTCCAGACATCTGACAGGTGTTGCACTGCTGGAATGGGTTGTTTCTGGAAGTGGGAATGGAAATAGGAAGCCCTTGATATGTCTCACCCTCCTTCGCATAAATGGTTCGATAATCAGACAAGGCCACTTTCTCCGAGTGGCTGTTGTGACCCTCGCATGGGACGAGAGCAGATGATAGGAACCACCACATTGAAGACGACGAAGGAAAAAAGAAACGTGTCATGCGATATGAAGGTCGATTCTTCCAGAGGAAACAAAGAGAAATCAATCATCCTCATTCTGTCGGCAAGCCTCCCGTTGCTCCAAGTAGAATGCAGTACACTGCAGTGGTGCCTGAGGAAGGAGATGAGATGCGTATAATTCCTTTGTTTCGTCCTTAAAGCCACAACCAGCTTACACCAACACGTTGCCGGGATCTGGCCGATCAACGCTTCATCGGGTGCCAAGGAAACGGTGGTCAGATGCAAGATGGAAACACGATTCGTGTGACTCGAGGTGGCGCAGGACGGTCATGCACAAGATTAGCACCGACCATCCCGGTGGCACTCGACGTCAGAAGTGGGCATTTTGTGATGTCGATATCATCGGGAAATCTGATGCTGGGACACTTTTGCCTCGGGATAACTCGCAAACCTTTCAAGGACTTCGAACTACATGTGAAGGAGAATTCGGAGTAACATCCATGCGAGAGCGTTGTACAAGGCCACGTCCGAAATCACCACCGCAACTTTGGTCCAGGCCCAACGTTGAATCGTCCATGATGGGTATCCCATCTATGCCTGCATTGTACTTTGGTTCATGAATTTGAAGTCATCCACGACTTGGGCAGATAACAGAGCAACTGTAAACTGGAAGGATCCGAGCTGTACAGTAGAGGAAGCACCCATATGCACCAATGACTCGATGCATCATTACATCAAGTAGGACGCGATTGAAGGCTCCATGAAATCTAAAATCGGACCGGTGGTACCTGCAGTAGCCATTGCACAGCGTCGACCAGATCGACCAGTTTCATCAACCATCGATCTGACTTGTCATAGTTTCGTAGTACTTCCAAAAAGAATCTCTGGTGGGCTAAGGTAGGTCTGAAACAAGCAGCGCTTAGATACTAGTAACCTTGCATGAAGCGCTGTGGACCCACCGACAGTTGCCAAAGTACAGTGCAGAGCTACCTGACTGCCCAGCGCATTTGTCAAGCCAAATTAGCCCGATTCTTTGAAAAAATCACCGCAGCAAAAAGTACCAGGTACAAGTGCATCAAGTGCTTCGGCGGTGAGGCAAGCGAGTCGCATTGGTCCTAAGAGACGATTTGGATTCTCTACATTCAGTCAAGTCCGTTGGTGGGGGTTTCCTAATCTGCAATCTTTCCGCTTGCTTGTGGGACAAAATCTTTGTGCGGGATAACACTATAAACACAAATGACGATGATGATCCAAGTCTAAGCTTGGACCCTGAAGGTCCTTCCACTGGCCGTCTTTCTCTCACGCTCCTCGTTCTCAGGTCTGGCACGGTTGAGAACTGCTGTCTGTTAGCATCCACCCACGATATTCAGCAGGAAGACACTTACCCTGGAGGAAGTCTGCCGTCCTCTTGCGCATTCTGGTGTGGATGTATGCCTAGAATAGGATGTGTGAGCAGACGATTCGAGCATACTGCTTTCGCATCAAATATTGATTACCTTGGATGCTTTGATGTGATAGTGGAAGTAGTCACGGAAGGTCTGGATGTGGGAGATGTTCTCGTAGCGGCGTTGAGGGGTCAAGTGACGAGGGAAGAGGACTATACACTGTTAGCATTTATGAAAGAAACCAAAGCCGGTTGGGAAATGCCATCATACCAAAGGTAATATAGCTAATTTCACCTTCACCCGGGTTCATAAGGCCGGGGACACCTGCCAACTCCAGCGGAGGATCGCTCCGGAAGAGCACTTGGGGTGCATTCTGCAAAGTCAAGACACGTCTTCTGGCATCAACGAATTCCTTTAACATGGTCAGCAATCTTGTGGTCCCAGTATTTGGTTCGAGCCCAAAGGCAAACGGACCTGCAGGAAGACCTTGCCGAAAATACGATCCGTCTCCTCACGGAAGATGGTGCTGAAAATCACTGTGACTCGGTCATGGCTGGCCTTGATATAGATTGCTTCCTCTTCACGGTAATGAATTGCCATAACATCTCCTCCCTCCTTAACACCTTGAGGCGCCGATTCTGTGGTGTACCTCGAGGCCTCTTCTGCCAACTTGGCGAATTCATCGAATGCTCGCTCGAACGGGGCAGCCATCGCATTGCGCTTCAATAACGCGAGACGCATGATGAGTTGATCTCTAGCTTCCTGCTCCGCAGGAAGGTTCTCCAAATCAATTTGTACCGAGAAATCATAACCTGGTTCTGGGGCGACGATGTAAGGACCATATTCCCTCTCCAGCACCTCCTGGGCGCCATATTGAACCAGCTCCTTGAAGCATTTCACGTTGATCGAGACGAGGATTTTGGTTTTCGACTCGGGAGTAGAGAGATGGAAGGTCACGCCGTCAAAGTCGGAGACGACCTGGTCGATTGAAACGGGGGGAGCTCTGCAGCAAACGGGCCGTTAGCTGGTGCCTCCACGATACAACATGTGTATACTCGGGGGGTGGGGTTGTACCCAGAGAACCGCTCCGTCAGGAGTGACTGGATGAGAACGTTCTGGTAATCTAGAAGAAGCATGATGACGGGACAAGACTCATGACAGGTCAATTGTATATTAGGCAAGGGGGGGTAATAAGACCAGCGGTCGTGTGGATTGAGGAGTTGTCTGGGAAGTAGTTTAGTTGGGCTGGAGCGTGCGATCGTCATCCCACGGAGGCGGTGATGATGCCCGCCCGGTCGCTGTGGTCGCCCGTAGCCCGTTTTCCCTGGGGAGATCAACTTATCGATAGGGCCGCGGCGAAGACATCGGAGCTCCAAAATTTTTTGTCCTGGGGCAATCAACGATGGTCAAGTCATATTTGTGAGCAAAACATCCCAGAATTTCTATTTTTTTCATGCGACTTGTAAGCTGACTTTCCTAGAAAATTCGAGCATTCGAATATTTTCGGCCTCGTCGCCTCCGCGTCGTCGAATGCGGTCTGGACCAAAGACGAAGATGTCTCTGGAACTGCGCGCCGCACAGGCGCAGGACGAGCGGTCGTCGGCGCGAGTGAGGAGGTCCTTTGCTGGGATGTGAAGAAGGGAGAGCTACTTGGAAGATGGCGGGATACATCGTGCAGGGCACAAGTCACGACAATTACCCAGAGCAAGATCGATGAGGATATTTTCGCGGTCGGGTAGGTTTGATCCTCCTCGGTTCGAAGAGAGACATTTTACTGACAGAAATTTCCTTTCTTTGCTTAGCTACGAGGACGGCAGTATCCGCGTTTGGGATTCGAGAACTGCGACCGTCATTATCTCCTTCAATGGTCACAAATCCGCCATTACCCAACTTGCCTTCGATAACGCCGGCGTGCGCCTTGCAAGCGGTTCGAGAGATACAGACATCATTGTCTGGGATTTGATAGGAGAAGTTGGATTGTTCAAGCTTCGTGGACACACCGGCGAGGTCACCTCGCTTCATTTCGTTTTTCCCTCGCCCGAGCTGCTCAATGAGGCTGGACAAAGTGAGCACGCAGGATTCCTCCTGACCACCGGCAAAGATTCTCTGATCAAAGTGTGGGATCTTGCGTCGCAACATTGCATTGAGACTCATGTGGCACAATCGAATGGAGAATGTTGGAGCTTGGGTCTCTCGCCCGATCAGAGTGGTTGCATCACTGCTGGAAACGACGGAGAGCTCAAGGTTTGGTCGATCGACGAGAGCGCCATGATCGAAATCGCAAAGGAAAAGGTCGGCTCGGAAAATCGCAAGATTCTCACAGATCGCGGGACATTGTATCGGAACGGCAAGGACCGCACGATCGGCATCCGCTTCCATCCTCGTTCAGATTACATTGGTATTCACGGCTCGGAGAAAGCAATCGAGATCTGGCGAATTCGCTCGGAGACAGAGGTGCAAAAGAGCTTGGCGAGAAAGCGCAAGAGGAGAAAGGAAAAGGAGGCCCAGCGCGCTACCGATGGCGAGGGTGCAGTTGTGGAAGCTGGCAATGACAAGCCTGAGGACATTTCCTCTGCTCCAGTCACAGAAGTTTTCGTTCCCCACGTCATTGTGCGAACTGGTGGAAAGATCCGCTCTTTCGATTGGATTACGACAAAGTCAAGCGGTAATCTTCAGCTTCTTGCTGCGACGACAAACAACCAGCTCGAATCATACAGTGTGGTGACTGCAAGGAAGAAGAACACGGACGACGAAGACAGCGAGTACACTCGAAACCTGGCTGTGGAGATCCCAGGACATCGAACTGACATCCGATCCATCGCATTGAGCTCCGATGACCGAATGCTCGCCTCCGCATCGAACGGCAGTCTGAAGATCTGGAACGTTCGAACACAAAGCTGTCTGCGTACGTTGGAATGTGGCTATGCTCTGTGCTCTGCGTTCCTTCCTGGTGATAAGATCGTGGTCGTTGGTAATAAGAATGGCGAATTGGAGGTTTTCGACATTGCCTCGTCGACACTTCTTGACACGATCCAAGCCCACGATGGGCCAGTTTGGTCGCTTCATGTTCATCCCGATGGCAAGTCTATGGTCAGTGGCAGCGCCGACAAGTCTGCGAAATTCTGGAAGTTTCAGGTTGTTGAAGAAGAGATCCCCGGTACCAAGAGAACTACTCCTCGACTCAAACTCGTCCACACGAGAACGTTGAAGGTTGCAGACGACATCCTCAGCCTTCGGTATTCCCCCGACGCTCGACTGCTTGCCGTCGCTCTCTTAGACAACACCGTGAAGGTGTTCTTTGTTGACTCGCTGAAGCTGTTCCTCAATCTCTACGGCCATAAACTTCCCGTCTTGAGCATGGACATTTCCTATGATAGCAAGCTGATTGTCACCTGCTCGGCTGACAAGAATGTCCGCCTTTGGGGTCTGGACTTTGGTGACTGCCACAAGGCTTTCTTGGCTCACGAGGACAGCATCATGGCCGTTGCCTTCGTTCCTAACAACAGAGAAGGCAACGGACACAACTTCTTCAGCGCGAGCAAGGACCGCGTGATTAAATACTGGGATGGCGACAAGTTCGAGCAAATCCAGAAACTCGAGGGTCATCATGGTGAGATCTGGGCCTTGACCATCAGCCATTCCGGCGAATTCATTGTCAGCGCCAGTCACGACAAGAGCATCCGCACCTGGCAGCAGACCGACGAACAAATCTTCCTGGAAGAAGAACGTGAGAAGGAACTCGAGGAGATGTACGAGAGCACCCTCGCGGCCTCTCTGGAGGACGAGGAGGACCCTGAAGGCGACAAGGCCGAGGCAGTGGATGCAGGCAAGCAAACAGCCGAGACTCTCATGGCCGGAGAAAAGATCATGGAAGCTCTTGACCTGGGCATGGAGGATTTGCAGGTCGTGCGTGAATGGAAGGAAATCAAGGCTAAGAACCCCAATGCCGCACCCCCGGCTCGCAACCCCCTCTACATGGCCTTGGGCAATGTCTCCGCCGAACGCCACGTCTTGGACGTGATCCAGAAAATCCCCGCCGCTGCACTCCAGGATGCCTTGCTCGTTCTGCCCTTCTCCAAGGTCGCCTCGCTCTTCACCTTCCTCAACATCTGGGCTGACCGCGGATGGAACATTCCACTGACCTGCCGTATCTTGTTCTTCATGCTCAAGACGCATCACCGCCAGATCATCGCCAGTAAAATGATGCGGCCCATGCTGGATGGCATCCGAGCCTCGTTACGCCGCGTTCTTGCGCGCCAGAAGGACGAAATGGGCTTCAACCTTTCTGCTTTACAGTTTATCGGCAACCAGGTCCGCGAACAGAGTACCACGGACTACGTTGACGAGGAGACTTGGGAGGAGCAGCAACAGCAGAAGATGGGCACTGGCAAGAAGCGGCAGTTTGTCAGCATTGCTTGAGCGATTGGCGAGTGTACAGGCAACGAGTCTATGCATATTCAATGGCGTTGTGTACTGTGTTTGGCTTCTCTGTACCTTGGCTGTATTAAAAAGTCTTATATCCTTGGGAGTTGATGAGGGAAGCAAAAGTATACTCTTTTCAGATCTTTCGATATGTAATTTCATTTCATTTTCATTTCTAAAGCGCAGTTCGTCAAACGGTTGGCTGTGATTAGAATTATCTACTACTAGAACGTATTTCTTTCGCAGCAACCTGGCACACAAGCTGCCCATCCCAAAATCTACAATATAGCCTTTCAGACACCAGATTCGGTATACGATATGGCCGAGAAAACAAAAAAAAAGACCCTAAAATTCAGTATTTGTTAGCACCTCTGACCAACAAGGCAAACAAATCAATCTCAACTTGACAGAACAAATCATCGATATGTCAGGGCCAGCAAGCAACACACGAGACAAAACATCAGCACACGTAAGATGATCTTCGTCTCAACTCTCAAACTCCTCTCAGCAGAACCTTTATAAGCACCGACGACAAGGGTTTCGTGGACCTCTTGTCATACCTCTTCCGGCTCTTCCTAGAAATTTCGGTTCGATAGTGTTCTCATCATTTTAGAGCTTGGCCATGTAGTCGAGACGATTGGATCTTCTTGTGTTCTTGTTCTTGTCTTGGTTTTGTGTTGTAGCTTGCTTCGCTTGGTCATGTGTAAAAGGTTTTTAATTCGAGGGAAGGAGGAATGAGGTGTTTGGGTCTTGGGAAAGGCAAGACGGCAAGAGAAGAATAGAGATAGAGGTATCGATGCATACCTACAATGAATAGTAAAATCGAATTTTGACTGCTCCTGGTAGTGGCTGCATCTTGCCAGTACACGGCGCAGTGCGCATGGCTGGTGACGGAGGTGTAGCTCTTGTGGGAGCGAAGATGAGGGAAAGAAAAAAAAAGAACCGCAGCTCCGTGTGGAGACTCACGGCTGGGTCGGTTAATATGTCATGTGACCCGCTTCGAGGATGGCATTTACGCAGGGCTTCCAGTTTGGACATGTCAATACTGAATGTTATTCTGCCTACATTCTTTTCCGATCTCATTACTGTGTTGGGATTATCATCTACGATCCGTAAAGTTCGGAAATATAGCTAATGGCAGGTTAACTAGTTCATCATATATTCGGTTTCTCATAAGTTTTCATAACACATTTCAATATGCATCCCATACGATCATAATACAGGTGGCAATAGGCCATTGCAAAGTCGTAAAAATAGTACCCATGGGTTACTTCTGCGAAGGCAAAAAAGCTGGAGATTCGGACCGCATTCGAGCAGCGGGGGAAGTATAGGCTTTCTTCTCCCTATCGATCCCAGAAGTAGGATGCGCAACTGGTACAGGAATCTTGATACTATGATAGGCTACGAGGATTGCTTCATTGTCCCGCAGCTTGAGCATGTCCACCAAGTTGTTTCCATGAAGGCTCCACATAAGTGGCAAACCCATCCAAGTGGTTTTTTTGAGGTGCTCTGTTCTAGAGCGGCAAGCGTTTCTGCAGTACGGGATTTGCTCATGGAGAGAATATTGCGCGTCGTGGATTGATGTGCTGGCCGTTTTTGTCCGGATCGAGTTCCAGGGCGACTTGAGGTCGTGTCAGGCGCGGATTTCGACCTCAAACCCGATGGTTGTGGTCGCTCCGTTGTGCACGCATCACAGCAAAGATAGGTGGGTGGGTTTTGTAGTGTGCAAACGGGACATGTCCACGGGGAATCATAGGATTCGTTGTCGGCCGTGAGATCAATGGGATCGTGGCCGGTGGATGGCTGTGGCGGTTCTGATGATAACGTAGGCTTTGTGCTCTCTGGGATCGGTGGCGGAGACATGTTCGTTCGAGGGCCAGCAGGGTTTTCCTGGCTCGGCGAAATGTACGAAGGCCCATATTTCTCTCTCTCTTCCTCTTGAATCAGCTCGATGTAGGCTTGCAAGATCGCTTGTTCGTTAGCATCGTCCTCTTCGGCCTTTGTACGGAAACCATTCCTGGAGGCTTCCTCGGCAAGTCTGACACCTTGCTCGGTTCCCGATGCACAGCCCCTGGTCACCTCGATACGTCTTTGGGCAGCATCGGCAATGACTCTGCGCATGTCTGTCCCTCGTAGCACTGGAGCACCGCCCAATTTCTGTCCAGATCCGGCGGAGAGGATTCGCCTTTGCTCCGCCGCTGCTCGAGCTCGACGGCGGGCCTCATCTACGGGCATCTTCCGACCTCCAAGACGTCTACCATCGGAAAGGAAGCCTTCCCCGGTATAGCCTTTCCGAAGAAGCTCTTCATGCTCATCACGGAGTTGGTTCCAAAGGGCATGGAAATGTTGGTTGTGAGGCCCATGTACAATGTGGCACAATCTGCGAATCTTAACAGCTGCAAGCAAATGTATCAGGTGGGTCTCGACTTACTCATGCAGCATGGTATCAACCACCTGCTCTATAGGTATAAACTGGCGCTCATCCGAGGCGTACCGCAGTCGTAAACATATCTTCTGCCCAGCGTTGATGTTCAAGCCAAGAAGATTCCGCTCACGAGGATAGAATTCGCACAGTGTTCCCACTTTCCAACCTCGTTGTCGCATGATCGGCTTTACCAAGGAGGCCACTTTTCGAAGAACCAGCAAGGCTTCGGATTCCCTCGGCCGATGCTTGTCATGTTGGTATTCTGATATTAAAGGGTCGATTTCGCGCATTTTGAAATGTTGTCGATTAAGTGGAGGCAGTAGAAAATATTGTAGAAATGTTCAATGTTGGGATTTCAGAGAAAATCTTGGGGTGCCACTTTGAAGGGGTTGCGAGATGATCGAGTTCTATGTGTCCTCTATAGGGCGAGCTGAATCCCTAGCTCCGAGTGCTAGATAGGCGCAGGAGCTATCCATCAACAGATCATGGCGATTTGTTGTCTGCGGAGCTTCCTTTGACAGGCAGCCAACGCAATCGGCGAAAGAATGAAGACAAGCAAAGATTCATCAGAAAGAGAACGATTCGGAATAATCTAGTTGCAGCAGGAAATTTTTGGGGGGTATGTTTTAAATCTAGATCGACGTATCAGAAGCGGGTGGCACACGCGAATTGATAATCAGCAACAAAGATCGGATCACCCAAGGTTTCTTTAACTGCTGTCACGTGGACATGTGCCTGAGGCCAGAGTCAACGCCAACAGGCATCAAGTTCATCTTGG
The DNA here is from genome assembly GCA_027569715.1 of Hamigera avellanea. NCBI lineage: Eukaryota > Fungi > Ascomycota > Eurotiomycetes > Eurotiales > Aspergillaceae > Hamigera > Hamigera avellanea. The sequence continues at coordinate 81,226 of JAPDKU010000045.1, read as the reverse complement.
AGAACAGATGGATGTGACTCGCTGGCAGATGAAGATAGCGGAATTTGCATTGTTGGGTTCGCGCCCCGCTCGAAGAAAGGTATCTATATATACTTTGGGTTTACAAATTATGAAAGAATGAAGCAAGGAAACAAACTTGGAGGTAGGCAACAATATAAGAACATTAAATAAAGTGATATTCGAATCACTTCTGCTGGCCAGTATAGATCGAGCACCACCTGTAAGGCTCAAAGATTCGTTTAAACAACACCGAGCGAATATACAGTTAAGAGTACAATGATATACATTGGTGCAATGGAGAATCAAACCATCCACGGACATGAAAACCGAGGCGGCGATTTCCGCTCATGTGACTCGGGCTGATATCCATCGCATATCATCGTCCCCTCTGGAAACTTTATCAGCGAAACTTTTTCGTCTGATCGCAGCTCTACAATTTCTCTCTTCGACAATCCGTCTTGGGTTGCATTCAAAATGACTAGCGATGATCAGTTTTTCTTTGATTATGTGAGTTTGCGCTCGAAGGTTTAGGTTCTTCGTTGCTGATAGGGTCTGACTTCTTTCAGCTTGCTTCAATACCGCATGACGTAAGGAGATACTCTCTGGAGGTTGCGGACTCCATCGACAGACAAGTCGACCATGCCGCATCTATAATTCGGGACACGCTTTCTCAGCAATCATGGCTGCCTCCTTCTATTCGCCCATCACCCAGAAGTTATTCACACCTTCGCCCGTCTTCCCGGTCGCAGTCTTTCACGGATCGCGTGCAGGACTGGGTTCTCCGAAATCGAGCATGGTCGGCCGCCGTCCTAGCATTCGTCGGAACGACTTGTGTTTTGTATTACGGAAGCAAGCTAAATGGGAAGAGGAGAAAGGCGAGGAAAGCAGGAAATGGTGCTCGAAAAGAGATTGTTGGTATGTTACGGCTGATATGGGATAACATGTGTGTTAAAATGCTAACGCATGACAAAGTTGTCGCCGGATCACCCCATGAACCGATGACACGGTCGATCGCCACGGATCTAGAACGTCGAGGCTTTATTGTCTTTATCACTGTATCGTCTAGAGAGGAGGAACACATTGTACAGTCCGAAAACCGAATGGACATCCGGCCTCTCTGGCTTGATCTGACAGCTGTGAGACCCATCTCCAGACCGTCGCCTTGTGGCTTTGTACAGATGTATGCTGACAGGACTTTCTATAGACGCCGTCCTCGCCTTCTGAAATTCACCCTTCGCTACTCGAAATCCATCGTCTCATGACCAAGCCCCAATTCCCCATGCCCGGAGTTCCACCGCACCACTGCCACCTGAGCGGTCTCATCGTTGTGCCTTCACCGAACTATGTGACAGGCCCTGTTGCCACTATCCCACCCTCTTCCTGGGCAGATACAGTCAACACACGACTTCTATCTCCCATCCTAATCACGCAACTTTTCATGCCTCTCCTGACCCTTCGCAGCGCAAGCAGCACCATCGTCCTCGTCTACCCTTCAATACCATCTTCTCTCTCTGCTCCATTCGCCAGCCCCGAGGTCACAACAACCCGTGCACTCGCAGGCTTCGCAGCGTCATTGCGCAGAGAATCAAGTCTTCTCCGACAAGGCAACGTCGACGTCGTAGAGCTGAGACTCGGAAACGTCGACCTGGGTCCTCAATACCGCAACGCCCAAAGCCAAGTAACCGGAACCGAGGTCCTCGCGTGGACTGCACAGCAACGCGCTCTGTACGGTCCGCAGTACCTCTCCAGCATTGAACAACGACCGGTCGCATCCGCCGGACCAAGCACCGTACGCGGTTCGCCGGCCAGGAACCTTCACTATGCGATCTTCGACGCCCTAGAGCCGGCATCGAAGAACATCTTCGGAAAGAAGAAATCCAAGAAAGCCGTCATGTACGTGGGTCGGGGATCTCGAACGTACAGCATCATCGGCCAGTGGGTTCCCGGTGGTCTGGTGGGATGGATGCTCGGCCTTCGCAGCGGACAAATTACGCCACTCGACTCCGTCAGCGGAAACAGCAGTGAAAACAACTGGGAGAAGCTCTGATCGCTAGGTAGCGATCATTGACTTCTTTCTTACGTTGCTGCCGTTTCGCAGATCTTATTATTCAATTTCCCCTCTCCCCACTCTCCATTTGAGCGAGAGTATGATATTTCTCGGGAATCTTCTTCGTCATATTGTATATTATATGGATGATATCTTCACTTCACGGAATGACATTCTCTTTTTGATGCCGGCATATTGGGAACTCGGATGGTCAAAGTTAAAGAAATGACCGTTCTACTAGTTCTCTTACAAGACAATCTACTTGACGTATGATTTGAAACTCCGTGAACGCGATTCCAGTATCTATCACATGTGATCATGATTGAAGGAAATCAGAGATTACTGCCATGATTTTGGGTATCTTCGAAAAAGAAGCTCGCAAACGAAATAAGCAGCATAGCGCAAGTGGAATGGTACTATGGGTCGGAGGTTCTGACCACCCTCCAAAGAGACACATAAAGGGTGTGTTATGATCATCTCGCAACACTCAAAAGATTAGACCCCGATCGGCTTCATCTCAGCATCCGCCCTCCAAGCCATGATCGTGGGAAGCGTGGTGTTTCCGTGGCACATCTCGAGGCGATCTCTTGACCCGTCCTCCAGCGAGTCGCTGGCGAATCCAGATAAGGCCCCAAGAAACGGCGAAGATGATCAAGATGGCCGCAAGGATGCCGAAGCAGTACCCGGCCACTTTGCCGCTATTCTCACCATTCACGCCAGGGTCGAGGAAGCCGTACGAGTAAAAGTCCTGGGTGTAATGGGTCAGGTAGGCGAGAGCGAGATAGAGCAGGAGGATCAGAAGCAAGAACGGAAGGTTCATGAGCGGATGAGGCCGTGTCGCGGGGAGAAAGATTTCGAGAAGCGCCCACAACGAATTGAGGCCATGCTGGGAGACCTGAGCACACCGGAACGGTTCCGTTAGTTTATCTATCGGGTGAGTTCTTGCTGCACTGCAGGATGGAGTGTGATGGAGTGTATACAACTTGAGGCATGAACATACATTCGACCAAGTGGTAAAGCGAACCGAAAGTATTTCCTCGTCGAACAGAACGACCCAGTACACGATGGTGACGAGGAACGGGAAAGTCGTCACAGTCGTATAGAATAGGCTGTGCAAGCCGCGCAGGAATCGAGGCCATTTGTCAAAGAGCACCGAGCGCCCGGTCAAGGCATAGAGGGAGGTGTGAATGCACGCGAACAGAAAATAGAATCCCAGGCCCCAGTAGGTGAGCCATGTGAAGTAGCTGAAGGTTGGGCCGATATCATCGCTCTCACTATGCGCGCCATACCATATCCAGATGAAGAAGATGGTGACGAAGATGTAAAGCGAAAGAATACCGCGCAAGATGGCGAGGGCCAGCGGTGGGAGCAGCCAGGAGCTCTCGAAGGTATGCAAGTGATCGTGGGCAGGGTCAGCGCCGAATATGCTGAGGAACGGACGCTTCATTATCCTCATCCTGGCGCACGTCAACGATGCGAAGTATCCAGACGCCCGCGCGACTGCAAGGCCACATCCAACGTGCGGATGATAAGCGATGTGATGATGGACTCTGGAGTACAAGGAGCGACAAGGCAGAAAAACGAAACAAGTGAAAAAGAATGTCACTTTTCCTAGAGAGGGGAAGCGTAAATTTTAACTAGCATATCACTGAAGGAACTTAAGCCTTAAGGTTGTTTTTTCTCAGCTTCCCTGAGTTCCCTCCCTAATTAATCCCTTTAGGTTTAGACATTATGCAGTCGAGACAGTTTCAGGTCTCGTATTGGCCATGCAGACTTTTGGCTGTTCTCCAATTTTCGGCCGAGGTAGTATCGATCGCAAAAGCTGGAGGGTCAAAGAAATTTAGTTTGCGATGGTGGAAGGTTCTCTCTGCAACGGGCGAATCTCATCGCGCAGATGAAAGCAAAACATCCAGTTCCACTGGATGCCCAAATTCTGCCTTGACTGTTTTTGTTCTTTTCTTTGTTTTGTTCCAGTCAATGGCATCAATCAATGATTATTCCTCCAGGGTTGCCATGAACAACGGCGTAAGGAACAAGATGTACGGAAGTTCTTCGAGGAAAAGCAACCAAGGCTCATTTAACCTGCAGAGAGTGAGACATGCAGAAATTGCATTGTGTACGTACGTCGTAGTCTGTCTGCACGCCAGTACCGGGGGAGGAACACATGCTTCCAAGTTCCAATTACCAATCTAGAAGTCTACCTGGGTCTCGGAAAATTTCCAGCCAACGGTTGGCAACTTCGCACTAATGTCCACTGGATGCTCGCCTATCTGCTCTAACCTTTAAATTAATTGCATATTGACTCTGCATGCCTGTAAGTTACAGATCTCGGGATTATTAACCGGGAATCGACAATACACCTTGAATACGAGGCATAGTTAGAGATTAGAGATATCTCTCTCTCACATGTTATTGCCCTGAAGAATATATCATTCTCCACGGACTTCTGCGTTTCTGCAGGGTGGTGAGAATTCCATCAATGGGTTAGGTACAGTAAGTAGAGCACTTCAATCCTGAACTTTGAATGGACGCGATCACGGAGTACATCGGAAAGACTGATTATTGTTTGATCGGCAAATATATCCAGAAGCCTCGTGGAACGGTGGAAGGGGCCTGACAGGCCTGCGTGCGCCAACACGGGGCATCCCAATGAAAATGCATTATTATCCGAGACCAAATAGTGATACAGTAGACAGTTTGCTCGGTTATTGCACTCGCGGCTCGATTCCCCCGATCAGCAGGCTATTTCCAAGATTGATTCCAGATAGGGATTCCATAACCACTAGCACGTTGGTCGAGACCGTAATATAGGCAGAACTAAGCAAAATCGCCGCTACTCCGTGCGGAATACTTCAAACTTCAAAGAAACAGGGGCACGATGACAGGTGACCACGGTCTGAATCTCGAAGTCGACGATCGGGGGAAAGAAAATCAAAAGGTTTCAATCCGAGACCACATGGTTTGTGTCACCATAGGATCGAAGGGTACTCCGGAGTCCGTAGAGATACGCGATAATCAGTAATGCCGCACAATGCATCTTTCTTGCCAATTTCATGGAAAAAGACATACCTTTATCGAGTAGCCCGTCAGACTCCATCTCCTTTTATCCAACGCTGGTTCGGGACTGGAAGAAAATGCAGACAAATATACTAATATAGTCAATGGCTCTCCACTATGGGATTGCTCAAGCCTCAAGGAGTCAAGAGTCAAGCGACTTTGGGTCATGATGGGCCGTTACGGGTTGCCAGAGAGCGGGTCATTTTGGAACGGTGGAGAAGCCAAACCAATGGCATTTGAACTCAATCCTGTAGGAGAAGTTAGGAACACTTGGGCTTGATAAGTAGATTTTATTTGAATTAATTCGTAGCTGAAAGCAAAAAAGGCCGATGGAAAAAGAGAATTAAAGAAGCAGTGTGTGGTGAACACAGGACATCGCCTTGAACTTGCATCATTCGATCAGAAGTTCAGAACCCGAATCATCATTGCCGGTTCATAGGATAGACAGACTATTCCCCAGTGCCAAGCCACCAATGCTGCTGCTTTGCATGATGATTCGACCCCAGCGGTCCCATCACTGCCGTGTCTGATAATTTTCTGTGTTTTCCTAGTATTTCTAATTTTCTACTCGTAGCCCCTGAGATTGAAATGGGGCTCTTGTGGAGGGCCTCGAATGCGGCGAGAAGGGGACGAGAAAAAGACGTTAATTACCGCCTGCCCCTGAAACGGACCGTCCCTTGCCTTGTCTGCCCTGCAGCCCATTAACTCATGGGACTTACGCAGTGATCCTCCGCACTGTCAAACCCAAGCTTGGCAGCTCCATCGCGCCTTCCCCCCTCCTAACAACGCCCCCCTCCCCCCGAGATCCTTAGGGCCTCTAATTCTATTCTATCGACCCATTCTCACTGTACAGCTTTCTTCACCTTATTCTCACTTTCTCTTACAACCCCCCACTATGCTTGGATTGATCCAGAGCAACACCTGAAAGATAAATTCTTATCATCATCATCACCTCGGTTCTTCATATTTCCTTGCCTTTCCTTCCGTCACTGCTTGGCTCCTCGACTTTCTGCTCGCACAGCCTGGCTTGCTAGTTGGAGCTGTCCATTCACTAAATCTCCTCCGGGGCTGTCTCTCCTTCCATATCCGCCCCTTTGGGCAACAGACCCCAAATCAGACTATACAGACCAGAAAAGGGACCCTTATCGTCGTGCTGGAACCTCTTGTCGGCTTTTCTCTGTTCCCTTGCAACGCCCATTCCGATTCGACCTCTCGATGCGAAAGTTGCAACTCCACAAGGCTCAATCGGTCTTGGATAGATGAATTGACGGATTCTTGGCGGTTACTCTTCCAGCTACCAAACTCCACCGAGCTTACGATTATCCTCCGGGAAACACTGCGAATTCGAACGTTAATATACCTTTTGCGACAATGGCCGGCCGGCCGAATTTTGCGGACCTCCGCTCGAATTCCCGCGACACTCTGCGAAGCGGGCTGCCCTCCCCGCGTATCGAGCACTTCGACGGCGAAGTTCCCCCGGCTCTCTCCCCTCTCGATGCATTTGCTGCCCAAGGCCGGCTTCTGGCTAAACAGTTGGATGAGTCTAGGCGGAGAGATCGGCGCATGAGCAGGCTGCCACCGGCCAGCGTTGCAAGGTCGTTATCCCAGCCTCGACCTGGTTATTTTAGAGCGCCATCGTCCGGCGATTCACAAGGACTCACCAGACGTCCCACGCAAAAAGTCAACCCCGAAGTGGAACAGCCTAAGTTCCGACCACAATCGGAACATCCACGCCTGAGTGGCTTCTCCACGGTCAGCACGGATAGCTACGAAGACGAGGATGTCACCCCGAGGGATGAGCCGTTAGCGCTACAATCGGAGAGCGAAGAGATGGACATGCCTCGCGCTGAATCACCTGAGGAGGACCTGTCGATCCGAGTCGATGAGAGCGAGGAAAGTCGTCCTCTAGATCCTCCGGTTGGATTCGCTTTCAGTGGGCCATCCAGACACTCTTCGACCGACTCGGTGTCCCGTCTCAATGTTCCTCGTAATCTGGTCCCACCCGCATCTCCTCTGTCACGACCTTCAAGCAGCGCGAGGGTCAATCATCCCGAAAGCTCGGATGACGATTATAGCAGCTCCACTGCCGGGTCGACTTTTTCACACCCACGCAAGCTGTCTTCCAGCAGCGCCATGTCGGTGCCGCATTCTCCCATGTCCCCCTTTGCCCGATCCCATCCACGCTCGCCTTCATTGAGTTCGGAAACGTCCAACTATGGTGCCAACCTACCTCGACCTTCGTTCAACTTCTCGCGTCCTTTGAGCAGGTCGAGCACCAGCCTTTCCGCGCCGTCTCCTATCGCGCCTTCCGAACAGGCAAACTCAAGTCAAACGAGTTTGATTAGCCGAGGTAACAAGCCAAACCCCATCATCGTGCCTTCAGCCTCAGATATGTGCCTTCGACCTGGTGAAGCGGAACCTTCGTCAGCCGTATCCTCATACATATATGCCAAATATTCACTCCCTCGTGGGCGCATGGTGTCGAGAGACTCCCTGATTTTTTCGGGCCTCCAAACACCCCACTTTGAATGGAAAGAGCCTTTGTTTGAGAGCTCGCCCCCGCCGAGTGCATCTCGAGTCGAAAGAAATATGCGAACCCCATCTCCTCCCCCTACTCGTCACCAACCGGAGAATCCCCAAACACCAACCGTTTTGCAAGAGTCCCCAGGAACTAACCGACAAACATTGAATGCAGAACTAGCAACTCCATCTCCGCAACCGCCCGAAGTAGATGTGCCTTCGCAACCGGCCCCGGAGCCTTCCAGGCCCGGTCCGATAGTAGTCAAGAATGACGACCAGGATGAAACTGTATCGTCCGCAGATTCGGCAAGCACACTTCGCCCTCGTTCCGGCCAGGCGGCGATGCCACCATCAACAGCGGTCCTCAGTGCAGATGAACATGTGACTTTGGGCATCGAATGCCACGAGAAAGGATCTTTGAAAGAATCGACCTATCATCTTCGTATTGCTGCGAAGCAAAACCACCCGACCGCGATGCTTCTGTACGCTTTGGCCTGCCGTCATGGCTGGGGCATGCGGCCAAACCAGCGAGAGGGCGTGCAATGGTTGAGAAAAGCCGTGGATTGTGTTGGGTTGGAACTCAAGGAAGAGCCAGATACACCTGGCAAAGCACGAGCTCAGGAGCTTATGGCGCAGAAAGCCTATCGTGCCCAGTTTGCGCTGAGTATATATGAGCTTGGAGTGAGCCATCTCAACGGATGGGGCATCGAACAGGATAAATCTCTCGCTCTGCGGTGTTTCGAGATCGCTGGGCAGTGGGGAGATGTGGACGCACTTGCTGAGGCGGGTTTCTGCTATGCTGAGGGCATTGGCTGCAGGAAGGACATGAAGAAAGCAGCCAGATTCTATCGTCAGGCGGAGACCAAGGGTATGAATATAGTTGGGAATAGCTGGTACGTCGAAGTAACGCTCAAGTCATCATGCGTCGTTTGGTGTCCATTGGGTATTAACCTGGTTTGTCGTCAATAGGATCTACAAGGACAAGTACATGTCTGACGATGAAAACTCTCGTTCACGCAGCCGAAATGCTGGAACGCCCGAGAAAAAGAACCGAGCCCGCAGTAAATCGAAAACTCGCAGCATTTTCCACAGGAAGAAGTCTGTCGTATCTGAACATTAATCGGTGTTGCAGTGTCTTTATCGACCTTGCCGCTATCTTCGGCTCTGAGTGATGGTGCTTGTGAGCCCTTCTTGCCTAAAAACACTTTACAGTGCAAATTTTTCAGTCCCGTCACCCACATTCCTGTGTTATCTTTTCTTCAATGCTTCTCTTCCATTCGCCGTGATTTTCCTATTCTTCTTCCAATTTCTTAAGATTTGTTCGATATTGAGCCGAAGCTTTGAGAGGTTCTCTGCTGTAACAGCCATTTTCCTTCTCTTCGCTCATTCCCTGGTTTTTCTTTTTCCTTGCTTGAATTCTCTTTTCTATGTTGCATCCCGAGCAGGGCTTATCAGCTGCCCCTGGCAGGCGGTTTGGGTTGGTTGCTCTTTGCAAGCATCCGACCATTCGCTCTGTGGGTAGCAATAATTCTGTTTCTTTCTTGGATACCCCTAATTTCCCTTTACACCACAGAGTGTTCCTTTGAACCGGCTTCTAATTGTTCCATTTTCTTTCTCCTGTTTGATAACTTTTGTTACATAAGCTTTTCCTCCATTTTCTCTTTTTTACTTAGTCTTGTGCGACTGTGCGCAGAGATCTTCATATCTGATGATGCTCATGACAATCTCATCTAATTGAAAAATGCTCTTCAGCGAATGATGCCTTTCCCTTCTCTCTCTGCTTTTGCGCCATTGCTTCCCACTTTCTGCCGCCTAGGCTTTTTTTGTACCTATCGTTTCTTCCGATCTTCTTTGTGCCCATAAATTGCACTAAACCTTCTCCCTCGCTTTAACATATTGTGTTCCCTATCTCTTTTCTTGACTTGAATCCCTGTCGATGTGAAATAGAACAGAGGAATATGGACATCGCAGTGAATATCCTCCGCCTCAATTGATGGTTGGATTTCTTCTTTTGCATCTATCTTGCCAACCAATATCGGCCGAAATAAGTATATAATGGAATACAAAAACCGAGGGAGAGTGTTGTGTCTAATCCGACAAAGGCAGTCTTCTTGGTTATTGTGATGGTGAAACATGCATAATCCTGAAAGACCCTTTATTAAGATAGAAAGACATTGAAGGTGGGTAACCAGGCAGATCTCTGTAAGGGCGTGAAACTGTTTTTGCAGCGGAGTTTGCAATTCACATGAGAAGACTTGCGAAGTTGCGAGGACCTTCCAACAGCTTGGCGACGACCGTTGGGAATATGTACGTATGTAGTTTTAGATTGCAGCGTTGATCACGATCAGCATTCCCTGATACCTTGATTCTTCTCCTATCTTTGAAGTTGGGAAGTCTTCTTTCTTCTCTTAGAGCCCGCTTGCTGATCTCCCGAGCACCAGCATCTTGCTTTTTTTATATCAGGCGAAAGGGTACGGAGTAAGAAATTCGGAATGGCAGAAAAGTTCCGATAATCGCTTAGCACGGAGGCGATGGGAAAGGGTTGGAAGATCTGCAGTAACTACTAACTAGTCGCTAGAAACTCAAGCTACGTACTACGTAGATTTCTCAAGATCTCAACTGGCGAGGTGGAGATAGCCTTTTGATCCTTCTCTTTTTCTTTCGACTTCGGTCGACAGAGTACGGACTACGGAGTATCGTTGGGGGTCTAAGATCCCACGTTTGCTGGCTCTGCTAGTCGTCAAATTCTGTATTAGCAGCTGGTAAGTACGGAGTACCTGTGTCGGCATCCTGCAGAGGCCCTGAGGCCGTCTTGCCATTGAGTGGAGCTTTCCCCTTGATGGGCTAGCTAATAACATCAAACATCAAACGCGCAAGGGGAACTGCACCTCTGTAGTGTCGATTGAGCTCATGTGCCGGGACCACCTAGGTAGGCCATTTGATGATGATGATACAAAGAAGAACCTAAATTAGGGATGATTTCCATATCTCTCTTTCACGAGGAAAATATCTGAGACTTGTCCGAGGACAAGAGTCAAGCCAAGAATCGAAGGTTCGCTCTGGCTGGTGCCCGCTTGTGGGGAGAAAAAGGTAAAAAAAGAGGGCCGCGGGGTGTCTGGAGACGCCTTGCGCTCTGACCAGAATTTGGAACCATCGACTTCTCTCCTTCAGCGAACTATTTTGGTTTTCGCCTCTCAAACTCGAATTCGACATATTGTTCATAAATCGTCAGCTCAGATCGATCTGAAGATCTGAAGACCAAGGCCTGTTTATTAATCTCTTGTAAGGGGGGTTGGTTAGTGGTGGCGCAAACCATGCACATAGGGACTGGGAAATTGCAAAGATCAATTTTAAGCTCCGTTTGAACCAACCAAGTGTGACTCCAGATCCTTAAAAGCTGCCCACCTGGGGCAGGGAAAGAGTGGTCGGGAACCACAAGGGAGGTGCAACGCTGTCGATCCAAGCGAGCCATTGGCTGCACCTGGCGCCGGGGGATTGCCCAAAGAAGTTCCCAACTCCCGGCCACCTTACTCCGTAGACGAGGTTGCTTTCCCGTATTCTTTCCCTCCCTACCGACTCACCCGGCGAGTACCACTTGGCACTGGTCTTTGTCGAAGGTTTCATCTATGATTCATCATCATGAGTCACTCTTGTGCGACCAAAGATTATCATGATGGTACTCGGGGGTTGCCGTCGCATTCTTGCTGGTGATCTTCTTTCGTGACCTTGCGAAAGGCGTACTGTCCACTGCCCTGTCCTCATTCTTCTCTTTGTTGTCCTCGTATTTGCTATCGATTGTTAGTTATCTGGAACAAGCCGAGACTCGTCATGGACCAGGGCTTCCTGTGGCCAGGATGTATGGCTGCTTTGGGCTGTTCTGTACCTGGTTTCCTCGACCCCACTTGGTCCAGCTGCACCTGCACTCCGTATCTTTCTCCCCGTTCCTATGCCATATGGCATACAGCGAGTGCCACCCTGCGGCGGCGCCATCCTTTCCAATGGTTGTCTCAGTCCCAGCAAAGTAGGTAGCGATCGCCTGTGGCAGACTGCATTCAATGCATTGGCTTCGCGGGGACCGACTGCTACCTCGGTCGATCGTTCCTTCATATGGATAATTTTATTTTTGCTTTTCAGTTCTCCTATGAATCGTTGTCAGTCTGATCGTTCTTCGGCAGATGGATCACCGAGATATTCGTGAGTCAATTGCTATTAACAGTTCGTCGCGCGCACTCGGATTCTCCAGTTTTTTATTCTCCGCAAAAGCTTGGATCTCTTTTCTTCTGCCCTTTAATTTCTTTTCTCCAGATTCCAAGTAATTACCCCAATCTCCGCAAGGTCCGCGGTGCTTGTACATTTTTTTTTGTCTTCGGTGGCATGTGACTGTCATTCGCCAGAGGTCTGCCCCTTTGAGATATAGACCGGCAACCGATCCCCAGCGGCCGGTTTTCAAACGTCCGGTCTTGTTCGTCAATCTTCTGCCCCCTCGTCCGAGAGACGGATACAGTCGCTTCACATTGTTGCTTCCCTCTATCTGCCTTCTGTGGTGGAAGCCCTCGCTAGTATTAGCTGGTATGTCCATGTAGATGACCTATCCCCCCTTCTTGATCACAGTTTATTAACCATGACCAGTTTCCGTGAAGAGCTGTACCCGTTGATCAAGAGGGATACCTAACCCCGCTGTACGTTGTGTTGATGTTGATCAGCGCTAAGAACATCATGATCGTTGTTGTTTGGTTTTCCTGTAACACTTGACTGACTGGGCAACAATGCAGCCTGCCTGTATAGTCGCACAAACTATTGCCGGGCACTGAGAGACGACTTACGCCGCCATGGCCTCCGACAAAGCCGATGTCACCGAAGTTGGCAATATTGCGTCCAACGGCTCTGCGGCCCCAGCCGCGAAGCCTAGTTTCGGTTCTCGCGTCGCCGCCCACTACAAGAAATGGTGGTGGGTTCATTTGATTGCCTTCATCATCGTCGTCCTGGTGGTTGTCCTTCCAGTGTAGGTGGTACCCAAGGCCTTCCATGGGCCCTCTCGAGCGAGTGTTCGTTGCGAAACTGATTTAATCGTGCATCAGCGTTTATGTCGGATACCCTAACATCGCGCAAGGTGATGTGACAGATTCGACCCTGACTGTCTCAGAGATGATCATCAGTGATCCTAAGCCGGAATCCTTCCATCTCAACCAGAGACAGGTGATTGGCACTGATAGCCACTGGCACCCGACAATCTATTCTTTCAGCGCGGCCGTTTCTCTGGTAGGCGCTGCTACGCCGTTCACGAACGTCCAAGTGCCGCAGGTGAAATCAAACGACGGCACAGTGGTCAATATCGATCAGACAGTGGACTTGAGCAATGCGTCGGCTTTTGGTGATTTCGCACAGGCAGTCATGTTGAGCGAGGAGGTCGGCCTCAACATCTATGGAAAGCCTGACTTGAAGCAAGGTGGCCTGCCCAAAATCACTGTGACCTACAACGAGACTGTCACCATGAAGGGTAAGCTTTTTCTTCTTCCATCGAGTCGAGGGATTGGGACTGACTTTCTATAAAGCTCTCAACAAATTGCAAGGCTTTAATGTCACAGAATTCCAGATTCTGCTTTCCCCTCTGGACGACGGTACCAACCTGAACGGAACAGTTTATATCCCAAACCCCTCTGTGATGACCATCACCATGGTAAGTGGCCAGTTAGTCTTTCGTTTTCCGAGTATATTAACCCCAATTGTGCAGGGCAATCTCACTCTCGACCTTTCTGTTGATGGCACTCGTATCGGTCAGTCTTATCTGAAGGACCTGGTCCTCAAGCCCGGCAACAATACGGTCCCAATGACCGCTGTCGTGGACCAGATCCGCATCATTGGCATGTTGACCGGCGACAACGCCAAATACCCCAACGGAATTTTGCCTGTCGATATCGTCGGCAACTCTAGCGTCTACAACGGCCAGGAATTGTCATACTTCACCCAAGCTCTGTCCTCCAATGTACTCCGAGTTGACCTCAACGCTGGTCAGGCCTTAGCAGCTCTTAACATCACCCTCTGAACTGTTTAGCCGCCGTGCAGCCTTTCTGGGACGCGCTTGCAGTTTTCGCTTGACACACTGCGAGTTTCTCGAAGAAACGCCTACCAATCCTTATTTTTGATCGGTAGTTCGCGATATGCCCTTTATATGTTTTTTTTTTTTTTTTTTTTTCATCTCTTTTTGACCATTTTATTCTTGTATTCTTCTTTTCCTCCGAGGAATTGATTTTTATATTATCTTATCATCTGGGAGCATATATTACCCCAATTCATGATTGTTGGTGGGGCCAGCTGGTCCTTTCTTCCAGGGAAAGCCGCGGATGGCACTGCAATTGCTGAGAGAACTTGTTTCATCTAAGACATGATTATTTCGAAATCCTCATGATAATGCCTCGCCATGCAAGTCACGGGCTATGAGTGGTGGTCGCTGTCGAGGTTTCCAAGTGCGTCCCTTGAATGTAGCGAATGTAATGGAGTAATGGAATGATGCGGGTCTATATAGCAGTTCAGAGGCCATTGTCCCTTCAGAATTGAGATCTGGTCCGAAGGATTGCTGACAGGAAACAAGATCCCATGAATTGAAGAGATTGCTAAGCTTACCGATAAGGACGGCTTGGCAGGTCCATCCTTATGATGATGTAAGTCCAAAAGGATTCCTTATCTCAGACTCCAATTCTCCAGACTCCATGACTCCAACCACGAGAACATTCCAACGGTCCAACCCCAACCATATTTCTCCACCACATACTGAAATACCCAATGGAATTCTTCCGCTCGGTCCACAATCTTCGATTGGGATCCGATTGATTTTCTGGCCTTGTGCACCGCCCCAGACGAGCCAGTTTGGACGTCCTTGGCATCACGGAATGGAACGTGCTCTAAGCGCCAATCCGCTTGGCTGCGAGGTTCTGCCGATCTTATCATCGCGTCTAATCAATTCCTCGTACGTAAAGGCCCAGGTTTGCGAGCGATTACTCCGTATCGTTATTCACTTCGCATGTTTATTGTTTCGCTTTTAGACTGGTCACTGTACCCGTTACCTAAAGCATTCGCCGATCGAATGTCCCTGGATCCAATCATGCTGCCAATTGCCTGGAACTCTACCCAAGATATCAATCGATCTTCCGAGTCAACGACAACGAAGATGTAGGCCTACTACCCTGGAGGGACATAAGAAAAACCTCCAGGCGTCTGTGGAACTCTCCCATCTAGCACAACGCACCTTCCTCCTTCTCTCAATCGCCCTAAGCTGCAAGTCAACATCCCTAGGAATACCGTCTACCCCAAACTGAGCCACCATGCTTCTCAACCTCAAGGCTCTCGCCATCTCGGCTCTCGCAGCTGTTGGACACGCTTCTCCCGTTCTCATCCCACGAGCGACCGCCGATTCCAATGCAACCTATGTCTTCACCAATCCAAATGGCTTGACCTTCACGCAGATGGATGCCAGTCTTCCCAATGTGACCATCTTTGCGACAGGTACGTTCCTCTCAAAAAGGGCTTCCCAGCCCGGCTTCTTCAAGCAAACACACCCCTGACTTGAAACAGGCGGCACCATCGCCGGATCCAGCGCCGACAACACCGCAACAACAGGCTACAAGCCAGGCGCGATCGGCATCTTGGACCTGATCGATGCTGTTCCCGAGATGCTCAACGTCGCGAACGTGGCCGGCGTCCAGATCTCCAACGTAGGCAGCTCGGACGTGACCTCGTCGATTCTGCTCCGTCTCTCCAAGATGATCAACGAGGTTGTCTGCGACGACCCCACCATGTCCGCAGCCGTCATCACCCACGGCACCGACACGCTCGAGGAAACCGCCTTCTTCATGGATGCTACCGTGAACTGCGGCAAGCCCGTCGTCGTCGTGGGTGCCATGCGTCCATCCACCGCCATCTCCGCCGATGGTCCGTTCAACCTGCTCGAAGCCGTGAACGTGGCAGTCAGCCCCGAGTCCAAAGACCGCGGCGCCATGGTCGTTCTCAACGACCGCATCGTGTCGGCATACTACGTGTCCAAGACCAATGCCAACACCCTCGACACCTTCAAGGCCGTGGAGATGGGAAACCTCGGCGCGCTGATCTCCGCGAAGCCCTACTACTTCTTCCCTCCCGCCACTCCCACCGGAAAGACGACGTTCGATATCTCGAACGTGACTTGCATTCCTCGCGTCGATATCCTGTACTCCTACCAGGACATGCAGAATGATACGCTGTACAATGCTGTCAAGAGCGGAGCCAAGGGCATTGTGGTAAGTCATATCATATCCGTCTGCTCTCCCCTTGGCGCGTAGCACACACACGAGCCAGGAAAACACTTCGAAAACTAATCAACAATGAAAAAAAACGAATAAGTCGCCGGTTCCGGTGCCGGCAGCGTCGCGACTGCGTTTGGCGAAGCCATCGAAGACGTGATCAACACGCACGGCATCCCCGTCGTCCAGAGCACCCGCACCGGCAACGGTGAAGTCCCCAGCTCGCTGAGCCTCCACAGCGAGACCGCCACCACCCGCATTGCCAGCGGCTACTTGAACCCTCAGAAGGCTCGCATCCTGCTCGGTTTGCTGCTGGCCCAAGGCAAGAACATCGCTGCGATCGCCGACACCTTTGCCCTCAATTCCGGTGCTTGATTTGAATCGATGGAATATGAAATGACAATCATGATGGCGACATGGGGTTATGACTTTGGAAACTTCCGTCTGATTCGAATGTTTTGGAGATGCGCATGGGCATGCTTTGGTTTCTTCACGTTTGGGATCCACCTGTATTGTATGTATTATGACTATGACTTGAATGGGTGGGGGTTTATGTTATACATGGTGTTTTTATTGTAGGTATTAGTTGTGTATAGGCCATTCTGATCGATTCTGAAATAACCACGTCGGAGAATTCGTTTTCTCCAAGCATGTTTTCGTCGTTCCTGTAATGTAATAGTTACTCCATACCTATTTCGGATTTGATTGCAAGCCAGCAGTCGGTAGATCGACGGACCAAGTACTCCTACCTAGTACCTAGTACCTACCTACCTCGGGACCCGGGTAGTATGATGTATCTGATCAACAAAAAAATACAGTTGAGTAGGATCCAATAGGATGGATGTGGAATAATATGGTGCTCCACAATGCCCATCGAAAAAATTTTTTTTCCCTTGAGTTCTCGTACGGAGTAACTCCATTATTCTTCGTTCAGCAAGTGCGTCATATTTGGAATTGTCTATCCATCACTTGCAGAAAAGGAGCGCCGTAGCGCTGCAATAGCGTGACCATTTACCGTTCTCGCTTACGCACCTTGGTCGATCAGGAAATCCGTGGCATCCGCGGCCCGCCCAGTCTGCAGGGTCGCGTGACCCGAGTACTTGAAGAATGTCATGGACATGGCGACTTTGGGAAGATTGTTCTCGTAGTATGCCTGGCTCAAAAAGATGGCGTTTGCAATAATACATTAGTACCTTCTCCAAGATATAAGTAATCATAACATTCATGCTACTAATGACAATGAACAATTAACTGACTGAGGCCGCCCTTTTTGCCCAATGACCCCGATTGCTTTTTTTCACCCATTCCTTTTCGAGTTTTGTACACAGTTCTGCCGCAAAGTGCGAGGAACGTAGAAGAAAGAACATGGTAGACTCCTTCTGTTGAGTTTCAAAATGTGATATGAGCTTTGTCCTTTCCTGCCCTTTCCTTTGGTGTCTTTTCCTTTCTTTCTGTATTTTCTGAATGTCAATCCTTGCCAGAAAGGGCTCACATGTCATGCAACGTGTTATATCCCGTCTCGATGAGACTCCTCGATCCTCGAGCATCGGCACCAATGTGCCAATAGAACAGTCCGCCCATCCTCATCCTCGTCACAAATTTTGCCTTTTGCTGGACCGTTCGTGGAGTGTCATATGTCACAAATCCGCCATCACCACCACTGCAATACGCCGCACCAAGGGCATCGTCGTGATGTTCTGCTGCCCCAGGCCGGGGCAAATCACTGTAATCAAAGACTCCGTCCTCTCCACCACTGCTGGTGTAGGGTTGACCCGCATTGTTGCTGCCGAGGAACGACCTGCCATAGGTAGGGATACCGAGGAGAAGTTTGTTGAGTTTCACGCCCTGTGCTAACACATAGGACACTGCTGATTGGCAAGAAGTCGAAGCTGCTGCACCGGTTGCACTGGGAGGGCTATAAAGTTGTGACTGGTGGCCCGTCTCCTTCGTCCATGGCCCAGCAAAGTCGTAAGCCATGATGTTGATCAGATCGAGATAATTCTGCGCCGTGAATAGATCAACGTGCTGTAGAGCCCATTCACCTGCAGGAAGACATGTGGTCAACACATATCTTGGAGAAGGCAATCCTTGTCTTAGTCGAGCAAGGAGACGTAGGTAGTCCCTGCCCTGTTGCGAGTCGCAGGGATGTTCCCAATCAACTGACACGTATCGTTAGTGCTGAACTTCCATAGTACTATCGGATAGACAGAAAGACATACTGTCAATTCCATCTAAGCCGAACTGGTCTACCAGTTCCCTGGCGGTCCGTACGAAAGTTTCAACACTGCCTTGGTTCCTGGCCACGCTGGCGAAGTTCTCGCTGCCTTTTCCTCCGCCGCCAATCGAGAGAATGACCTTCATCTTGGAATATTGCTGTTTCAATTGCGCAAAAGCCCTGAGACAGCCCTGCGTGCCGTCAACGGGCATTTGGGAATCCGCCCATTCATCGCTCAGCTGCTCAAAACGGTTAGCAAAACCACGTGAATACGAGACAAACAGAGGGAGACACACGTAGACCGTGCCGTCCTCTCTGACCCTATATAAGATAATCAAGAAGGTTAACTACTGCATTGCGACAGGCGTTTCTTTCGATTGTGATTGACTAGTACCAAGCAAAAGCGTAGAAGATGTGCGAAATGAATCCTAATCGGAGCGACGACGGCGGCTGCTTCCGGTATATCCTCCAATTCGG
The DNA here is from genome assembly GCA_027569715.1 of Hamigera avellanea. Classification (NCBI taxonomy): domain Eukaryota; kingdom Fungi; phylum Ascomycota; class Eurotiomycetes; order Eurotiales; family Aspergillaceae; genus Hamigera; species Hamigera avellanea. The sequence goes on along the minus strand of JAPDKU010000045.1, from coordinate 62,637 downwards.
ATAGTAGGCTGCATTCACGAAAAAGGGCACCTCGTAACGGTTCTGGAGTATAGGAAGTTGTGAAGATTCCGCAGCGGGAAGTTGAGGCGGACGCCAATGGGAGACGACAGAACCCGCGGTAGAAGACATATAGATCCAGGAGATATATGGCGGTACCCCGAGCCTTTAGTAGTCCTACCAGGATTCGAATGGGGGATAGAATTAAGAAGAAGAAATAGCAAAAGATCAATGAGTGAGAGAAGAAGGGTTGTGGGGAGGTGGTTGCCAAACAGTGTCACGTGGGGTACTTTCCAATTGAGTAGGTCTGCAGAATGGAAGCGACAGGTGTCAGGCAATGCGGCAAAAAAGGCAGACCGGATCAAAAGAAGACATTCCAAACAACTGATACTGGCTTGCAGCGATCCGGGGTAAGTCGGTACCTATGTATACATGACATGAATTGAGTGTCAAAATTTTTACCGCTTAAGGGATCGTAGGTATCCAAGGGCCCCCCGCCTCAGTCGGAAGGTTTTAACTCAAGTTGTCTCTTAGCGTTGCAGGACGGCAGATTGTCCGATCAGACGCAAATCCATGCATCCTATAAGAAGGTATAGACCATACGTGCAGCGGAGACGCAGGTGGGTTAGGGATATAGGGAGAAGCGGACGCTTCCATCGTGACCACCGAGGAGGGGTCAAAACGCATTCGGATCACGCTCCTCTCCGCAAACTGTGTGGGTAGAGGAGCTGTCTGTCATGTCCTGTTGGTCCCTCAGGGAACTGGTTTTTCAAGCAGAGAAGGTGGGCATTGGATGCCTAGTGAAAGCTTCGTCACTGTTTCAAGGTAAGACCGCCTTTAGAGCGTCCTTATGACGCCGGGTGAGAATCTGATCCGTGAGCATAGCGGCGATGTATCGCTTATTTTCCAGCCTCATTCCAAGATTCCGGGAGTGGATCTTTGAAAATTGAGGGAAGGGTTCTCAAATTACCGAGGACGTTGTGGGAGTAATTTTCACCGCGGGCGTAAATGTGGTTAATCATGCGCAGCATCCTCAGCAGCAGATCCTAGACTAGACTAGTAGACAGCAATCGTACAGGTGCAAAAGACCCGAGAGAACAAACGAGCGTTCGTGGCTCAAAGCCAGGACAGGACGAGACACGAAATTAGGCTTCATAAGAGCCTGTTGAGCAGCCCTGAACTTTGAAGGCTGAAAGGCTGCGGCAGAGAGTGGGAACTTGGAAAGTGGTTAGTTGTGGGCACTGGGTAGTTAGTGGGGATCACAGCCGCCATCACCCCGCATGGCTGGGTTTCAAACCTTTCGTCCGGAACGCCAGCAACGTGCGATCTCCGTATCCACGACATGCACCAGACCTTCGACAAATCTGGCAATATTAATCGCACTGTGCTTTTGTTTTCTTGATAGAATAGACGAGGAAAGGAAAAACGAAGTCGATAGATCTCTCAGTGCGGAGTCTCGGACAGTATATTTTCTGTTTCGAGACCCTACCTAGTACCTAGACTGCTTCGAAAGCGTCGGCATTTTCCGCAGTCAGACTGGACGGAACGAAAAAGCAAAGTGAACGTGTCCGAGTCAATCACAAACAGATTTGTCCAGGAAAAGGTCGTCGCCAAATCACCAAGTTCAAACGTACGAAGTACGCAATTGCCCCGTAGATATGGGGTTAATGTCATACGCGAGTAGGCAGGTTTCATACTCAATTATGATCGATCTCTTCCAAAGTTCCAATCATTAGCATCGTTCTAGACCGTTCAACTTCAAGGGTTAGTTTAATTGAGGAAAAGCAAAGATCATCATTGGTTAAATGGATCCCGGTCAATGCAATTCAGCTGGGAACACGCGACCGCCATTCAACGAGTCATATACGTAGCCTTGCAGAAAGGAAGACAGACCCTGGGACTCTGGGAGGCACCGTTTTGGGGATCGACGAAATCTCCGGAGAAGAAACAGGGTAGGAGTCGGGGTGCAAGCCCCCTCAGGAATGATCATGTCAGTGTGATACATCATATCCTGGGGTTAATAGCAAGCTCTTGCTGCATTGGTGTGACCTTGAGGCTATTCGAAAAATTCATGAATGCAGGGGAAACCCACTCAGCTTGCGCCTGGTGGATATCACTACTGGCCTCATAGCTGCAGCCTGCTTGCCCTGTCTTGTCAAACGTTATATCAAATGTCTCACTTTTGTACCCAGCGGCCACTTGGATGTCTGCCATTATTATTACTCGATGCAAGGACGGATTCCCTACGGAGTACGGAGTACGGAGTACCTCGAATACGAATCATGCAGATTTACTTCGTAATTTGCGGAGCGAGCGTCAATCTGCCCAGCTTTGCACGTCCTGATTGGCCCAACATGGCGTTACCCGATTGGCTCTTGGTGGTACCAAATTCGGGAACCCCATTGGCCACCGGTAGCAATTGACAAATAACGTGACTTCCAAGCCCTGCTAGGGCTGTTCTATCTGTTTAGGCTTAGTTCGTCCCACAACGTACCTCCCCGAGTCCCTAAGTCCACTTGCTCCGCAATGACTAGGCGCTATGGGGTGTTTTATAGGTGACGGTAACACTACCGCCTCGGGAAGCGATCGGCTCCAGGCTGAGTTAGTCACCCCGTTGCTCACCCCCGGCTTATTAGATTCGGGGAACAAGGCTTGACGCTGACAACGAGGAGATGGAGAATCTTCATCGACAAAAACAGGTTCGAACTCTACGCCATCTCGGGGTTTACAATTATAGTAACGGACGAAAAGCTCCAGCTTTTCATCCTTATCCACAAAATTGTAAATCGGCGACGCTCGGATGTTCAAGGTACCGGAATTGTCGAATTTAGCCTGCAGAAGACGGCCATGCCTTGGCCCAAAGAGCGAAATAACGAGCACCTATTTATGAGATAATGTCAGCGCCGTTCTATCATAGTATAGGCATTACTAAGTCTGTACCGGGAAGAGCGAGGTCTGCTTGAACTCTTGCTGGGCGAGACGGCACTGGATTGCGTTTGCGATAGGCCCCAGCTCGCCATGAAGCAGTTCATTTTCTTTAGCCTCCGCCCCAGTGCAAGTCACAATCTTGATATGAGCGCGAGTCGTCTTCGGATCCTCAAGATCGTCTCGCCATTGGCAGATGGACACAGCATTCCATCTCGGAAGATCGCTAGGCTTCGAATGTCCAATTCGAATACCGTACAACATTCCTTGTGGTCCATCATGGAAAGAATCCTCAGCTCTAAAGGAACAGTCCATATATTAGTAAATAGTTAAGCAACCATGAAGCGAGCCTTACTTGATTTCATCCCAGTGCGAGAGGTATTCCATCGAGAAGGTATCTTCATCCCCCTCCTTCTCGTAGTAGCATTGGACGATCTCAAGGTACTCCAGAATTTGACAAGCTCTTTCCCACATGCGGCAGTCTTCCGATACCTCGTAAGGTGGGAATTCATTAAAAGTCTCCTTAAATTCGCAGAAGTAATGGCGTTCGTCCTCGGGAAGTCCATCCTTGTCGATTATGTACTCTTCAAGCTCTTTCCGGGTTAGAGGCTGGAAGAGACAGGCTCCGGAATCGATGAATTTTTGGTCCTCCGGATTGAAAGATTGAACGGAAACTCGAAGTTGGGTGAGCTCAGTGTGCGTATAGGCAGGCTTGGACGATGGATCGCGCCGTTAGTTTGTACTTGTCTCTTAAGCGAACGCGTTCCTGCGCCGGGTCAACAGGAGAAAAAGCCATGGTGCACGGCAAGGAAGAAGGGGATGAAATTGTTGAGAAGGGGAGAGAAAAAGATGGTTTGTGGGTGGACTTAAGAGTTGGGAGGTGAATAAGTGGATAAGTCTGACGAAAGCGATGGTATGTACATACATCCTTATCAATAAGGGGCGTACAACGCCTTCTTAAGCGCAAAGGAACAACCAATTGTAATCCCGCCAATGGCTCGTGTGCATGAACATTTCGACCTTTATTACAAACAACATATCGAATGCTTCTGGGATACTCCTCAAAAGTCCGATAAATGGGCCACCTTCAAATCTTAGAGGTTCAAGAAAAACGAATCAAGGGTCGCAACCTTTAGACCTATCGACTGCAGCATCTACCTCGATGAACGCTATGAATTGGACATACTCGGTTTCGAACCGCCGCAAGAGTTCAGTAATAAGAAGCATATATTGAAAGGCACCTCGATGCGTTACAAGGAACACGAAGTGACGTGGGAGCATTATGAGTCCTCATGGTCATTCGGTCCAGTACGACAGCTGATCCTCTGAACAAGAAGCTTTGGTTTTGTTCTTCCTCACCTGTAGTACCGGCGTGATCATCAGGTATGGGTAGGCTCCGCCTCACTTGCACGAAGAACAACGGCCAAGACCAGTTTGGCAAAATATTCCACATCTTGCTTGACATTGGTCATGTATGGGCCAAATCGCTCTATGCGAACAAATTCGTCTTGCTTAACGAAGCGTTTTTCCTTATCACCTTGCATATGCCTTCTGTACCCGTCCTTGTGAACAGCGTTGGCGAGGTACATCCCAGTCCCATCCTGCGCAAAAAGAATCACCCTAATAGTTATCTCAGTATAGAGCCAAAATATAGGAGCATGGATCCGTGGACTCACCTGTTCTGGGGGAGCCCCTTCTTAGGGTTCTCATTGAGCAAGGCGGCAACCATCTCCATGGTCTCTTGCCAGGTGACGTTCGGCTCATGATCTTCGCGTCCCTGAGCTTTTGCTTCAAGGATCGCTTGTGATCGAAAAGTTGATCGTGAGTCCAGGAAACCGTCTAACTGGCACGACAAGCTATAGACGTTCGACTTGATCTTCCCTTCCTTCTTGTCCTGCTTGACCTTCCTGAAATCAAAAGTCAAGTGCACTCGAGCCGGATTCCAGTCACTATCCACATCACGGCGCATCGCACAGACTGCCTGAAAAAGACTGACAAGTGAAGAATTCACTAGTTCTTCATTTTTGCCATAGGCCCTCTCCTGTCCTTCGCCCTCTGACTGCAGTAACTGGTCAACTCGATATTGTTGCTCATAAGGGTGCCAGAAAATCCCCAGGTCAGCGTCCTTCGGAGGAAGGGCGTTCTGAACTGCCGCTAGATAGCTTTGAAAATCTTCGACGTCGTCCAGGTAGGTACTAGCTGCGTAGAACTCGTGATCTAGTCCTAACTTCGTTTGAACACGCCATCTTTCAATTGCTTTGGCCTGCGGCCAGATGGCTTTAAGAAGCAGGAACTCTTCTTCCATCTCAGAGCCCGACTTGAACGGGCCTCTCTTGTGCACGCTCATCCTCAAGCTGACGGCGCCTTTTTTCCTGGCTGCTGCCGTCCATTGCTTGACGTTCGAGGGGATGTTGTTAGGCGTATTTAGGGGCATTTTGGAAACGTCGTATGCGATAATGCTGCTGAAAAGTGGACGGATGCTGTGTGATGGCAGGGGACGAAAATGGCGGTGGTTGCGCGGACGAAAAGAGAGATGCAATGGCTAGATAAGTGTGACAATGAGGGGAGAGTGGTTGGGTTAATGGAAAGAGAGATCCAAGTGTTGTTGAGCGTACTCTGAGGCTTGATGCCATTCACTGCCAGTACCACACATATCGACGCTGCCTATCTCAAAAGCGAGACATCCCTTAGCCATTCACTGCAGCTCGTTTCATGAAGTCTGGCACGACAATGAAGCAAGACCCGACGCTGCCCTCGCCTTCCTTTTTGGGGAGGACCCTAAAGGTTCTCTCTCGTGAAGTCTCTCTTCCTGCATCTCTCTGCAGGTCAACAAATGCGTCCAAGGTGCTTTATATCTCCATTTCTAGAGGTTATTAGCCTAGTGGCTCGCTGATAAGCAGTACCTGACAGTCTGCTACCGCGCTGACCATCCTGGTCATCATCGATTTAACTCTGGCCTCAAAGCTCCTGTTCTGGGTAATCCGATAATGACTCGGTTTTTCCCCAGCTCCATACACCACGACACAAGCTATTTTGATCTTTTACGTCGTCGTCAAGAACGACGTGAGTCCTAAGGAGACCACCAGCGTATAAATATCAAGATTGAGAGAGTGGTGAAATTACCACTATTCCTCTCTAGGATAGCTTATTCAGCGTCCACCTAATGGTTTTGTATGGTAATCGGACTAAAACCGGAAGAACTGTGGTAACACAGGGTTATACCTCCAGAGCTTCAGCTTCAATTTCAAGAAATCCACTCAATTGGTCCACAGAGTACTAGCCCGTACGGAAATCCTCCTTCCTGATAATAAATCATGGACAAGATCCGGCTGTAGGTCGGGTATAGGGCGGATTACCTTGTGTTAGATGACCTGATATCTAGCATAAAGCTTTTCTGAGGGCCGTTGTGGAAGCCGTTTGCTAGCCTGTACCCTTCCTTATATTTGGCGTGAGCTTCAATGGAATCGGATCGTGCGCAATTTAGATACAGTTAAAACTGTAATTATATAATTATAAAGAGATTGAGGACTCAATTGGTTATCCTCAACAGCCATCATGCGATGATATTGATTAGGAGGTGGACTGTTGTACGCCTGTAACCTATTGCCCTTCCGTTATGAGGACTCGGCAAACGTTGGATACTGACGGTTGCCACCGCTTTCCCTTTCTGGAAGAATCATACTCTCGATTGTTCAGAGTCTCCATCGTCGTCCATGACTTTCTACATATCGCTCATGCCCGAGTCGGTACTTTCAAGTGCTTCTCTTCGTTAAAGTGCATACAATTCTTCCGCTTTAAACCATCAAGTTATATCGATTGCTTGCATTGGATGGACCCCAACTCCTTCTAACTCATCCACCCCGCTGCGAACAAGTTTTCCACTCCCTTAAAATCGTCTATTTCATTCTGAACAATACTTGGCTCAACTGCTCTTTGGTCACCTACACTAAGAAGCTGCAATCTACCATATAGCTATCATGACAGCCGATGTTCACGGCGCCGCTGCGCGGATCCTATCTACCGACAGCTCCCGCGATCCAAGCTACAACGAGTTCTCGTTTACCCCGTTCTTACGCAGTAGCTTTGGTTTCGGTCTTGCCAGCGATGTACCGGTATGCAAAGCATACAGTGAAGGACACTGCCCTCTTGGTCCAGCCTGTCCCGATCGCCATCCCACCCCGTCGCGAGTAACAACCTCTACCACCACGGCATCAGGTCTCGCGCCGTCAACAACGCACGGCTCCCTCGTTTGCAAGCACTTCCTAAAGGGCTTGTGCAAAAAAGGAATGAAATGCGAATACCTCCACGAATACAACCTGCGACGCATGCCCGAATGCCAGTCCTTCTCACGCTCCGGCTACTGTCCCAATGGCGACGACTGTCTGTACCAACACGTTCGAGAACAGGCGCGACTGCCACCTTGCGAGAACTATGACCAAGGCTTCTGCGAGCTTGGGCCGCTTTGCTCGAAACGTCATATCCGTCGGCGTATTTGCGAGTACTACCTTGCAGGGTTCTGCCCCGAGGGTAAAGCGTGTGCGAACGCTCACCCGCGTTGGACGGAGAATCTGCCGAAACCTACAATGAGAGTTGAGAAGTCGGAGGAGGAATTGGAACAAGAGAGGGCCTTGATCCGAGAGGAACAGGAACGAGAGAAGGAGCGCGAGCGGGAATGGAGAAGCGAACGTGGCCGTGGAGGTGGATTCATGAGAGGCAGATACCGGGGAAGGGGAAGGGGATAAAGCAACTCCCATTTCTGGCATCTGCTTGGGAAGTTCAGGCCTCAACCACGAATTCGCTTCGTTATGCTTTCTTGGAGTTCTGGTGCCAAGTGACGGCAACACTCGCATTAGGATCGGGTCTGCATTGTTTTGAGCGAAGTCTAAAATTAGAGGAGTTGGAAGGAGTTCTTGTTTTTTTGAAGGACCTCTATAGGTTTAAGAGATACCCAAAGAAGGCATTCATGTGCATCGGGCATTTGTGTGGCATAATTGGAATCATGTTGCACTGCTTGAATGCTACCTTCTAAACCTGCGAACCAGACTACAATGTTTCCTGTGCAGTGCTTGCATTGAATGAAATTAACGAATCCCATGGCCCCATCTCAAATTTGGTAATATACTTAATTACCTAGGAATCCTCACTAAACCTACTACGGTACCCCCCCCTCAAAGATGAAACTGCAGTGGGCATCTGAGGCCCATATTTCTTACTATCGTAAGTTTAAAACACCGAGAATCATCTACACCAGTCAACCTTAGCCCTCGATGCTATAATGTTCAATTTCCGCTCCGAAATGACACCCAAATCCAAATATGTTAGATGCTTTGAAAACATTTTAATTTTTCTTGAATAGATTGAGATTCGGTGTGCTTCAGCGAATCGGCTTAGCCGGTCCAAGACATGGAATTGGCAGGGTTCCAAGTGGTTTGCTGGCACGTCAGCTCCCCTGAGAATCTACTATGACATCACGACAACCTGGGGGTGGCATCATGCAATCATGGATGTGTAAGCATTGAGAAATCAGAAATTGCTGTGTCTATGTACTTCTTCTCGAAGCAATAGAGCAGAGAGCGGAATTATGGAGATGGTTGACCTGAGCCTTAATAATAGATTGACAAGCAAATAGGAGAAAAAAATTTGATTGACAAACCAACCGTCCATCGACCTGTTTGAAGCATTTGCAGTCCATTTGTCAGTGATCTGTAAGACTCACCTAAAAGCTTACATCTGCCAGATAGCAAGCTGATTGGGTGGCCATATTGCGGTAACGGGATTTGGCCAGTTGGAATGCTGCAGTGGAGCACAGTCTGGATCGCCCAGAAATGGTTCCCCCTCGCAAATCCCTGTGGGCATATTCGTGCACCTCTATCGGTGGCTGGCAGGCTGCTGTTGTGTCGTTCGAGGTTGTTCTCTTCGGATGGAGGGGCAACATGCTAACTACCAGCTTCTTGGTGGGGTCTCGCGGCAGCAGCTCCCATCTCTATAAAGGGAGCCGCCATCCAGCCCCGGGTCTGGTCGTTCCTCTTGCTCAATATCATCCCAATCGCTTAACTTCGAGTCTGATTCTCTGTGACTTCCATACAATCCGTCGCAATGGCTCCTAAGATCGCTATCGTCTTCGTAAGTGACGATATTTTCTCCCCCAAACCTGGATTCCATTTGCCGTTGCTTGACCTCTGGACTGACTCGTGTCAATTGGCTATAGTACTCCATGTACGGCCACATTCAGCAGCTTGCTGAGGCCCAGAAGAAGGGCATTGAGGCTGCTGGCGGCAAGGTCGACATCTTCCAGATCGCTGAGACCCTCCCCGAGGATGTTCTCACCCAGATGCACGCTCCTCCCAAGTCCTCTTACCCCGTTGCTGAGCCCAACGACCTCCTCAGCTACGACGCCATCCTCTTCGGTATCCCTACTCGTTACGGTAACTTCCCTGCCCAGTGGAAGGCTTTCTGGGACAAGAGCGGTGGCATCTGGGCTACCGGTGGCTACTGGGGCAAGTACGCCGGTCTCTTCATCTCCACCGGCACCTTGGGTGGTGGCCAGGAGTCCACTGCTATCGCTGCCATGAGCACCCTTGCCCACCACGGCTTCATCTACGTGCCTCTCGGCTACAAGCACACCTTCGCCCAGTTGTCCAACCTCAACGAGATCCACGGTGGCAGCCCCTGGGGTGCCGGTACCTTCGCCGTAAGTTAACAATTGCCCTTTGTTACCGTCTCAATTCGGACAAGCTGCTGACATATATCATTCCAGGGTGCCGACGGCTCCCGCCAGCCCACCGCTCTCGAGCTTGAGATTGCCGAGCTCCAGGGCAAGACCTTCTACGAGAACGTTTCCAAGGTTAACTTCGCTTGACTGCATGGCAGTGCCGACTCGAAGCCCGAGCAGAAGAAGACCGAAGCAGCCCCAGCCAAGACTGAGTCCCCAAAGCCAGCAGAGAATGGAAAAGGCACAAAGGATGAAAAGAAGGAGAAGAGCGAGGAGGGACCATGCGGCTTGCCCAAGAAGTGCAGTATTCTCTAATCGGCTCTTTATACCCCCTTTTCTTTTCAGTATTTTGTCTCTTTTTCTGTTCATAAACTAGCGCTCATAATACCTAAATGTCTCTAAATCTGGATACACGATAGAACCGCTCTATTGAGTGGTCCATTAAACAAAGATAAACAAAGAATATGCTTTATGATAAGTCATTTGTGTAAACCCAAGCTTAACATAATAGTGTGTGCTCGTGTTATAGTCAAGGAAAAGAAAGTGTAGGCCTCAAAAAGTCTCAGACAACATGACTACCATCGATGGTTGCAGGTGTGTATGTTCGAGCAATGGCCTACCACAGTTATAGATCTAAAGTGTCTATTGTCGATATTCAGACTGCGACGGACAACCGCCCCAAAAATGCGAAAGAAAACGAAACAGGAAGAGCTGAAACAAGCCCTGGAAAAATTAAACGTGATACGATAATATTGCGATATTTTGTCGTTGTTGTTGTAGACAATGCTTATGAACCCCAGCATGAATGAACCACTTGTTTGTTTCGTTTGCATCACTACCGGCGGTAACCGAAATACCAAACTTTCGCGTATTTGCGCCTTGATCCTGCGGATAGAGGGGTAACAGAGTTAAGTACCTGGTAAACCATACCGCTTTCCCATTCTGAGAGCAATGACGATAGGTCTCCGCTGCCTTCGTCCGCCTTCGACCTACGACCACAGCTACCTGTCCTGACAAATACACCTTCTATCTACCCTCACCTCGCTCTCTTCTCGCCATGAGCATACCAAGCCCTGGCATCTGAAAGCTTTTAATCTTCATATAGTCTTGTTTCCAGCTCCGTGACTTCGAAAATGGCGACTCCCCGGCTGATTTTGCTGCGATTTGAGAGCCGAAACGGCCAGTTTCGGTTGACGGTTAACCCTCGCGAGTTGTTCCCCTCACTTTTGGAGAAGGTATGGTTCTTCTAGAACCCTAATATAGCTGTCGTTACTTTGATATCAATATCATGTTATGTATATAAGTGCTAAATAATGTCTGTTAAAGATTCTAGAAAACCTGCCCAAAGACGTGGAACCTTCGTCCATTGTCCTTTCCAACAAGCCTATCGGCACCGGCGGCGAGGAGAGGCAGTTGAATACCTTGAAGGGCGTTACTATTGAGAGAGTCGGTCTGAAGTGAGTGTTTCGTAGGAAGAACGAGTTATTCGCTCTCTGTCGGTGGGTTGCTCACGCTTCTTGACAGACATGGAGACAAACTCTTTCTCGGTTACCAAGAGAAGGCTCCTTTACAAAATGGGTTCGCGAATGGCCATGTACCTGCGACAGCCGAAGGATCACGCCGTCTGAATGGAGCTCCTGTGCCGCAAAATGAGACGGTCGCTTTTCGCCCACAACCTACATCACCTACTGCGAACATCAAGAACCCATGGGACGTTGTGGAACAGTCCCCGCTTGATAATTCATTAGATCGAAAAGATGGAAAGATACCTCGTGGACGTGACCAGAAGATGTGCAAACATGGTCCCAAAGGCATGTGTGACTACTGTATGCCACTCGAGCCTTACGATCCCAAGTACTTGGCGGAGAAAAAGATCAAGCACTTGTCCTTCCATTCATACCTGCGCAAGATAAACGCAGCAACCAACAAAGTTGAGCTCAAAAGCTCATTTATGCCACCACTCAGCGAGCCGTACTATCGGGTGAAGCGGGATTGTCCTTCCGGACACCCTCCATGGCCGGAAGGAATCTGTACGAAATGTCAGCCCAGTGCAATCAGCTTGCAGCCCCAGGAGTTCCGCATGGTTGACCATGTTGAATTTGCAACACCCGACTTAATCAACTCACTCCTTGACTTTTGGCGGAAGTCCGGCGCGCAGCGTTTAGGTTTCCTGTACGGCACATATGAGGAATACACGGAAGTTCCTCTCGGAATCAAAGCAGTCGTTCATGCAATTTACGAGCCACCGCAGGTGGACGAGGTTGATGGTGTGACACTCCATGAGTGGCAGAATGAAAAGGAGGTAGACGAAGTTGCACGTCTGTGTGGTCTTCAGAAAGTCGGAGTTATTTTCACAGATTTACTTGATGCTGGACGTGGAGATGGATCTGTCGTTTGCAAAAGACACATTGACTCTTACTACCTCTCGTCCTTGGAAATTGCCTTTGCATCGCGCTTACAGGCCCAAAACCCCAAGTCGACGAAGTGGAGCCGGACAGGGCGTTTCGGTTCGAATTTCGTGACCTGCGTTCTGAGTGGCGATGAGAATGGTGCGATCACAGTCAGCTCCTACCAGGCCTCCATCTCTGCAGTGGAAATGGTGAGGGCCGATATTATCGAACCATCTGCAGATCCTTCGGTTATGTTAATCCAGTCGGAAGACGACGACGACCCTGGAAGCAAAGTGCGGTATATCCCGGAGGTGTTCTTCCGGAGGATCAATGAGTATGGCGTCAGCGTACAGGAGAATGCGAAGCCAAGCTTTCCTGTTGAGTATCTTTTGGTCACTTTAACCCATGGTTTCCCGACAGAACCAGCACCTCTCTTTATCGACAGCAACTTCCCTATCGAGAACCGCGAGGTCATCGGCGAGAGCCAGGAGCTTCGCGATGTTGCAAGGAAATTGGTATCCCATGGCGACCCAGACAAGGCCATCCGCGGCGTTTCCGATTTCCATCTCTTGTGCTTCCTCCACTCGTTGTCCACCTTCAATAAGGTAAGTATGGGCGCCAGCCCACATGGATAGGGCGAACTCCTCTAGGACTCCGAAATGTTAATGATCATCTGAACAGGACGAAGGAGCACTACTATGCCGCGTGGCGACATCCCACAATCCTGCAGACGGAGTGCAGTTGATTAACACGCCTGGGTGGGCGACATTGGTGACAATACTTCAGGAGAGCGGTGAGCGCCCCCCCAAGCGCCCCTGGCTGAACACGGCCGAACAACCTCGCCCACTTGCTCAACACAAGAGACGTCACGTTTCATCAAACCCTGTGTCTCCGAACTCAGAGAGTGAACAGCTTGCTAAGAGGTTTAAGGGAGCTAGCCTAGAGTGACGGTGGATCCTCCCTCCGAAACCGAGCCAGGCGACGTCATCTACCGCTCTTGCCTACCGTACCTTTTTCACGACGATGGCACGATGTTGCCTCAGGGTACCTGCCATTGTGCAGTTCTCTCTTGCAATTTCACATGCAGTTTACCGCAACATTTGCGCCATTTCCACATGAAGACGACATACGATGACGCCCCCTTACTGATCATGACACCCGAGCATGTTGTGCCTGTCAGATAACCTCGCCGCCTCAGGAACGGTGCTAGTATTGGGATATCACAGGATATTACGCGGATTCTACCGCAACGAGAAAAGCTGGGTTCCAGGTTCATCTCTGGCACATTGCAGAGGTTTTTTCCTTTCTATTTTCGGTCTCTTTACCCTTCCTCCAATCTACGAGATTCATCGAGTCACGCCTAAACAGTCGGCTCTGGAGTGAAGCGGCACATTCTAGACGCTCATGTGGATACCGTAATTAGACACACCAGGCGCGGGTAATTACAGGCTTATGCAGTCGTTTGCTCTCCAGTAAATAAACTCCAATAATATAATAGTAGTACAGTGGATACAGTAGAGTTTGAATGAGTTTTGCAAATGAAGGATCACGTAATGGAGTCGAGATGAAAGAGTGGAAAGAGTTTTGTGGAAATAGAAGGCCCGAAAACAAACGCCAATGCTCGTAGTGATTATTGTCAAGTCCAAATGCAATAAGAAAATCATGCGTCATCGAGGAACAGTCGTAAAAAGTCATTACAACGGCAATAAGACAAAAAAGAAAAAGAAAAAGAAAAAGTAATATAGGGGAGAAAATACTTCAAACTCACAGAGATGGTGTAGTTTTAGCCCCTGACCAAATCTCCCAGCCTCTTCTCCAGAACCCGACGGCCTTCGAAGGATCTCCAGACCTCGTGCGGCGCACCCTTGACCACGTCCCAAGCGACCAGCTTTTTGGTGATCTTGGTCAAATCCTCCTGTTTCTTAGCCCATTTCTCGCTCTTGCGCACCTCCACGCCCGAGCTGACAACCACGAGCGGCGTATCGGGCATCTGGATGTGTCTTGCACTCTGGATTTCGCTGGCCGTCATCGGTTCCGCGACCAGGTTCTCCTGCAATTTGGCCTTGATGAATTTTCCGGTCTGATAGGCGCTGCTCCCAATCACTCGGTCTTCGCGCGTGCGACCTTTGAAAATCGCCCCGGCGAGTCGGTCGAGGCCAAGCGGAGAGATGATGCCTCGAGCCCAGAGGAGGAAGCCGCGGCCTGGCTTGCTGACTTGTTCGAGCTGGTCTTCGTGCAGAGTATCGATGAGGAAGATGCCTTTGACTTCTAGCAGATGGCGGCTGGCGAAGATCCGGCTGTAGATTCCTCCGATGCCGGCGGAGACGAGAACCCATGGGCCTTCCTCGCCGGCGAGGGCGAGGGCCTCGGAGAGCGCATCGGCTGCCATTCCTGCGGAATGAGGGGATGGCGCATTGTCCGACCAGGCGAACCCGGGGCGGTCCCAGTAGCAATAGCGGTCGATGGTGCCGTTTCGGTAGGCATCGTCGATGAACGGTTGCAAGGTGTGTTCGACAGGGCCTTCACCACCTTCGAGGAGGATGGTGGGCAATGGATCCCTGTCGGGATTGGAGCCGGTGATGTTGCCAACGCAGGCCAGGTGGACCTGGTATTTCTCGCCATTCACGTAGTATTTCCTGCCAGGAGGTGCGAGGGAGGCGTCTCTCGCACGAAGGATCAAGGTGGCAGTGAGGAGGATGGCAACGATGGCAATGACGCCCATGATGACGGTCTCGGCCAGCACGGCAATCCATTCATGGAGCGGACGACGTGTCTCCTCCCGACCGGTGAGCCGCTCTTCCTCTTCTCTCTTACCCCATGCCACGGACCGGTTTTGGATGATGTTGTAGAGGGAGATGAAGGTCGCCCAGACAACCGAGGCGATTCCTACCCAGCCTTCTTCGACGCGGATCTGAGGGACTCCGAGGATGATGCACATGTCTACAAGGAGGAAAACAGCCAGGATGACGCCCCAGACTGTCATGGGTTTCGATGGGACGGCGAAGAAAAGCAATCCAATGACGAGGTACCCCGCGGTCAATGTCGTGTATGAGAATCCAAAGAAACCCGATCCGCGCGTGTGCATCATTGGAGGACTGACGAAGAGAGACACGAGGAGGAACGTCCACCAGATGAAGCTGATGGCGAGGAAGACGACCGAGAGGCCGCGTAGAGCTCTCACGCCCCAGAGGTTGTAGGGCGAGACCTAGTATTTAGATAGCGATAATGTTAGGATTGGCAATCAATTGCCTGTATCGTTTCGGTGCTCACTTACAGCAGGATCATCGGGACTCAGATAAGCAGGGTTATTATCGCGCGGTAGCAGTCGGGTGCGTTCATCCGGTTCCTGGTATCCTCGTCGTGCGGAGGCATCGTCGTCTCCGTGGTCATGGTGTTGCGCCGTATCTGAATCAGTCCTTTTACGGCCCCAAAGTGACACCATTTTGTTTTTGTTTATAGCAGTAGTAAGATATGCTCGTGTTCTGGAAAGAGAATTATCGTTCGACGTGCAGCAATTGCTGTCTTCTGCTGGCCGGTCTTGTCAAGGGAGAAGCGTATACCGGCCGTGATGGGTAGAGTAAAACGGGGATCACAGGGGAGAGAAAGTGCAAGATCGCCCAGCCTGTAAAGTGAGATAGCAAGTTACGGGCATGGATGAGAAAGAAATCTAAATTTTCGATTCAGGTCGAAGTCGGGATGCCGATGATCAAATAATAATCAATGAACTTGATTTTGGGGAAACCTGGGGGGTGACGTCATTGGAGTAGTTCAAGGGTGGCTGATCTTGAAAGCGGAAAAAGGTGGATCCGAAGGAACCTTTCCAAGATCTTTCGGGACTAGAGGACTCTTGAGGCCTATTGCCCGGGTGGCTTCACTTTGTAGGCAGTACTGCAACAGGAAATTCCAGAGTAGTGACTCCACAATAAGAATATCATTTTGTAAGTGGAGTGAATTTTTTAATGTTGAATATTTAGGTACTATAAGTATATTATATATATTCCGCCGTAAAAGACAAAGATCTGGGCAAGCCACCATACGCCCATCAAGAACTGAACCGAAACATCGAGCTCGTCGCTATCTTTGATTTTCGAGGTTATACATGAGCTTATTGATATCGGATATAATGTGAGATCAAAAGAGTGTCTCCGAAAAATATCGCTTGCTGCAGATGGCTTGATTCCCGCCGCGGTGGAGATGGTCCAAGTTGACCTCCAACTGTCCCATACAGCTACTACTGTCGACACGGCACAATCATCTGCCCAACTTCCTCATCCGACCTTGGAGCCATCGCAGATAGACTCTTTCTTTATACATTAATATTTCAATCGAACACAATTTCATCTCATGAGTGATCTCCAAAAGTCCTTCGCCAAGTCACGGCTGGCCAAACTCCCGCCCGAACCCCCTCCGATCTTCGATGATGTTGAACCCGCTGCATCGTCCTCACACTCCTACGACGAGTCCAGCCATGACGATGATTCTTCGTCCGCATCTTCGGTCTCTTCGACAGGAACCATCGTTCCGTCGCCGAGCAAACATCTGTTTGCCAAGACTGGTCGAGGGTGCGTTTCGTGCCCCTCCTTCGCCATTTTCATTCTACCTGCTTGCTCAGTTCAAACTTCAGCCACGGGGAATATTGCTGGACATCTTTAGCGGTGCCAGATTATTCGCGCCCAAAATTTTCTCTTTTTGATTCCTTGCTCTTGAGCCTGGGAGCTAAACTCTCTGTGTAGCCCATCCTTTGTTTTTTTCTTCCCATCTCGTCATACCCTCTCTTTCTTACACGCTTCTCTGTTTCTACTTTCTTGGCATTTCTCTCCCGCTTTGATCTATATATCGCAGGCTGTCTACTCCAGAATAAAATTATGATGGAATATGTTCTTACTTCTACTTGCTGCATTCCAGGTCGACATCTAATCCGGCATCTTTAAGCTGGACGGATTTCTTCAGCCAGGAGCTCTACCTCCCGGAAGACGTCGACGACCTGCACATCGTGCACCATGTTTATCTCAGCCCACCCGTTGCGAAATCGGGCCCACTGTTCGTCATGCATCATGGCGCAGGCTCTTCCGGCCTCTCCTTCGCAACGAGCTCGGAGGAAATCCGCAAGGTTCTCCCCAAAGCCGGCATTCTCTCGTTCGATGCTCGGAACCACGGCAGCACGACCATCAGCAAGGCGAATGGCGAGGCCGATGGCAGCATCGAGCTCGACCTGAGTCTGGAAACCCTAAGCCGTGACCTCGTCTTCGTTGTCAAGGAGACCCAGTCGAGGATGGGCTGGGAAAGCCTCCCAGATATAGTTCTTGTCGGCCATAGCCTGGGAGGAGCCGTCATTACCGACGTTGCGAAGAAGGGCGAACTTGGTTCGAAACTACTTGCATATGCCGTGCTAGACGTTGTCGAAGGTACATATATATACTCGCCGGGGAATTTTCTGCCCTTTTGCTCTTACTAACCAATTTTTTCTTTTTTTTGCAACAGGCTCGGCGATGGATGCCCTTCAGAGCATGGAAAAATATCTTTCCACACGTCCATCCCGATTCCCTTCCTTGAGTTCAGGAATAGAATGGCAGTATGTGTGACATGGTTCATGTTTCTTGGCCCTACATTTCCCTTCTTCTCCTTTCCTACCGTCCCGGCCGCCATCAACAACATGGCCTTCCACTTCAATCAGACCTGCTCACAAAAGAAAACTCCGATTCGTTTCCCTGAAAAAAACTAACCGAATTACTTCCTAGCACCCGCTCGCGAACAATCCGAAACAGGACTTCCGCTCGAGTCTCCGTTCCGTCACTGCTCCAACAAGAAGAAAACCCTTCCGACCCGGCGAAACCGTGGGTTTGGCGCACCAACCTGGCCGCCACCAAGCCCTTCTGGGAGAACTGGTTCGTCGGCCTGAGTCGGAAATTCCTCGACGCTCGCGGCGGGAAACTGCTCCTTTTGGCGGGGACGGATCGTCTCGACAAGGAGTTGATGATTGGGCAGATGCAAGGTAAATCACCTGTCTGTGTTTTTCTTTTTCTCGTTTCTCGTCCCCCTTCAAGCTGTACCGGTTGTTTGATCTGACGCTTTTTTTTTCTCCCTTTGTTTTTTCTTTGTAGGAAAATATCAACTCCAGGTCTTCCCCGAAGCAGGACACTTCATCCATGAAGACCAACCCGCCAAAACCGCTCAGATCTTAGTAGACTTCTACAAGCGGAATGACCGCAGTGCACTTGTGCTGCCGCCCAAGGTGGCGGATATGCAAGCGTCCGCGGCTATGAAGAAGGGTTTCGGCGGTGGTGGAGTTGGCAAAGGAAACGTGGCGGGCCAAGGTCATGGAGTTCTAGGTTCTCTGAAAGAATGATGGAAAGACGTGCGCAGGCATGGTTTGGGCGAAGTCTCTGTCTCTTCAATTAGATAATCTTGGACTTACCTGGAGATATTCCCTCCAAAAAAAGTGCCCATGGCGCGTGAGATCTTGGACCGCGTATCAAGTTTTCGACAAACCGAGAGACAAGAAGAAATATCTGGCAATGAAGTGTACATTTTCGCGATTAAAGAAGCTCAAAATGTTTCCATTGTCACATTCTTAGATGTTTAGGATCTGAGATCTATGTAATGCTCCCTTGGAGCTGACAAGACTCGGAGAGAGCTGACTTGGCTAACAAAAACATTGTGTGCATGGAAAGGTTGATACAAACAAACAAATAAACCGCCACCGGCTGAACACCGTACCGAGTCCATGCCATTCCGAGACGCCACCGGGGAACTGTCACCACTCTGCCTCAGGGGTGCAATCAGAGTTACAAGCAAAATCGAGAAAGAGAAGTGATGAAACGCAAAAGAACTGGGTATCTGGCGCTGTCCATGTTGTGCGTAATCTCTGTATCCGCCCTTCTTGATCAAGGGAGGTAAGCGCCTCCTGCAATGATCAGGTTCATGTTCGTGAATTTCGTCTTGTAGACGGGACTCTTTTTGGTGGGGAAGGCGCTAATCTGGTCCGGCGTGACAACCACGTCTTTACCCTTCTTCTTACCCATCCCAGGAGCGACCGAGCTCGAAGCCTGCGTGCTTGCAGGAGCAGTGTTTCCAGCATCAACCTTGGTGCCGGCACCGCCTTCTCCGACCACTCGTCCCTGCGAAGGATCTTGAGCGGGCCCAGCGACATCCCATACTCGCACGGTTCCATCAGCACCACCGGAGACCAAAACAGTGGATTCAACGCTCCAACTAAGCGACCAGATGCCACCCTTTCCATGGCCACGCATGCGCTTCAGAAGCCTACCTGGAGCCAAGTCCCAAAGGAGGATTGATCCATGGTCGTCTGCGGAAGCCAGGATCTTTCCATCCCTGCTGCATGCCAAAGCCGTAATGTTGCCGGCGTGCCCAGTGAACATGCGGACGGCATTACCTGTAGTTACTGCCCACATCCGAACGGTGTGATCGGAGCTACCGGTGAAAACGTAAGCAGAATTGGGATGAAAACAGACGCAATCGACATCTTGATCGTGTCCAGCAAAGATACGCTGCTGACGGATATGATCAGTCACCCAGAGACGGGCTGTTTTGTCATGGCCGCCGGAGACAAAGTAATGGCCAAATGGTCCCCACGACAAATCCCACACAGGTTGGTCATGGCCCTTATAAACCACCATGCATTGCCAAAGATCCAGAGACCAGAGCCTAATGGTCTTATCAGCAGAAGACGAAAGGAGCCAGCGAGCATTGGTGGGTGCTATGGCGTCGTCTGTACGTGTAATCGATGGAGCAAAAGCAACCGCGTAGACGGGCCCAGCGTGTCCAATGAGTCGACGAGAGTTCGTAGGGGGCGTATCATCCAAATTCTCATGAGTCGGCTGGATCTTCTTTCCATCGACGCTCCATACGCGAATGTATGACTCTTGCATGCCGGCAGCAACCAGCATGTTATCATCAGAGAAGTCGAGGCAGTTGATCCTATATCATGTTAGCATGGATCATGTTACCGATATGCAAGAGCTTACTCACCCATCATACGTATTATGAAAAGTGAACATGCAAACGCTGACAGCTGGGCCCACACCACCGGTGCGACCCTCAATTCTGAAGCGGTCACGGTTCTCCTTCACCTTTTGGACTTCAATCGCAACATCACGTGCGGTCGAAGGTGGATACGGAATGTCAGTGCGAGTTGGAGCATCCTCGTCTTCTTCCTTCTTGATCATTTGGTCGAATTCCTGAACTAGAGTGTTGCGACCAGGACCTGGCGGATTCTTCAAATCTTCGTCTGCCAATTCGCCTCTCACATCAGTCTCCAGTGTTTGCTCCAAAGGAAGCTTTCCAAGCTTGAGTCTTGGTAGAGTTCCAGCCATGGCAGGGTTATCGCCGGTATAGGCGGAACCGGGGTGATGACCGGGGATTCCTTCGTCTTCAGCAGGGAAAGTTTGACCCGCACCAGCCTCGCCGAGCATAGCAGCAAAGCTGAATCTGTCGTCAACAGCACGCTCCTTGGTGATAACAGTGCAATAGCTGCTCAAGATGGCGGACATGACCGAACCACCTTCCTTCTGCTTGCTTTCCAGAAATTGCATGAGATTCGTGAAGGCAGGGTTACTGAGAACAAGCCGATACTTGTTGCCACGATACAATTTAGCGATAGAGTTGTCTTGCACGTGTTCTGGAAGGGAGATCTTCTCTAATGCGCGCAGATCTTCGGCGTGCTCTGGCAGAAAGTTGTTCTTGTTGTTTTCGAAGAACTGCTTCGCGTCATGTGGGTAGAAAGAAGTAACCATGTTGAGGAAAGAATAGACAAAGAGCGGCCACAGCACCCGTCGAAGTTCCGGCTGTTAATATGTAAGCGGACAATGACTCGAGGGTTCTGTTGGATGTAGCTTTCTTTACCTTATATAGATCTAGATTATCCTCAACCCAGACCTTGAGCAAGTCTAAGAGACGTGTTGCATTAGTTTTTGATACCGTGTCAAGACAAAGGCTCATTTTCTTGCTCACCAAAACCAAGTCTGTACTTAGGGCGTGCGTCTTCTCCAAGAGGTGGCAAAGGACGACCATCAATCTCCTGGCTCGCAGATTCCATGCGCAGCATGGCCTCAGTTCGGCTGTAACCTTTCTTTGCCAAATAGTCGATAACCTAAAAAGGAAGATGTGTCAGCTGATTGTTTGACCATATGTGTAGCATCTTTATAGCTTTGGAAAACACAAGAAAAAACAACGAAGGCATGTAAAAGAAAGACGCAATATTAAAAATGCAATAGCACACTGCAAGACACGCTGAGAGCAATGACCTTTTTCACGGCGATTTGTCTCTTCGATTCCACATCACTGTTGTCCCCTTCAACGTTCCAACTAGCAGCCATAACTGTGCCCGGGCTTGCAGAGGCCAAGGAACTGATGTGGTTTGGCGTAAAAACGTTCGGATAACCAACTATAACCGAGCCCCAGCTCCAAGTTGGAGATGCCGCGCCGGGCGTATGCCAAGGTCTGGGTTCCATCTCCGGGAAATGTCGATTGTCCACAAGAAGATGTTGCAGAAATACGACTCATGGAAAAAGAACAAGGGATAAGACAGCTTTTTCTCTCTGGACAGGAGAATGGAACAAGACAGTGGGAAGGAACAACAGAGTAAATCCGGCCGTGTGGTCTCCTGGCAATATAACAACAAACGTTGCCCAGGTCAAGAGTTGGCGAAAGGCACCTAGCACATAGAGCATAAGAGCCAAACGGTGCAAACGCCCAGTTCTTCGCAGTCCATATCGCAGGTAGACCGTTACTGCGTACAGCTAGGACTTCCTACCTCCCACAATGGGCTTTTGATGCCATAGCAGCGGAAGGAATCATCCAAAGGATGAGGTCTGAACGATCCGCCATCTGCCGCAGGTACCCGCTCATGGATAAGGCCTGCTTCCTTCCACCAGCATACAAGGAAACGTTGCTCCTTCCACCTTGAGAGCAGAACAAAGGTCTGGACAAAACCGAAGCAGAAACTAAAAAGCAATAGGAAACGATATAAAACAAGCAACACTGCACAGTTCATGCATATTGGACAGTGACACAAAAAAAGCGACAAGACAAACAGAACGGAAGCAATTTGGCATGGATCAAACTCAGTCGAAACAAAATATACTTACTATCTGATTCAAATTCTGTTGCGACATAGCGCCACTTGGAGGAGGTGGAGGAGGCCCTGAAGTCGGAGCTCCAAGAGGAGGAGTTGAAGCCATAGGTTGCTGCGGTGCCATCGCCATTTGCCCTCCTCCAGGTCCGATGCTTGCACTCCGAGGTGCAGGGCTTGGAGCTCCGCCTGGTGCAGACATGGTCCAGCCTGTCTGGGTTGCGGTGGATTTGTTCCTGAAATGCAAGAAATGATAAGAAAGAATGAGTATAAGCCCTTCAGACGATAAGAAAGAAAGACGGTGGATGTATCATCTGGTAGGTGAGACAGTCAAGAATCATTCGCAAGAGGTTCTGCAGGTCTGGCTCTCTCCAGCTGATATTGGCTAACTACTGCGCTATTACAGTTAGGGATTAGCGGTATCAACTAGCGGCATTAGCGCCATCCACTGCTTAGATAAGGGGAACACTTTCCCCATTCACGTGATGTGAAGCTTAGTACCATTTCACTCTACATTCACTCTACAATCAATAATGAACCATCCAGGTGTGCTTCATTAGTCTGATTGTTTTTTTTTTTTTTTTCCTTCTCCTATTGAGCTCGTTCTTTTACTATTCTTACTATTGCTTGAATGGCAGAGACAATGGAGTCTGTCCAACCTGACCAGACATTCACCTCAGCCGATCGGATTCGACAGCTCAATGACATTGACAAGGTACCGAAGAAGCGGCCGAGATCCCCATTGAGAAGCAACTCAAGTTCAAGTGATGGCTAATTCCGATTCAGGATGTCGCAAAGCTCATTGAATCTGCAGGACTTGCTATCCAAGCCCTGACCAATGCCAAGTCAAGTGACGCCTCCGCTCCAACCGACAATTCCCTCGCATCGCACAAAGCCCGATTCAAAGAAGCCACCTCTCAATACTTTGCGCTCCTCTCTTCTATCGATGTGCGGCTTCGCCGCCAGGTCTACGCGTTGGAAGAAGCGGGGATACTTGCGCCGGACACAGCCGGGAGAGCGAGTGATATGGCCGGAGCAGGTGGCGCGGTCGCGGCAGCCGCCGCTAATCCGTTGGATATCAGCTGGTTGAACAGCAGAAAGGACACTGTCGGAAAAGACAAAGAAGCCGAAGTGTGGGCGGCTGCGAGGGAATTCGTTGAGAAGATCGCCGACTCGTCGAATACGGAGACAACCGTGAAAGCAGAAAACGCGACTGAGAAAATGGAGCTCGACTGATCTCAGTTCATCTACATTTACGCCCCAGGCAACTTTTAGGCTTGCGAGAACCCGGCTCCTTCTCCCACAAGTTACGGGCAGATTCTATCTATTTAGCGGGTGAAGGGCAGGATCTTCGACTTGTTGGATTGGTTCAGGAAACAATTCTGTGAGTGACTTCACATCTCATACCTTTGGCACATATATTGCCCTGCGATGGCTGACCTTTAACGGCAGCCTGATACCTCTTAAAGATCCTCGCTAAGTAATTACGGAGCAGCTATACCATTCTAGCATCGAAAAACTGTACGGACAACAACAAGGCCAGAGGCACGTCCGAGCAAGAGTCAGAAACTTCCATCCTGGATCCGCATAAGCAGTCCGTCGAGTTTCTATCGGTGCGGCTTCCCGGATGGGATGTAACCAACTCTGGCTTGTGTCCCTGTACGCCGGAGCGCGTGAGCTCAAAGGTCCATGATCTGTCAAGAACAAAGCACATTCTGATGCAATCGCCGAACTTTTGTCCTCACTTCGCGTATTAATTACATCATGGCAGACCAAGCAGCTAGCTGGTCGTGTTGAAATAGACAGTGTCATGGATCAGCTAGGCTTCCAATACTATCGCCCACAGGACCCATACTTCTCCAGAATCTGTCCATTGGTAAAGGCTAAATAGCATGCTCATGCTCAGAGTTCTTCTAATAATAGCGCCTCAGAAAGCCCCGGGATATCTTCATTCCATGCATACCAGTCGAACAAAGCATGCCTGCTGTTTGCCAGTGAAATAGGGGTTCAGGAACAGCGATGTTCCAGCTCAAACAGTCGACTTCTGATGACCATCAAGAAGCGAGAACCGCTGTTACTTAGGCTTGACATGATATGATACAGCTCCTTGAGACACTCCCTCGGTTCAAGTGGTTGGTCACTGCTTTCCACATCTCGATAGGATTGTGGCATGCAAGACATGACGTCCATAAGCGCGCATGACACGTCGAAGATTTTCTCAACCTGCATCATCGAAAAAAAAGAACGTTATCGTCTGATCACTGAATCGGTGCCAGTCTATATGTAAAGTGCCTTGAGCGGCTCGAATCTTACAATGCTAGCTCCATGAATGCCCATCGATTCTATTGGTATCTGGCGAGTATCTCGAACCAAATCTGCAGCAATAATGATGGGATAAGTGAATCGCATTGCCACGTGGGATGAAGTGGACGAGACAGCTCCCTGGGATAGCGACAACCGCCATACAATCGTTCGGAGCCAGTGCAAGGAGACCGCAAAATCCGCCGTTTGGCCCGCGGGACTGTCTAGATGTATGGGAGTCATGTCTGCAAGTTGCTGCTGCTTCTGAAGCAGCTCTGCAGCAGTACAATTTGCGCGGGTCTGGTTCCATGACCCAAGGAAAACATCGTCGAAATGGTTGTACAGTCTGACGAGACAAATGAGTCCAGAGCGAATTGCTGCTTCATCTGAATTAATGGAACCGTGAGGTAGAGCAATCGTAGGATGCAGGGTTAGCGGACGGTGCTTTTGAATTGCGTATGCTCTGTTAATCACATGGTTAGCGTCTCTATAGCCCAGAACTCATCGTGTGATGAACCTCTCTGTTATGAAAAGCAACCAGAACAAGCATCTATAGTCTACTGCGGTCCGACATTCCATCGACTCATAGAAAGATTCGTAATGCATCCGGAAGATCCCCACGAAAGTAGTGGCCTCTCGAAGGTAGAACCAAGCAAGATCTTCCTTCTCTAAGCCAATGCTACAGTGGAAGAGAAGCAAGGAAGTTGCAACGATGTCAATAGTCCGATTCTCCACCAATCCGCTTGCTCTCTGCACCCAAACGGCTTTTTCAAAAAGTTCCCTGCCGATGATCGCGCTGTCCTCTGTTGGAATTTCCAGTTCAGACTTGTCTGTTTTCGGTCCTGACGAGATGGCCACAAATGCACAAAAGGACATCAGGAGTGCGCACGAGTCTATGGACCTATCAATCTCTTGGACTCTCTCGAGTAGCTGGTCACGGCTGAATATGGGAAGCACGGGATACAGGTGTTTGAAAAAGCGGTCAATGCAGGCAACGATAAGGCTTGGATTAATGCTTTCGATAGCAGAGCCATAGTTCGCATAATCTGACAATCCCTTGATACTGGAACTATCACTAGTTCTGCTTGGACTTCGTGACATTGTATGGCGTTGCCGTTGTTGTTCTTTCAGTTCCAGAATGACTTTGGCTCGACTTCCCTTGGGGCCCTTTTTCTGAGGGATGGAGTTATATGTGCAGTTCAAAGACGTATGCTTGCAATTTAAGCATGGCTTCCCCCCAGCACACTTAATCTAACAAAGAATTAGTATTTCAAGATCGCCGTGGGTCGAACTAACCTTTCTTCGGTGGCAGGGATCACAAGCCCTTTTGGCTGACATTGATTCGAATGATCCTTAAGCTTTGAAAAATGTGACTACCTCGATTAGTTGACTGTCTTCGAATCACTCCTCTCGTTCAGAAATGGAGATGACGTGAGCGAATGGACAATAGGTAGTGAACCGCAAACAATAATATATCCTGCCTCGAAGTTCTCCCAAGGCAAGAGACTTAAGATAGGCCTCATTCATAGCTTTATCAAGGAGTTTGATGCCTCGAGCAAAGCATACTTAGAGCTCGGACTCCTGATTGTGTAGGTGTGCTTAGTGTACGCTTGGATGCTGCATGTGAAGCTGCGCCTCGACTCACAATCAAGAACTCGACGTTGAGCCTAATATCTTCTGATTCGCCAGTATTCCCTGTAATATTCCGATTATAATGCTGGGTATGGGCCTCCAGATAATTCGAGACGGTGTTTGGGGACGAAGACCCATGTCTGAGCGGTAGCAAACAGGCTGTCCACGGCGATAGAGTATGCAGCTTCCGGAAGCTTTGACAGGCAAGGATCTAGCCAACGTTCGAGCTGAATGGCACACGAGGGCGGTTTGATTGATCATCGCGGCGAATCGATGGACAAACCTTTGCTGCATTAGTCAAAACAATCAGAAGTATGCAGTAAAGTATACCCGGCCCGTTTCTAAATATCTTGCGCAGGAAAAGGGCCCAATCATGTATCGTGCCAACTGATGGCGGGGGGTCACGAACCTGGAGTCACCTAACGGCCGTCAAAGCTCTGACATTCGACCCGATAGGCTTGAGAACATCACTGGTGGTAACCCTTCCTGGCGTTGTTGGAGGAGAGTTGACAGCCGAGAGTCCAGATGGGCCGGACCGCATCTCTTATATGTGTCGGTTATCCAGATAGCACCAGATCCGCTCATGTTGATATCGAGACGGTCTATTGTAGCCTAATTTTGATCAGAAAGGTCACTACGATGTTGGCCAAGGTTATGGTTCCCAAGCTGGAGACACATTAAGTATGAGAAGACTTCTTGACCAGGCATTGCGGGGATTCTGGGTAAGCGAAAGGGGGGAGTAGTATTCTTTATCCGAGAACTGAGAACACCGATCTCTTGATGATGAGGAGTGTCCGTGGGTTGCCCGCAAGGCAACGGGAAGACCTTCCTGGTGGTCGGAAGCCAATGGACGCCCAGCACCACCGGACAAGGGTCGGCAGGAAGCACCTACCGCCAGCGACCTGCCACCTGCGTTCTGCCCGCTTTCGAGAATGCATGTGAAGATGGGCAGCGTTCAACCCCGTGTCGGAGTACCAGAATCTATCTGCTCGACTTGGGAATAAAGAAAAACATTTCTTATGTACTATATGAAACTGCTATCACTATGCTGGAAAATAATGGATCGCCAGGAACCACTGCGCAGGAGAATCTATCTACAGCACTCCATGGGGTTAGAATGCTGGAACCATAACATACAGCAATAAATTACCGAGGGCACTGTAGCCTAATGCTTGTACGGAAGCGTGTCAAAGATCATCTGGGAGGAAGATCGCAACTCAGACAGCAAGGACATGTCCAGCACAACGCACCCGCTATTTCTGCATAGACATAATCATTTCCCGCTGGGTGGCTCTGTCTCTATTCGTCTCCGACAAAGAAGGAAGACCTTTGGAAGCTGGTGATTAGCACTGGATCCGACAGTATCAGCACAATTGACTTACTCCGAAGTTCGCCCACGACATCCTTTGCTTTGCCGAAGTAAACTTCCTCTGCAGATCATCAAAGCCGAATATCAGCACAGAAGAGAAATGACAACATTATTAGAGTCGCGCCGAAGAGACAAACTTACGTAGCAAATTTCTCATCTTCAGCTCCATGTCCTCAACCAGCCTGCCGACATTGGCGACATGGCTCGCGTCCGACTCCACGGGCATATCCGCCTCAACTTGTCGGGTCATGTTACCACTGAGGTCCATTTCTCCCAGAGCATCGTTCTCGCTAGCAAGATGAAGAATCACGGTGCTGGTCAATTTGTAGTGGGACATGCGCGCGCGGTCGGTGGCCTCGAAGACGTGGATACTGTCCCATGCTCCGGAGCTCTTCGAACCCGCCGGTACACCTGCATGGAACCATCAGCACACTGTCTTGGCAGAGCCTTCGAATCCGGAAAGAAAAAACAGGGCAACCCTATATATGGAGTGGTGCAGGAATCACGGACCCTTCTTCAACAGGACAACCCCGGCGAACCCATCGTCCAAGTCCCAGAAGTAAACACTGCCTGTTCCGCCTTCGTAGTATAGCTCACGGTAGACATCGAAAGCCTCGTTCGCGGCAACCTCAAGCTTCCTCACTCTCTCGCTAGGCACAGTTCCATCCTCGATCGGGGGGTCGAATTCGTTGCTCCAGGGGGACCTGTAGCTATCACCGTCTCGGTTGTAGTCGCAGAGCAGGTAGTCGCGGTTGGTCTTGGGACAGCGCCGAACTTCGAGGGGCTGGTCAACGGAGGCAAGGAGATCTTCCGTCAGATCTGGGACAATGGTTGTAATGGCTTGAAGATTGCGCTTGGTGTCGCGAGGGTTGAGGCGACGGAGAAGGTCGCTAGATACAGTTGTTATGGTCAGCAGTAGCTCCCGAGCGGGGTTGGGTCGGAGGCTCGATTCATGTGATTGAACGAGAATTGAAGGGTCCGAACAGAATCTCAGATAAATGGCATGGCAGAGGTGGTGACTTACAGCGCACTGTCAAATTGTGCATCAGCCATATTCGCTGTTGTTGATGATTTGGTCTTGATATACTGCTTGGTTTGGAGCTGCCACTTCTCGACTCGGGCGGAGTGATAGAGGTGCGTGGTCGGAGATAGTTGGGGACGTGGCAGGTGGGGAACCCCGAACCACCGTAACCTCTGACTTACCTAGTCTAACTCTACAGCCTACAACTTAAACATGAATGGACAATAGTATATATTCAAATTTGAAATACTGCTGCATCTCCACGAGCAGACAAATCGCTAGCCAATGCGACAACTAAGTTTATCTGCAAATTGCCCCCATATCCGATCCGATCTCCAGTAATCAAAGTTCATTATTGATCACTATCATCTTCAATGACTGCCCGGTTCCTTCTCCGTACTGGCTTGGGGTCAGGGTCTTCTTCCACGAGCATGCTGATATCTGGGAGATCATAGTTGTTGTCAAGGTCCTCGGTTTCGCTTAATTGCGAGGCATAAAATGGTTTTTGCTCCTGAGGATCTAGCAGGTATGGCAAATGTGTTGGAGAAGACAACACCTGCACTTCATCATCATCATCGTCGGACCCAGTATTTGCTGGCTTGCGTAAGAAGGCCGAGTCTGACTTCGCACGCCGTGATTTAGAGGCCTGGGTCTTACCTCTTCGCTTGTTATTAAGTTCATCTCGATTCGAATGACTTGAACGCGATGATGTGTCGGTTGCTGTCCGAGGTTCAGAAGCCAAGATCTGTTTGTAACGACTCTCGCAATCGACACCCGCCTTGTCCATTTTCTGCAAGGTGTTAATCATACGGCGAGTCAACGACCCATGCTTGACCATCTTGGTGGGTCTTGAGACAAGCTGCAAACGGGGAAAGGCATCGTTTCGAGGTTGCTGAATGAATTTTGGTGAAGTGCCACCCACATTCTGATAGCGAAGCTCAAGCTCCTTCTGTTGGGCTGGCGTGAGCAAAACCTCATCCAGGTTTGGTATATCGACCGGTTCTGGGGTGGGTATTCGAGTGCGAATCTCTTTCTCGGCCTTTTTGGTCTTTTTACCAGCGTTGTTTCCGGTGAGGCTCGATGCCTTGGTGAAACCGGTCTCGACATCATCGGGCATGTGGAATTTCTTTGGTGGCCTTTTAGGTGGTCGCGCTCGTCTTTTTGGTTCCGGCAACTCCTGCTGCGAATTTTCAGGAGGAATATCGACATTCCTTTTATCAGCGACCGGCTTCACACCTGGAGGCAATATGCGAGGAGACATGTCCTCGTGGAAGGTAAAGCGAGAACCGCTAGCGATCATCTGCTGCATCTTCTCGTAGTTGTCCTTTGCCTTGACGTAGGAATCCTCCTCTTTACCCTTCATGAGAAGCAAGACTATGTTCCCTGCTCTCTTACGCCCGGTTCGTCCCATTCGTTGCAACATCCGAATGGGCGAGGCAGACGAGTCGTAACACACGATAAGATCAACTTCACCGATATCCAAGCCTTCCTCACCGATTGAGGTTGCAACGATGGTATTGTAAGTTCCCTTCTTGAACTTCTCGACGATGCTGAGCTGTGTCTTTTGACCCATGCCTTCGGATCCTTTGGCGCTGCTCTGGCCAACGAAGACATGGGGTCGTATCATGGGCTCGTACCTCTTCAGAACCCTCGTGACTTCTTCGGCACTGTCCCGAAAATGTACGAAGATCATTATTCTGGTCTTCGAGTCACTCGGTCCCTCGCTAGTGGCGGTCCCCTCTCCTGCGTCCATGAAGTGATTCAAGACGACTGACTTGAGATACTCTAACTTGGGGTGTCCGATGAATTCAGGATGTTTAGTCCAAGTTTGCAGATGATTCATTAATTTCTTGAAGGACTCGTCTTGAACAACCTGACGTTGATATTTGCCTCCTTTCTGACCGTCTGTGTTACCCTGGAAATGTACGAGGTGTCGATAGAATGGGGTAATTCCATGGTATTTGAGGAGATCGATTGCATGGGCCAAGCTTGCAAGGACGGTGAAAATCGCATTGACTTTGCCTTTCAGGCCGAAATTAGCGTTCCTGCCGGCATCAGAAGCCATCCACTGCTGTCTTGCTTTTGTGAGACCGAAAGCAGTGAGCATCATGGGATCTCTTCCCCGGTAAGCATTGAGCGTTCGAAGCTGGTCAACAAGTGGCTGTAATGTTGCCGAGAACAAGTCCATGCACATGACCATCTCTTCCGAATTCTCAAACGTCTCGATTTCGATATTCCGACTGTGCACATACTCTCGAATATCGAGTGATTGTTCGGTGCGGATCTCCACCCGCGCTATGTCCAAGCCATCGATAACTGCTTGCACTGATTCAACGGTGGAGCCAGGAGTAGCTGTTAGAGCAAGAACGCGGAAGCTCTTGTTATATCTTCGAAGAAACTTGACAACTTCGACGTAGGCATAGCCTCCAGTCGCGCGGTGGGCTTCGTCCACTACGAGCAGGACAATACGCTTGGGGTCTGCAATACCCGTCTTAAGATCGTTGATCAATGTTTGGGGCGTCATGAAAAACACGCGCTTAGACTGCCATTCCTCAGCACGGATGCCCGGCGCCGCCTCCCCAGTAAGCATTGTCGTTTTGGACCTAGGTATACCGGCAATTCCAAAGCAAGCGGATATCTGCTGAGCCACTAAAGGCTTGGTAGGCGCTACGAAGATGATCTGGGCGTCCTTGGTCCATCTGTACCAATTGAGCATTATCGTAGCAGCAATGAATGTTTTTCCGAGACCGGTTGGAAGGGCAACTAGTAGGTTGTGAAAGAGGCCTCTTTGCGCAATATTGAATTGATAATCTCGGGTCTTGCCCAAGTTTGTCGGATAGACCCATGTGGTTATGGCCTCCTCATTGAGCTTGTGCTGGGTAGGAGGCTCATCTTTGTCGGGTGGAGACCAATCTTGTACCACCGCTTGTGATGAACTATTTGGGTTTCGAGCAGCCATATCAAACAACGTTGTCTGGCGAAGACCTACTTGCCGGTTTGGGGCCCGAGTTACGTTGAATGGGTTTTGGACAGGTCGAGAAGGTACGGGAGCTGTGCAATCATCCTCTCTTCGCGGCGGCGTAAGAGCTGGAGAGGAGTCGAACGCATCTTCAGGTATGTCATCAAGTTCAAAAGATACATCGACTGAGCCGGTATTCTGCGCCCCAGTGGACGTTGCTGCCGAGTGCGGCAGAGTATCTTTTGGAGCAGGATTGGGAACCGTCCGTGAACGTTCCGCCTCGAACGAGTCTAGCGACGCAGCTATTGCTGCCTTCAGCTCATCGTTATCGTATCTATCGTCCCCAATGCTGCGTCTTTCTTTGCGTTCTGTTGCGACGTTGGAAGTTGTCGGGGGCTCTGGATCCGGCTTCTTCCAACGAGGCCCACGTATTCTCTCCGGGCTTGAGGATGGCTGAGTCAATTGCGTGACGAAGATGTTTTCGTGGTTGCTGTTGCGCTTTGGGATGTAGATCTTATATTTCGATCCGGTTTCTCTGTCTTCGTGTTCCCCGGAGGATCTTCGACGCGGCGATGGCAGTGAATCGCGGTCAAGGGACACACTCGAGCTGGAGTCGGATATTTCGTCATCAAGTATATCGTCCGAAGCTTTTGATCGATGTTTCGATGGCTTGTCGCCGTTTCGTTTGGTCTTAGCAGCTTCAAGACGGCGACGCTTCGCTGGTCGAGGGGAGTCTAGGTCAGTCGGCTCGAACGTTGCTCCGGGACTGTCAGCAACTACAAAATCGTCATCGTCATCGTCATCGTCGAAGAAATTGACTGAGCCATCATCATCGAGATCCGACATCTCGATACTGGCTGGCTCCAACTAGTCCAGCTCCAAGGAAATCATGTAACAAAGGTGAACCGCCTTGCCTCTTCGTCTTGCTTGTCGCGATGAAAATGGCGACGCGTTGCGCGGTATCACGACATCATGTGACTGACTAATTTGGAAGCTAAGACTGTTTGTCTGTGCGTCGTCCGCTTCTTATCGCAGTTCTGTCACTTCTGTGGGGCCCGATTTACTCCACCAACCGACGACTTAATGCCATCTTCTGATCATACGGCATTGAGTTTTGAAAGCCTTGTTTTATGAATTCGGCCTTGAGTGAAATGGACTCAACCGCCGATGATGGCCGCTTGAGATTTCCTAAGTTGCCTCGAAGACTTGGGGGCTGAGAGGGCCAAGGCTAGTTCCAAGGTCCTGACGCGCTAAATGGCCATCCCTTGTTGTCCAGGACCTGACCCAGGGAACACAAACAGTCCTTTTCAACGAGCCTCGCACTGCTTCAAGGGGCATCGGGCAGCGGCGCAGCGCTATTACTCTTAATTGCTTCCATTTAGGGATTATATTTGCTGATCAGTGACAGTTTTTCTCGTGAAGGTCTCAAGTCAAGTCATGAGGAGGTACCCAACCAAAGAAGTTGGATGAAAAAGGCCGGCCCTAAGACAGCACAATGCGGGGAACCGAAACACTGTGGCGAAGAAAGCAAAAGAAGAGACCGTGAATTTTGGGACTAATTACAACCAAGGCCTGCAGGGCGCTCGAAGCCAGTCAATACTAGACTAATTCTGGACAAATCATTGACCAGAATTGGCGACATGTATCCCAGTCAACCTGACACATCTCAAATGAGAGGCCGGCATTTTCTTGGCCAAGTCGAACACGAGAGAACCTGGCGCTGATCGCTTAGGTTACATACCAGGCCGACTCCTGTTTATTTCAAGCTCACTGTATCCCTTCATGCGCCCATCCTGGAATCTTGTCCTTGTCTTTTCTCACGTTCATTTACACTCGTGAAAAGAGTCGCTCGTTTGCAGAGTACTTTGCGCAACTGTACTGTACGACATCTTGTCTTGTTGACGTTTTACGGATCATCTACTTTCTTGTCGAATTGCTTCATCGAGGCAAAATGAAGTTGAACATCATCGCTCTCTCTGGTCTGCTGGCCCTCGCGGCTGCTCAGGATGCTACTACCACTGGCACCGCGGCTGCTACTACCGTTTCTCTTTCCCCAGAAGCCTCCTGCGCTGCTAAGTGTGAGTCTTGATTTTCAAGCCAGCAACGGGGCGATTGTATTAATCAACTGTTTTCAATCAGGTGGCGCCAACAACATCTGCTGTGTGGCAGAATGTTACCACGTTCCTTGCCCGAACGAGACTATGGCCAACAACACCAACGACTGTGTGGCTGCCTGTCCCCAGGGCAGTGGTACTGCAAGCGACACTGCGAAATATGCCGAATGCCAGCAAAGCTGCTATAGCTCCCACTTCTTCCCTGCGACTCAGCCCGGTGCAGCCGCCACCGGAACCAGCGATCGTAAGGAGGCTACCACCACTGGCTCTGGCTCCAGCTCTACGAGTACTGGCTCCTCGGACTCGAGCGGTATGTTTCTCCGTCGGTAGAACATTCTAGAATCGAATAACCCTTATGCTAACCCATACCTTAGAGTCCGGGTCTGACTCTGATTCATCCTCGAGCACCAGCACCGGTGCCAGCGCCTCCCAGACAGGCGCTGCCAGCCACGTTCAACTGGGTGCTTCCGCTGCTTGTCTGTTTGGACTCGTTCTGGCTGCCTTCGCCTTGTAAAGCGGTAATGTCTCACATCTTTGACATCCACTATATGATCACGCTTGGTACGAGATGGGATTTGCGGTTGGAGTTCGGGAATACGTTGCGAGGAACGAAGGCCATTAAAAAATGACCTTCTACCGCGCATTGCTGGATTACTTTTCTGGTGGCACTTCAATTCTTTCTTCATGTGCTAATATAAACATGTTGATCTAGCCTGACGGCATTTAATCTAATACGATGTTCGTTCTGCTGCTTGAACTCGATCGGAACCTCCCTGAATTCTTCGGGAATCAGTCTCTAACCCTGTGTCCTTATGTTGATGAGTTTACTCTTTTAGATCACCGTAAGTCTCTAAAGATTACCACTAGTGAACTCAACGCGCGAATTGAAAGTTGAAACTGGTTTCGAACTCGACATGTAGGTTACATTGGACTTTGCCAGCATTTGCCATTTACAGAGGCAACGGCGGTGGTTGCCTGAGCAGATACGGAGTAGCTACATCCTCCCCCGCCAATAAACTTGCTCCGATTAGAACGCGTCGACTGCCCCGCAACACATCCATCCGTTTCGCGTCGAAATCAATCACACTACCCAACGTAGTAATTCGATGAGAGGGAGATAAAACCCCGTCATTGAGTCATTTCCTCTAAGAAATTTGAGTCCTCTTCATCTCAAATCCCTTCTCTATACTTACCACACACGAGTTCTGCAGGTTCCGACCAAAGCAGTGTGCTTAAGAGCTCGGACAAGCAACAGCAAAGAAACCACAAGGGAAAAAAAAAAGGCACTTAGCATACATACCTTTGTCCAACGAGTTATTGAAAACCGACAAAAAGTCCGACAATGGCATCACCACAAGACGGGCACCAACCCCTCATCGAATCCATGGCCGCCTTCGTCACATCGTGCATGTCTGGCCACGACCCCTCGCACAACCCCGCGCACGTCCAACGAGTCCTGTCTCTCGCGCAAACCATCCTCGCCGCAGAACAAGCCCTGCACCCCTCGACGCCGTACGATTCCACCGTCGTCACCCTCGCCGCCCTCCTCCACGACATCGGCGACAGGAAGTACCTCCCCGCCGTGACCTCCTCCTCCTCCTCCTCGTCGGACTCGGTCCCCATCGACCCCAAGAAGATGGTCGAGCATGCCCTGCTCGCGCACGGCGCAGGCCCCGCCCTCGCGCGGCGCGTGCAGACCATCGTCTCGCACGTCTCGTACACCGTCGAGCGGTCCGATCCGGCGAAGATCTGGCGACTCATCGACGAGGAGGGGTTGGTGGAGCTGGCGATCGTGCAGGACGCGGACCGGCTGGATGCGCTGGGGGCGATTGGGATCGGGCGGTGTTTCACGTTCCTGGGGGCGCAGGGGCATAAGATGGTTCCTGCGGGAGGGAAGTGGGAGATGGATAACTCCATTGAGCATTTCGGGGACAAGCTGGAGAAGTTGGAGGGGATGATGAAGACGCAGACGGGGAGGGAGATGGCCAGGGTGCGGACGGAGCGGCTGAGAGAGTTTCGGGGTTGGTGGGAGGAGGAGATGAGTCTTGTGGCCAAGACCGAGGCTGTCGTTCCAGGGGGACAATGATATGAGAGTGATAAGATTGGATTTTTTTTTCTTCTTCTTCTGAAAAGCTTGGGTCAAGGTACTCGTCCGGAATCATGAGGGTCACGTTGATTCGGAGTATATACGGGTTTATTATTAGTTTATGTATCGAGTCAGATACCCAGTTTTCTTTTGCGTTGCAAGCAATGACTCCAGCATATAATCAACAATACATTTGCATTCCTGCCGTGTTCGACCTGTATGGTCATCGGAAGACCAGAGCCAACTTGGATATAAACTGTTACGATCTCCAGATAGGTAGTGCTAGTTTTAAGCCAGTGGCGTGAAGTAGTAGCATCATGACTGGTTGCTTGAAGAGCCGATGGTTTCAGAGTCCCTATAGTGATAGCAGCTGTCTTCAGATCAAGAGGCTGGGCCCTCTCTTAATTGATACTAAAGAAATATACTCCACAGGATTTTCCGCCTGTTCAATTCAATATTCCAATGACAAAAACGTGTGCCAGAGAAAATACAAGGCCATCACTTAGAAGCTGGAAGCTGACTTAGAAGAAGATAGATATAATAGTCAGGCAGGAGCACAAATACATTTGTAAAAGAGGTCGATGTTATATAAATCTTCCTTTTTTTTGGTTTTTTTCTGTACATCAATTTCATCCCAGTCACAACAATCTGTTTTTTCTAAATCTTCCTTCCAATATATAGAGCTCCTTCATATATGATCATATCAATCCAGTCTATTAAATATCTTAAACAGAGAGCCTCAATAAACATCTGGGTATGTAAACATGAGAGCAATACCATATCTAGCATCAAAGAGCACAAAAGTGGCAATATTGGATCATGAGCCAAGCCACTGATGGGATATCTGTTCATTGCGCAAACCCGAGCAAACTCCAACTGGCACAAGTGACAGTGAATGTTATCTGTGCGTTTCAAATGGTATAGTTCAACAGAAATCAGGGGGAGAAACCGACCGACTCCAACATCCCAACGCCCAAATTCAAAGAAGTCTAAATTGTCGCGAAAGCACTTCAAACTGAATGCATGTTGTATGCTAAACCCTGTCCCTGGCAAAATCCAACACTTCACAATCATCCTCGAAGAAGCCATCATCCATATCGGGGTTAGACGAAGGTGAAAAGAGGGAAGAATGCTGCTTCTTTCTTCTGGTCGTGATGACAACCTCCTCGACGTTGCCCGTGCTATTGCCGAGACTGATGAGATTCTCCATCTCCCCATACCCGGCATTTGGGCTGTGAACAGCGTCCTCGTCATCGCCACCCGCACTAAACGGTCGCACATGGAGCTTAGACGTAGGTATGTCGTCGCCAAAAACCCACTGGCCGGAAGGAGATGAACCCATGTAGTCGCTTGCCCCAGAGGCCATGGAGAAAACACACAGGCTAACCCTCTGATCAGTGTGGAATGGCTGATAAGGGGCGTTTGTCTCGATTTCCGCCTGTGAAAGAGGCTGGCATCTCAATTTCGTTGTGGCCGAAGAATGTGGGTTGGAGGAAGGCAACGCCAGGGACGCGCTGGGGGTCAACTCTGGGTTGAAAGCCGAGATAGGGACAGGCCCGCATGGGGTTTGCAGGTTGGCAGGCAATTTGAATTCAATTTCCTTTTTCCCGATGACTGATTGGAATTGACGGTTCTTCTGGGTAGAGACAGTGCGCCTGATCGAATACAGCCTGAAGAACCCATTGTCTACTAAGCCAAGGAAGGGCTGACCTTTGCTAGAGATCCATGTCACGCGAGACGCCGCGGGATCTCGAGAAAGTCCAGATAGATGCAGCCGATTCTCACCAGCATGTCGGAGTGTATTCATTGTGCCAGTTGCTGCTCCAACTGACTTACTAAGCCCGGCTGCAACGGCCTTTCCGCTCCTGACGCCAGCTGTAGACGACAAGCCACCAAATCCACTCAGGGCAGGAAATGCAGTGCCAGTGGAAGGAGCTCGACCTCTTACGGCAGCAAGAATAGGCTGAGTCGTACCACCCACCAATTTGAAAGCCGTTGACAGAGGGTTCGCGGCAGTGGCTTTTTCCGACAAGTCATCTGCTGGCAAATCGGGACTGTATGGTTTGCTGGGCGCAGGGCGCGCTCGACGGAAGGGGGGCCACTGGAAAGCGCTTCGGGGCATATCAAAAACATGCACGGTGCCTTTCCGTGTTATTATTGCCAATTGATCTCCAACAGGGGACGTCCATATCACATCAAGTATTGTTGACGTCGTCAACCGTGCAAACCTGGCAACTT
This sequence comes from Hamigera avellanea, assembly GCA_027569715.1. Classification (NCBI taxonomy): domain Eukaryota; kingdom Fungi; phylum Ascomycota; class Eurotiomycetes; order Eurotiales; family Aspergillaceae; genus Hamigera; species Hamigera avellanea. The sequence continues at coordinate 24,803 of JAPDKU010000045.1, read as the reverse complement.
GTCGTACATTTGCACTGGGAGTGATAGGTTCGTCCGTGGAGAGAAAAACCCCAGCTCGGCAATGCTTGGCCTGCATGAGATCCCAGACATACTGAACATCACCCTTCTTGCTCGCCGTGAGTAGCATTAAACCGTTAGGAGAGAAAGAGAGGAAGCTGCATCCATTAGGCACCTGAAATGTGGCGACCGGGTTAATGAGAGCGTTCTTCGCCTCTCCGCCATCTTCCAGTTTCTTCAGGTCAATGATCGACACAAGGTCAGGCTCGGAAGGTGAAACGGACTGCGTATCCTGCGCATGCGTGGGAGGGAAAATATTGTAGTTTTGCTGTGGCATGTCCATCAAGGGTGTAGGACGTCTCATGGCTGCATTGGGTGGCTGATCCTTATTCCAATAGCTGTTCCAAGCTTGAAGGCCTTGGTCACCCATCCAGCGAGCGCCTCTGACAAGTTCCTGTGTGACACCCCGTGCTACCTTATTGAAGAAGCTCTCTCCTTCCCCACAGTCAACTGCACAGGTCACAGCAGGTCGCGCCGGAGGGCTGCGAGTCTCAAGTCCGAAGACCTTCCCTTGGAGCAAAGACGCGGGAACAGTCCCATGGAGAGAAGCTCGGTAGGTCGAACAAGGAGGAACAATCCCGAGCCACCTACCCCTCAAAGATATTATGGGGTTATCGGAAGCGATATAACCATGCGGAGATTCATTTCGGGAACCTTCGGGATCGGTTGAACTGGACGAGGTAGAGTATCGACGGGATTCTCTTGACTGAATGTTCGTCCAGGTCTTCCCTAGACACTGGTACGAATTTGACGAGAATGGAGTGATACCGTAGATATACACTTCGCCACTGACACCGGACGCTAAGACAATATAGTTACCGCTCGTGTAGAGCTTCAGATTGCCTACCGGAGACGGTGCGAATAGGGGCAAGCCAGGAAGGTTCTCGTAGCACGGGATAGGTTTGGTGGCGAAGAGAGTTGTGATATGATTTCCGGTCCGCAAAGAGTAAACTTCCGCCCTAGTTTGATAATAAGTCGTGTCTTGTCGCACGGGAGGAACCTCGTTCGTTTCGGAACCAGCAGACGAGGTGCCGGCCTCTGCTTCATTCTGAGAGCAAGGCCCATGAACTATTACAGCGACATGTGGTCTGGACGATGCAAATGGGTCATTCGGTGAATTCCATGTCAAAAGCTTCGCCTCTACAACACGGCCGTTGAGGCCAAGGAGCCTTCCGATAGGCCGGGTTTTTCGGTCTTCCACCGCGAGCACCTCAAGAACACCATCGGTTCCAGCAAGCAGGACATTCACGCCCATCCTCGATGTCTTCGAGCTCGGGCTTGATATTCTATCAAACGCACAGAATGAGTAGCATCCATCTGTCGGTGGCCCTCGTTGGCCGGCAGGCCGAGGAAGATCAATGTCCGGAGCTCCATAGAAGTGAGCCTGTGGCTGATGGGGTAGAGGAATGTGATTCGAGTATGGACTGTTGAGCGAGTGACTTTTCTGTCTGTCGATTGACGGCTGGCGTGACAGGTTAGAACTCATATACCCATTTCCGTAGCTCAGCGGCCTCGTTCTCCTGGGGGGTGGAGACGCTGATGAGGGCTGACTGAAGCCGCCTCTCTCTGGATTGGCTGGAAAGCTGAGAGGTGATCCATCGGCAAAAGCACCATCGATGATGTCGTTGGGAGGGCTTTTGCCGAACGGAATGGACTTGGCCCAAGTATCCGTGCGATAAGCAGTGTCGTTATCCTGTGCCACCCCCAGGGACCCGAGTGCGTCTAAGACCGGCGACACGAGACTATTCTTGGAAGGGATGTTCAACAGAGGATCTTGGCAGGAGGGCCGTTCGGGCTGGAGGGGTGGCGTCGGTGGAAGACTATACAAGTGACCGGAAATTAGTGATCTACTGACTGATCAGGAGCCCGCTGCTCAAGTCAAGATGCTTCATGCTTACAGATCTTCAGGCGGCGTCTTTACTGCCGATTTGGCCGCTTTGTCCTTTGCCTTGGACCCGTTCTTCGCTTTCTTCTTGTTCTTTCCACTATGTTCATGCTCTGGGTTTGGGCGATACTGGTCCTGAGAAAGGGGGCTATTATCGCCAAAGGACTGGCTGTGCAGGCGGGACGATTCGTCAGAGGCTGCCGGGGGCATTCAAATGGCGGCCGGGAGATCCGCGGACCAAAGGAGCCTCTAAGAGGCAATGTATAGTTGGTAAAGATGACCGTTCTCGAACCTTCGGAAAGGTCTAAGAACGGGGGACCGTGGCGGTTACGTCGGGGGCAGATCAGGATGGATGGATGGATGTACTGCACGATGGGAAGAGGGTGTTCTAAAGAGTCAGCAATCAGCGGAGTGAATCACAGCACATCGAAGCAATACTTACTGTGATTAATTCCCAGAGGAATGGGTGAGTACGAACAGAGGTTATGGGATTCAGTCTATGGCGACTGGGTGGTGGGGATGAAGGGTAGCGTATCTATGAGTTGCTCACCCGAGATACGCAGGCAGCTAGCTGTTGAATCCGAGCGACTCAAAAGCAGAGTCTACTCGGGAAAATCGCAATGTATTTGAAAAAGGATGGTCAAGTCAAAGTGTATTTCCAGCTATCTTTAAGATTATTAGGACCTGATGTGTAGAGAGAGAAGTTGACGTTGTTGTTTTGGAAGGGGAGGGAAGAGGGGAGGGGGAGGGGAAACATGGCGGCATCAGGTCAGGAGCATGGATGACAGACAGCTCCATGGGTAGGCTGACTACGGTAAGGTTCCCTAACTTCTTCCCTTATGGCGGAGGCAGGCACTAAGCGGGGTCTAGAGGGAGGCTTCGATGGGCTATTGCCGCTATTCCCAAGGCACGCATGACTCTTCCCTCTGGATGCTTGAAGGAGATCGACTACGGAGTCACTGACACCATGGGCGACACTGGCTGGACCATGGGCAATGACGCGGATCTCCCCTATGGGAACGTCGGATCACGGCTTCTGACGGACTCGTCAACTGCGCCAGGGCCAGATCGGGTAAAGTCCCAGATTCCCGCATGAGGGGTAGCAGATAGCAAGCAAACACTGCAAACAGCGCGTGGTGAACGCGGTTCCTTCCCATCCACGTGATTGCATCGGACCTATGGACGAGGGGGAAATAAAGCAAAATACAACAAGTTCTCTTCAAGATGCCTATTCATGGCTGCTCCGGTTCTAACCGTGGTGTCCTCTTTGTCAGAAAACCACAATTTCAGTTACATTGTCAGGGTTTCCTTGCATGACGGTTGATGATGATGTAGAGGATTACCAGGCCATAGTTGGGGACGTGGTCGTCAGCCGCATGTTGGTCAGAGTCACGGGGTCAGAGATTCAGCTACCTGCTGAGACCTACGCCATGAGAAAGGTGACTTGAATATGACGCTCATGATCAGATAAAGCCATGCCCGGGTCCAAGGACTTTCTCTTGTCACAGACTGATAGTCGTTGCAGATGATATCCTTTAGCCGTCACCTTGCACTGCTTTACTCATAAGACAGCAATTATATTATCCTTAGGAGGTCCACGCAAAACAATATCTAGGACAGAAATGGTTGAAGGTAGAAAGAGTTGTTGTACACAGTAGAAAAGGGGGATGGTGAAGTTGGAAACTGTCGCATAGCTGCTACCGCGTTGAACAGCCAGCATCCGACACCGCGTCGTTCGTTCAAGCCTTCTTCTTCGCAGCAGCTTTGGCCTTGGCTGCTTTCTTCTTGTTGCTATTGATCATGACAATTGCTATGAATGTCCCGACCACTGCCGAACCCAGCAGGGTCAGAATAACGGGGATGCGGATGGCCCAGACGCGAGGAGGGAAGAGGTCGTGGAGAGGGTGGCCGGGATCGACGAAGGGCTGTCAATTGATTAGATAGCATTCCTCGCACTGGGTATTGTTGGGATAAATACCATCAATAGTGTCCAAGCAGTGTAATAAAGAAAGATCGCCGTTGCGACCAAGAGCATGGCGGATCCCACGAGTTGGCCAAGCTGGAAGACAACAGTTAGTCGCTTGTAATGGATTTCTCAAGCAAGACGCAATACTTACCATACTGATTTGGAATGATATTATTCAGCAACCCCTTAAAGAGAAAAGAGAACAAGAAGTGGCGATTTGATGTCCTTGAATGAGACCATCGTCAACAATCTACATTTCGCAGCTGCTCCAACTTGGCCTCCTGGAGGTCACGTGACTCGAACGCTGCGCTAACACTTCACCCTTCGTCGCCGCCTTCAAGCTTCAGCTTCTCGCCAGATCGGTACGTCGTCCCCCAACCGCATCCCAAGTCAACTCAGGGCGTCGAGTGACGATCGGGAGTTCAGGGCTTCTTATTGAAGCGTGGAGAAACACGATGGCGGATTCTGTCGTACTACAGTCCGCGGTACGAGTGCCTACTCCTCCACCAGGCACATCTTACTCTCCGCAGCCTTCTGGATCACGGAAGCGCTCTCCTCCTTCTCGCTCGCCATCCCCCAACCGTCGACGTTCGCCACCAGGAGGTTCTTCGCAGGACCATGCAGACGCTCCTCGAATCGATTCAGACCGTGCGCTGGAGAGGGAGCGTCAGCTTGCGGAGCGTCTTCGTCAACATGAGAAACAAGAGGCCGCGCGGAAACCGATGACAGAAGAGGAGAAGCAAGCTGCAGCAAAGGCGGAATACGAGAAGCTTCTTAATATGCGCTCTGGAGGTACATATATCCCACCTGCTCGACTACGCGCGCTGCAAGCGCAGATCACGGACAAGACCAGCAAGGAATACCAGCGTATGGCATGGGAAGCTTTGAAAAAATCGATCAACGGCCTTATCAACAAAGTGAACGTCTCCAACATCAAGTACATTGTCCCAGAACTTTTCGGGGAGAACTTGATTCGCGGGCGCGGCCTATTCTGCAGGAGCATCATGAAGGCACAGGCTGCCAGTTTACCCTTCACGCCCATCTACGCTGCGATGGCGGCGATTGTTAACACGAAGCTGCCTCAAGTCGGTGAATTATTGCTGAGCCGGCTTATTGTGCAGTTCCGGAAGGCATTCAAAAGAAACGACAAGGCTGTCTGCATCTCGTCGACCACATTCATTGCACACCTGTGTAATCAACAAGTCGCTCATGAGATGCTAGCCGCTCAGATTCTTCTGCTTTTGCTTCACAAGCCTACAGATGACAGCGTGGAAATCGCTGTGGGGCTCACAAGGGAGGTCGGGCAGCATTTGGAGGAGATGAGTGGCCCTATCGCCTTGGCTGTGTTCGACCAGTTCAGAAGCATCTTGCACGAAGCGGATATCGACAAAAGAGTGCAATATATGATCGAGGTGTTGTTCCAAGTTCGCAAAGACAGATATAAGGACAACCCAGCGATCAAGGATGAGCTGGATTTGGTGGAAGAGGAGGATCAGATCACTCACCGCATTGGCCTTGACGACGAGATCGATACCCAGGACGGTCTCAATGTCTTCAAGTTTGACCCCGAATGGGAGGAACACGAGGAAGCCTACAAGAGATTGAAGGCAGAAATTCTCGGTGAAGGTAGTGACGAAGAGGACGATGAAGACGACGAAGAGGATAGTTCCGACGAAGAATCCGACGACGAAGAGCGGAAAATTGACATCAAGGACCAAAGCAATACGGATCTTGTCAACCTTCGCCGAACAATCTATCTGACGATCATGTCGAGTATAGATTTCGAGGAATGTTGCCACAAGCTCATGAAGATCTCGCTCCCTCCTGGCCTGGAGCCCGAGCTTCCGTCCATGATCATCGAATGTTGCTCTCAGGAGCGGACATACTCGAAGTTCTACGGTTTGATTGGAGAAAGATTCGCAAAGCTCAATCGCCTTTGGTCTGATCTCTTCGAGGCGTCTTTCGCCAAGTATTACGAGACCATTCATCGTTATGAAACGAACCGTTTACGGAACATTGCTCGGTTCTTCGGTCATATGCTCAGCAATGATGCTATTGGCTGGCATGTACTCTCCGTCATCCACCTCAATGAAGAGGAGACGACTTCAAGCAGTCGAATCTTCATCAAGATCCTCTTCCAGGACCTCGGGGAGCATCTGGGCTTGCCAAAACTGCGGGAACGACTCCGAGATGAGATTCTACGACCCAGTTTCGATGGGATTTTCCCCATGGACAACCCCCGTAACACTCGTTTCTCAATCAACTATTTCACCAGTATCGGCTTTGGTGCATTGACGGAAGAGATGCGTGAATACATCAATAATCTTCCCAAGCCAACTGTCCCCACACTGCCTGCTCCTGCTGGCCGCTCAGACTCTAGATCGTCTCGCTCTCACTCCACCTGCTCGACGTGCACAGGGTCCTCTCGGTCCCGTTCTCGTTCTTACACGTACTCCCGTTCTCCGAGCCGTGACCGCTCTCGCTCTCGATCGGTCAGTCGTGGACGGTCTTACACCCGTTCCCTGTCGCGATCTTCGCGCGGACGAAGCTATACGCCAAGCTACACGCCTTCCCGTTCGCGATCACGCTCTCCCGTCTCGCGAAGCCGTCGTCGCTCGGTCTCGTATAGTCGCTCTAGAACACCCGATGGCCGGAGAAGAGCCACTCCGCCTCGAGTAGGTCGGGACAGATCCTACGACTCCAGAAGTCCAGTCCGCCGCAGCCGTAGCCCCTATCCGTCACGACGCTCCATCTCTCGCTCGGTCACGCCACCACGTCGGGGAGGAGGCAGATATAGCCGTCGAAGCCGGAGCTACTCCCGGTCACTGTCCCGCTCGGTCTCCCCTCCACCGCGCCGCGAGCCCGTGTCGAAAGGAAGACGCTATTCCTCGGTATCCGCGTCTCCACCCCCTCGCAGACGAACCGAGAGAAGCGTCTCGGCCTCTCGTTCTCCACGACCTCCGGCTTCCAATCGACGTGACAGAAGAGATCCCGTCTCACGCTCGCCCACTCCCCCGCGCGATCGCCGTCGGAGAAGATTCTCTGACTCCATGTCGCGATCGCCTTCGCCGTCGAGATCCCCACCTCGTGGCGTGCAAGGAAGCAGGGTGCGTGCTTCGGACTACATTTAAAGCTTTCAGAGCAGGGCCAACTATATCATCATGATCATCATCGCCCTGAGAAATTGTTTCAATGGAGGTAACAGGAATACGGGAAAAATCATGTTATGATCACTGCTACTTCTTTCTTTCTTGCTTTCTTTCTTTCTTTTGGTCTCATTTCTCGTCTGGGGTCGGTGCAATAAACATAGGATTGTCATCATGGTTTTGTATGTACTTATATTATCTGGAGCCTGCACAATTTAGCATTGTCTGTCTGTCTGCGGCGAACAAATACCTCTTGAGCCAGTCAGTTCCATCAGAAGATGAGCAAAAATTTTAAATCATCATCTCAGAGTCGGTTTGTTCTCAATACGCAATACTGTATAGCCTAGTTCCTTCATTGGCCGCTCGGATATATAAATCTGGCACGTGCTGCACAAATGAAGCGTGGCCATCGTTGCATGAACAAGAATCGACGAGAAGACATACATTAATCAATCCTAACAAGTACCTTGCTCGTCGAAAACACCTTGGATATGAAGCAAAATCAGCACCGCTAACGATGACGAAGCAAAGGGAAACGAGTATCAAGGACCCAAAACACCTTTGGCTACTTGAGCTCATCCTGTAAGTCGCAACAACCCGACACATTGCTGTCGAACTGGAAAGCATCAAAGGCAATGGAACTCGATGATTTAAAGAAACTGTATGCTATATAAAAAAGCCAATGCGCCACCAGCATGTAAAAAAAAAATCAACAAAAAATAACAATAGCAGATGGACTGGACTCGACACGGGCAATTGAAGAGCAAGAAGTATCGAAAACACATTCAAAAATGAACAGAACGTAAACAATAATGAAAGACAAGATGACCGTTAAAAGAACCGACGACAATTCGCCCTTTTGTCCTCTATAACTATCCTTTTATTTTGCGATCAGGCAACATTTCCATGGCCCGTGTCTCCCTGTCAGACTATCTCTTCCTCACACCGTAGCAACTCTCTTTGCACAGTCCACGGATCCATTTATCACTAGGGGTTGGCATTTCGGTGTTACCGGTGTCTTCGGGTTTTCCTCCTTGTAGACTGGATCGTCTTTCCCGGCGCCCTTGTCAACATCAAAGGCATCCGTAGAAGCATCTGCTGCAGCAGGAGCATCGGCGGGAACAAAATCAGTATATTCCTTTGGGTATTGGAAGCGGCTGCTGATACGTGCCGCCTCCTGTAACTGTACGCCATATACATTGCCATCGGGAATGTGACTGCCCCTTCTCCAATGTAGACCAGGGCCAGTCCCTTCCGAGATACTGAAGTTGTTTCTATCGATCCGCACCCGCAACTTAGCTCCCATCAGAATGGTATTGTTGAACAGAGCAGCGGCTCGTTTCGCTTCCTCTGCGGTCCGGAATGTTACCTTTGCGTAGCCCCTGGGCTTTCCTGTTTTGAAGTCTTCAGGGATGTCACAGTTTTCGATGGTGCCGGCGTCGCTGAAGAATGCTTTGAGCTCTTTGCTCGTTGTTTCACTGCTGAGGTTCTGCACATGAACGGTGCGGCGTACGCCTGGGCGCGTAGGAACATTCGGGTATACTGATCCCACACTCGGGGATGGACGGTGAAAACCATACGCACCTTGCTTGCGTTGGCGTCCGTTCATCCGTATGCTGTTGATCTGTGCCTCGTGCAAAGGCTGCATGGGGGATAAGGGATAATGAAGAGCGGCAAAAACTAATGGATCAAAAGTACCGCAGTGCAACACCGGAGATGGCGGAATGCCGTGTGCAAAAGAGTCTGCAAAAATTGGTACAAATGGATGATGGTGTGTCATGCCCATAGGGCTCATGACCGGTGTGTAGTCCGAGCCTCGATATGTTGGGCTAGGAGAAATGACTGGTCTTCTGAGATAGTCAGAGAGATAACCCCAGGCTTAATAGGTGATGTTCATGTATATGGCTTACTCTGGAGACATAGGAGAAGCGGGTACGGTTAATTTCCGTGGAGCACTCGGAGGAGTCGAATAACCTGGAACATACGGGGGGGAAACCACGCAAGGTGGGCTCTTAGTAGGCCCAGCCACCGGTTCTGTGGGCGAGCATGTTCGAGCCAAAGTGACCACCAGACTCTGGCCATCCCAGCCATTCGTTGACAGTCTCTCTGGGGTCTCGCGTTAGCATCCATATCGACTTTGAATCGTACACTGTGGGAACCAACGGTACGTCCGCCATGCCTCTTCCTCGTTCTTCACAATGATCTGGCCCAGCCCAGTGGGAAACCCATGTTGATCATCGTAAACGACTGCTTGTCGGATGTGCAATGCTGTCTGGCGTACCATGTCCTTCAGTTCTTGCCAGCGACAGTGGGGTGGAATCTATATTCTCGGTGAGATTGGCAATCTCGAAACTGTAACAAGTAATATGAGAGATAATTTTTACCCCTTGGATGAACAGCACAAACTCATCTTCGGAGCCTTTGGGTCTCGACGCTCGCCCTTTCTCACAGGAAGGCGAGGGCATGGCGAATGGTTTCGGTGACGGGTAAGTTGCGTGTGTGAGATGGAGAGGTACCAAACTCAAGCTAATATGAATCAAAAAGAATCTCCAGGTGATTATTTATAACGTCTCATAGGAAGTATCCTGGGGCGAGAGCAGCTGAGGATCGAGACAAACGGAATTCGAGTTGTCTGCTCTGCAGCGCGACTAGATTACCCGAGACAGAGGTCCAGGCGATTAGAAGAGATTACCGATATTGTCTCTGAATTCGTACAGAAGATCTGAGTCAGAACGACGAACCGGTACAATTGGTCTTCAGCACACCCAGTTGTCGACAGACAGCGAAGCTATCCAGGACTCGCTTGGCAAGAAGAAAAGCCACACAAAAGCTGAAGCATACCTTATCCTTGTGACCAAAGCAATCTATTGGAATATATAGTCAAATTTTCTTTTTTGAAAGGTGAAAACAAGACAGTCAAGTGTCAGAGCTGGTATGCGCTGTACTGAGCTTCCAGAAGTCTATGGGAACTCGACGGTGGGAGGTCTAGGATCTTCGAGAGGTCAGGAAAGCAAGACACGCCAGAGATTAGAATAGTAGACGAGAAAGAAGAAGAAGGAGGAGGAACTGGGTGAGTACGCACAAGGCTTGGTGACTGTTCACCTTTAAGAAAAGACAGTTCAGGTCGAGAAATCGAGGCTGGTCGTGTGCGGGCAGCGGAGGGCGAATCGAGAGCCACAGGTGCGTTAGTCGACAAATGAATGGCCAGTATTAGACAGCTTCAAGTGAGGTAGAATCAAAAGGTCGACCTATGAGGAGATTACTTTGCTTTTTTCTTTTCTTCATGAGTCTTCTCGTTCTGGCTCCAGATATATCAGATTGCAGGTTGCCCCTTCAGGGCCGACCGAACATCCATTCCATGATGGGAGCTCCTTCCCAGTCAAACGCAGCTTCCACCCAGGAGCAGAAGCTACTCCTCCCCGTCGTACTATCGGATGTCTTGCATTTACTTTGTTCCTTTTTTTTTTTTTTTTTTTTTTTTTTTTGCTTTTCGGGAAGGCGCGAGATACGATTGTGATGTATTGATCGGGATCATCGCATGTACTTTCGGGACTATCCAGAAGAGACCCGATTGCTACGGGAGAAACCCAGCAAGACACCCCTCGAATGAGAATGACTCCATATCTAACACATTTGCTTCGGACACACAGTCACACACACAATCACATCCAAATGAGTTTCGAGTGCGGACCTCTTGGCATGCTTGTTATTACACCGCCAGATTCTGCAAGTCGAAGCTCACAGGTGCGGAAGCAGACTGGCTGGATTGATGGACCGAAGCTCGCGCATAAGAGTCCCTTAATTCCATGTGTCATGGCTTTGTGTATCTCAGTCAAGGAGGGGCTTCATCTGATTCTGAGGACCGTCATGTGGAGCCCTGCGTTCCCCTCGGTCGAGATGGAAAGGGAAGAGAAAAAGAAATTCTCTCGATCCCGCGAAATTGAGCCATCACAGTCACAGCCTTTTCCCGATTTGTTTTCTTTTGGACGGTCATTTGGATGACAGGAGGTTGACGATGATGATAACTCTTTTCCTTCGATTGATGCAGATATAGGCGAGACTAAGAAGCTTCTGCGCTGTCGGGTTAAAATGTTTCCATTGGAAGAGCGACATGTGGAGTATTGAAGCGAAAAGTGGTTGTTGTACTGTACAGTACGAGCAAATAATCTGCTTGGTTCCTCTAGACTATGACACTTCTTTTTTTTTCTGGTTATTCCTTGACAAACAAACCGAGTCCGATCTCAGATCGACAGGGACATCCCTGGATTTTTTCGAGTGTTGAGAGTTGGACCGCCAGAGCTGCATGTGAGGTGTCACTTTTGGCGGAGCGAAATGCGTTTGTCGCCACTGTCTCTGTCACCGCTCCGGATGGTCGTGATGGTGCAGCAGTTGAAACGGGATTAGCAGTAGATAAGCTGCTGCTTGAGGAACGTCGCACTACGGAGACTCGGAGAGTTGTCCATTTCTCATCATAATGTCCATCCCCGCGGTGATGGAAAGTTGTTGTAGTACAAAGGGTACCATCGGTGGGATCCGTGAGCTGCAATCCTCTCAGCTTAGACGGGTGGCACTCAGAAGGTATCTGGGTTCATCCGGACGAAAAGTGGAAAAATCATCGTTGTGGTTGCGATCTCAGGAACAGGCAATCGAACGGGTCTTTTCTGAGAAACGCCTGGTCTAAAGATCCACTCGCATCGGATCTGAAGATGGTGGCTTACCTGGAGAGATGCACAGCGATGGAGTACAGAAAGACATGATGAAATTTTTGGCTCGGTCTGACGCCTACGAATTCGACAGCATGTTTTTGAAGCTGCTTCAATGAGCTGGGGAGGGAAAGGCCTTGGAGATCGATCATCGGCTGATCGATATCAGTCCCTGTGCCACGGGCCACGGCAGTGACGGCACAAGCTACGACGCGGTACCATCAATCGGAGCTTAATGAATTTGGCGCTGTTCGGAATAATTTCTATAGAATGCAGCCACATCCGAAACATCTCATCACCTTGTATTACAGGATACAATCCCTGAAAATTGGCTTGACCATAAGCGCGAGAAACAGGTTAGATCAAGACGCAAATATTTGCATCCGAAAACAAGACACCCACCTCCTTTGCATCCTCTTCCGCTGATAGTCCCCTTCCCGGACATCTGATTCGTTAAAAAAGCTTACCTAAGGAAGCAGACATGATTGATTATTTTACTGACAACACTCTGCATTCATTGAAGTCATAAAGGTGACCTTCCACTGTATAAGAATGAGATAACAATATGTCAGTGACATTTATCTGATGTCAAAAGCGAGCGACGTGTGCCCCTCATTCTATATTCCTAATCGCCATACTGCTAGTATAATCCCTTACAAGCGGCAGTGGGCTCCGGAGTAGGATGATGCTCCAATTTCTTTTTGATTTACATATAAGTTACAAAGTGATGATCTCTAGCTACAGAAGCCTGTTTAGACAGTGTCATTGATGGTGGCATCAGTCGATGCCTGAAGTTTCTTCCGCTGAGAGTCGGCCTTCCTTCCCATTTCACCTACTTGCTCTTTCTCGAACGTCAACGGAACCCTTCCCTTCTACTCCCCTCCCGCCTGGTTTTTGTCTTCGCTGTACGCCTTTTCTCAATGCTTTGCTCTGTTTACATTGCTTCACCGTACGGCGACTCTTTATCCATGCAGACAACGGTTGAATGAAGAATTGGCCAACGTGTATTCTCGTCGAGGAGGCCTCCCCATCACCATGTCAGACGTTCCCCTTTTTACCCCTGCCCCCGAGTCGGGCTCGTTCATGACCGTGACTTCTGCGAATCAGAGTCATGCCGACATGGATCCATGACTGTATCCAAAAATGGCTCGTGAAGTAGATACTTGACTGGGTCCTGAATGGTGACATAAGCGAGAGGAAGAGTCGCTTTTGGAGGGGGGTGTCGGCATAAGTAAGTTACCTTATAATTCACTTATCTGAATAGGGACTCTGAGCTAATATATATAGCCCTTGAATTTAAATATAGCCCATATAGCAGCTCCAGGAAGGAACCCGACTTCTTTTTCCAAGTTAACGATCACATCCTCCCAACTCTTACGGTAGAGTCCGGATAGAGCGAGTCGAAGGAACAACTTTATAACGATATGGACTTGTTACTGGTGGGCGACAATAGCTCTGTTAAGATTATTATCATCGTTAAATAGATAAAGCTACAAGGAGGTCGCGTCTCAGGGACTGTCGAGCTCTTCATAAGAGAACGGCATGCCCAGACTGGAACAAAGCAAGGTATATTTAAGACTTTAGATTAATCTTTCATATACTCTTTACCTGAACTTTATGCAGACTGTCTTCCCCCGCCCTACCACTGAAAGCAGCCAACAACTAGAGATCCGACGACGTGATCTTTTCAGGGCGGCGCTGTTAGCCGGTCGCAACGGGAATGACGTCCTTTACCTGGGTGTCGAGCGATTGCGTGATCATGCTACCAGAGCCCTCGGTCGTCTTATATAACTAGGGAAGTGTCAGCCCAATATCAGATATTCTCACTACCTCTGAAAAATTAAATATGGGGTATACGAGGACCTTGAGCCGTCTCTTCCTGTTCCTTTATTGCCGAAATCTTTTTCTACAAATGGATTAAAAACATTGTCAAGAAAGTATCGAGCCACAATCACCAAGCGAGTAAACAACGAGACCTTGCGAAGAACAACTCTTCGAAGTGAAATTACCCATAACAGTAAATTACAATTCTTTCGAAGCGATCATGACAATAGTACTACCTCCCTATATATATTGCACTGTATGCCACATAATCTGCGAATGGTAGTCTATCCGTTCCACCACTAGCCACAACTTACTGCCACAACTAACGAAACAGCCCCTTCTCCATAAAATCCACAGTGCCACACCGAGCCACACCATGTGGAGTGGATGAAATTGAAAGTTGAAACGAACCCACGGTCCACCGATCAACAACCGTCCAAACTTCCATGATCATCCTCTCAGCTCCGTGTTTCCTATCAGGAGAACGCAAACTCAATTGGTCGTGGGAGATCTGCCTGCGCCCGTTGCCCGTCAAGATTGGTTCAGATCCGTCTTGGGAGGCGGAAATGGGCTGCTGTCTTTTCCGAACTTCGCCACAGTTCGCCACAGAATAAAAACAAAAAACAGGGAAAATGAAAACAAAGCTCCTTATCGCCGAGGAAAATGAGGCGAATTTCGATTTAACTGTCATCGGGTAGTATACTCGTACTCGTTGTCCGAGGTGCCTCACCCCTTAACAACATTGAATTTGTATCTTCTGCAGTGCGGAGAACCGTGAGTTGGTTAGACCGAGCATTGAACACATCGAAGAGCGTCCGCGTCAAACGCTAGCCCTACGGAAACCCAATGGCTGCACGATCAAAGCCCCGATAAGGCGACAAGCCACAGTCTACTCCGGACGGGGTATGATGGACATGCAGCCAACGTGCATGGCGTGCCCTTCGCTGGCGGCTGAACAGGTGAACGGGGCCTCTGTATGAGTCCGAGTCCGAGAGCAAGGGGGTGTGGGAGGGGATTTGCAGTGGGGGAGATTAACCCTGTGGGCCGTCGAAGAGGGGTACAGTTACAGTCTACACTCTACAGTACAGACTCCAGAGTCCAGAGAACTCCATAGATAAATAGTGTGTTTCAAATTTCAATCATTCTCTATTAGAACCATGTGGATCAATCAATGAGAATGGTGTGTCCACTGTCGGTTCCTACAGTTACGCCTCATGGAGCAGGCGCTATTGGCCGCGATTTCAAATCCGAGTGAAGGTGACGCATTTACCGCATATGGAGTACGGAGTAGTTATGGAGTAATACTCCGGAACGCCTCAAGTGCTGAGATCGTGCAGAATCTAACGCCGAGAGATAATAGTAGTGGACTGGGGCCAACTAGTAGCGACTCGGACCCAGTCTCCCAGGGGTGGCCCCGGCCCCCCACGGAGATAGTTCAGATTAGCACTGTCAGACTGCCAGTTCAACAGTTACCATGTCTGTCAATTATTTGTCAAGGGCTAAAACGAGGAGGATTTACTGTGATCTTCACTCTGGCGATAGTCGTCTTTTCGGCCACCTTAGGAAAGGGGAGGATGTTCGTGCTCCGGTGAACGTGCACAGTATAGGCGCTTCTGCTGGTAGATCCGATCTGTGAGATCCTTCTCTTCGATAAAGTCACAGAGTTGAGAGGTTCGAGGGAAACCATCTGGTGACAAGGTCAAGTTATTGCTCTAAACATAGGTTTATTGATACAAAATCCTCGTGTATAGTAAAGACAGAAATGTATGTGTACATGTATGTATATGCCCGACATTGGGATGGATGCTTAATGAGCACAACGCCGTGGATGAATGAAGTAACACATGGAGAAGTAAGAGCATAATACAACAGCAACGCCGGCAAGGCATGCTTTAAAAGGCAAAAGTACCATCCAGGCAAACAGCGTCGTCTGGGATAGATTGGTAATGTAACAACGGGTGATGTTGACTAGGGCTGGAGAACGAGTGTCCGCAAAGGAGAGACGAAGAACGGACAGAGAAGAGATTTGATGCATAGATAGAGCTTCATCACAAATGGCCAAAGCCTTGCGCATGCTATTATGTAGTTGTCCGCCAAAGTCGTAGGTAGAATCACCTTTTCTCCGGAATCCTCCATGCATTCTGATGTGGTGAGCGAGCACAGCTCGAGCCCGAAAAAATAGCAACTGAGCATAATTCAACAGGTTGTGTATTTTTGTCATACATGCGCAGGGACACCAGGTCGATGTGCGGCAACTATTTCCGCTCCATGAAGCACAAGTTCGGACACCCATTGTGCTTTGATTCGAGCTATCCTCGTTGCTTTCGTCCCCGACTGCCAGAGCGAGGATGCCCAGCTTTTTCGTTTCTGCAGAAACAACCCAGTTTGCGCGGTCGCAGAAAGAGCCAATTTTGAGAGAGGGAGTTCAATGGTGAGCAACTTAGGATTGCGTCGCTGTTCATAGCCGCATTCGATCGTCTCGTAGTCTGATGAGCGAAAGGACCGAGGTGTACTAGCACTCAAAGTGTCTCTCAGGCAATTTTGCCCGAGAACAGAGTCGAAAAAAAGCAGTAAACAACCGAACCGTCGATATTCCGTAATCCGTGAGCATGGCCGTCGTGGTAGAAGTGGATGGTATAGACGATCTTGAAGTGGGTATATGTGTTTTGTGACTGTTCCTTGTTCCTCAACGGATAAAGCCGACCATAGAAGCACAGCGACTGCAATAGTATGAATTCATGCCAAAGCGAACGACGCCTGGCGACGATTCATGGTCAAGGCTGAGGGAACGCTGGCACCTCGAGCAACGGACGATATCGAAAGTCATGTTGGCAGAGCTCGACTCCGTAGAGGAGCGGGGAGTGACTCCTGAATTTCCAGGTGTTTGAGGTTGGATTTGAACGGATGGAGAGCTCATGATCGATCGGACTGGCAAGCGGAAGCGCGGGGGGGGTGGGAGGGGGTTAGGAGGGCGGCGATGGAGTGTTGTAGCTCGCGGAGGAGCGATAAGAAAAATGCTCAAGCCACTTTGTCAAGGAGGAAGTTGAGGATGTGTGGTAGAGGATGTCTGGTAGGGAAGAGATATAAAAGTCTGAGAGACCGAAGCAGATACTTAGGCAGAAATAAATGCTGTTCACGACATGAGCAGGGGATGCGCTGGGGCTGGCTGTACTGTATATAGTGGACGATGGAACCCAACGCCAAGGGAAGGTTAAGGGATTGATCGGTCCACTTTTCCTCCCCAATTTTGAAAGAAGCGTCTTTGAAATTGAAGAAGAGCACAGGCTGCCAATCTATGCCCAAATTGAGTGCCAAGGGTGATTGCGGATCAAGTGGAAGTTTTAGAGAGCAATGTGGGTAAGTCTCAGAAGTCAGATTCCTGTCAGGCGGTTGTCAACCATGGAATTAGACATCCGCCGATCGGGTTGACTTTTAGAGCTCTGTCGAAATTTCTCGCTGCATCTTCATTATTGATTCACGACTACGCAATACAGTAACGTCCTCCTGACCTGTGGCCTCGCAGTATTCTCTTTCAGACTCTTTGAAAAAAATTGGGTGTTCTTATGACAATTAATAATTGCCAGGTCGTGCCAGCACGCGTCAATGATGTCTGGAACAAGCTCATCAATAACGTCGTCTATCTCAAGGTTCCGAGGGTCTTGTCGTCATCACCAGACCTGGTTGACGACAGACTTTCCGTTGGAAGGGTTCTAACTTCTACGATTCTGTCGGTCGATCACCCATCTCCCCCAGGCACACAGCCAATGTTAGACCACTGTCGGGGTTCTGCTCTCTTCTGACTGGCTTTTACCTATCTTCCAATAGCTCGACCCAGCATGTGGCAGACCAAAAGATCTAAGTGGACAGACAGTGCGGATGAGATTTCCCTGTCGCCATCCATGGAATTAAGTCGCCCCTCTACTTTGTACCCAGCCATACGATAATAAGTAGTGAAATCACGTTCAGATTACGGTAGTAAATGGTTATAATAATATACACCGCGATGGCACGGAGCTCTCCGAAGTCTTAAACATTATCCTACAAGAGGTAAGTCTCGTGGGACAGAGACCATTTGAAACCATTCCAAGCTTTTTGCAGTCAATGCGGCTGTGCTGCATACCAGAGAGTATCCACCCCGTAAGGTTGGTTTCAGAATGACCTTCGGAAAAGACCATTTTGACAGGAAACAGGATTATTGGTGATCACCGAATACTCCGTACGGAATTCTCCTGATTTCCATCCTTATTTAATACTCCATATTATTGCCTCTACAGTATAATACTAATCTTCAAAAGAAAATCCTATCTCGACGAAACCTTTAGATGGGAAAACATGTCGATCCATTCGATATTTCGAAAATTACGAGCATTGTGGACGGACGTGACTGTTATCGCAGATGGTGATCAGTACATCCCTTGATCGCCCAAGGAACCGCCTGCTGCCGTTTACTCCTAAAAGCAAGGATTTTGCGGAGGACGGAGGAAGAACCTTCGACGGACATGGGGAAGAACCTTGGGCGCAACTGGCCCGATCGAACACCTTTATCCAGTTCATTCTGAATCTGAGCACATGGGTCTAGGCCACACTGCCAGAGTAGCCCATGATATTTGGGCAATTGGCTTCCATTGAATTATTGGCAAGAAAATAAAGGTCGCCTTGTAAGTTGTAACTGAGGTCCCGGGCGCCTCTTGCCTTCCTGGTAAGTGAAAGGAAATCAATGCCGCCAAATGAGGCCCCCGGTCAGTAGGGTCAGTAGGTAGGTCCGAGATGGAAAACAAGGCTGGGGCACTTCCCTTTCATCCCATTGGACATGAGGCATTTTCGTTTTCTTCATATTTCTATATCCATCATGATAATCCGTCTTGACGACAAGTACAATAGTCCATATTGGAAAGGATCCTTCTATCATGCCGCCGTGGAAATTCGCGCCATGACAGGAACAGTCTATTCGGCTCTGACCGAGGCATCTTGTGCAACAATGGTAGAGTCAATGGTTTGTACAGATCTGAAGAAGCGTAGTTTAGCTGAACTCATACCTCTTCAAATTCAGTAGATCTCAAAGAACTAAACCAGCTTCTAATAACACTTTGTTCGAGATGAAAGAAAAAAAAGACTACAAACGAAAGCAGAAGGAGCCCTATTATCAAGACTATAAAGGGCGTTCAATAGCACTAGGATCATAGAGAAATCCAAGGCCACGGATTCTGAAGGAAGATGGCCCTATCTAGCATATGAAAGCATCGGCGTCCAAGCATCGCCATCTGCATGATGCCGTAATTTCCCTCTTCTTCTGCCCCCGCAACGAAGGTTGGCGTCGATGCATGCAGACAAAAAAGGTCAACACCCCAGAAAATAGTATCTGTACATTCACCTAGACTACGTGGACAATGTTCCGCTTTGACCGAACAACGACTGGAGTCTGGTAGTGTAGGTGCTGTTTCAAATCCCGACGAGCATGCTTGTCTCATTCCTAATGACGGGGAACGGTCTTCGCGCTGACATCACATTGCGATTTTCCTCGATAAGCACACATTTGTCCTGCAAAATGGAGCAGCTGCTAGAAGCATGTTATCAAAGGCCCCGTTCTTTTAGGGAAGTATGGAGGTTCTGTAAATATTGGTCTTCATTCGTGGTGTCCTTATCAGTGATGTCGGACCATCTTTCTGCTGTAACCGTTTACAGCAATGTCGAAGCAACGACGTCACAGTGGGAAGGATGCAGTAATCGCTTTCTCATCCCAGTTTCCGCTGTCAAAGCTCTCTCTTCCACGACCCTGACAGTGCTTCCGTACTGCGATCACAGGAATACTCTCGATACTTCAAGGAGACGACAAAAATTTGAAGCAATTGTGACAATCGAATCCGTGATCCTTTCGTGGTAGCCGCTGTTTCTACTGGCTTCTGGTTCGTCTTGCTCATCAGCGTCCCGACTCCCTGCCCCGCTACCCCGCCACAAAATCGACAAACCTCACACTCACAGCGAACTTGAACCTCTGCGCAATCGCAACAGGGCAATCTTCACAATGGCGGGATCGACACCTAATCTTTACAGCTTTCCGGATACCAACTCTCTGGCTCAACAATTGAGGACATATGTCCTTCGCGCTCAGAACTCCGCCCTGAGCCGCCACGACGTCTTCCACCTCGCGGTTTCCGGCGGTTCCCTACCTACTATTCTCGCCAAAGCGCTGCTTGCACAGGGAAACAGTTCCCCCGAAGACACACCTCAGTTCTCCAAATGGGATATTTTCTTCGCGGACGAGCGCGCTGTGCCCCTCAATCACCCCGACAGCAACTACAAGCTGTTGAACGACGAATTGCTTAGCAAGATCCCATCGGAGCTGGGTGCCCCTAAAGTGCATCTCATCGATGAGAGCAAGCTCAAGGATGACGACACTCAGGAGCTCGCGGATCTGTACCAAGAGGAGCTGATGCGCTCCTTTGCAGCCAAGGATAGCGTCAAGCTGCCCGTTTTTGACCTCATCCTCCTTGGCTGTGGACCCGATGGACACACCTGCAGTCTCTTCCCCGGACATGAATTACTACGGGAGAAGGACGCCTGGGTGGCAGCAGAAACCAATTCACCAAAGCCACCACCCAAGCGTATCACCCTGACCTTGCCCGTCGTTACCCATGCTACCAATATCGCGTTCGTGGCCACGGGTGGCGGAAAGAAGGACATTCTGAAGAAGATCTTCGACGCGGAAGAGGGAAGAGAGTTGCCTTCTGCCCTCGTCAACCAAGGCGCTGGCGAGAAGGTGAGCTGGTTCACCGATTATCCGGCTGTGGATGGCGTCTCTTTCCCTAGACGAGGAAGCCTCTGAGCGAACGATTGCGAATGCCGAAAAGTACGACAAAAAACCCATACTTTAACTCGTCAAGTACCTATGTACACTTAGGGCTCGGGGGTTGTTATCATCAGCTGGTTTATCTGAGCGTGTCGGCCGTGATTCGACGAGGAAAAGCTGGAGATAACAGAGTGTCGCGATATCCAATGCCGTGATCGGAGGTCGGATTATTTGGTCGAACACGATCGCTTTTTCGCGTGCTTTTGTCATGGTCTTTTCGAGCTTCTGTCCTTACCTATGCGATATACCTGTGGATGGGGGCAGGGACCCATCTTGGACGGTTTAGTCGGATAAAATAATTGACGTTGGAATATAACAACTTAACAAGTGACCAGTGGCCTAAAGCCCTGGAGGATATATCGCAGCAATTTCAAAGACTGATCCTGTCCATCGATGGCCTTGACGTTGTCGGGTTGTTTCCAACTGGTACAGTAAGCCCAAGAATAGAAGTGGCTCATTTTAGTGCAAACAGGCAAATCTTAGTAGAATTCTTTGCGAATAGGAGCAGAAGGACAAACCCGTAGGGAAATGTTCTTGCTTTCAGTGATCGAAAAGAAAGAAAAAAAAATCAGGGGAGCCCAATCTACATAGGAAAGATGCTCAGCGGCATGCACTTGCCTTCTGAGGATCACACCGCACGTCACGTCGGAGATCACCCGTCACACCGTGCGCCAAGCTTGTTTACAGACTTCAGCAATGTGTGCTTGCAGCTAAAAGCAGCTCAATGAAACATTCCCTTGTCCTCCAATCAATCAAGCACAATTCTATGACTTAAAAGGCAACAGTCATGCCTATTCCTACGCGCTCAGGATCGCTGCGCGATCCCCGTAAACAGGTCAGTGATCCATGAGCCCCTGCACGAGAGCTGTAGCTCACAGCTCCCCCGAACTCGAACTCGAGATTTTCTCCCAGTACTATGCCATTACTGACCATCTGATCGAAGACTACCAGTATAGGACGGTTGTCCACGAACAAGTCGATCTCCACAAGCACGCCGGTTCTTGAACCCACAAATGGCTCTACGCGAAGAATCGAGGCAGACCCAAGCAAACCAAACCCATCACCATCGGACGCCGCAGGCTCGGTTTCCAATGATAATGTCTCTAATCGGAGGAAGAGTTTCTTGCCGCAAAGGAATAATTCAATCAGAGCTGATGGCCTCGCTACTAAAATATCGCAATTTCAACCGCTCGAAAGTCGACTGCCGCAAAGGGGACTGTCTCCGCAGAACGTACAACGACAAGAAGTTCCGGAGGAACAACACGGGTCTACCATGCCAGCTCGCCGACAGAGTCTGATGAGGCCAGGAGATTTGAAGATGGCGCCTCCTTCACGCCCAGCAACCTCTACAATTAAAGGTGTTACAGTGCCATCAACCAGGCCGCCATCTCCCCGAAAGCTACAAATGCCTACCAAAACAACTGCCCCTTCGTCACCGAAGAAGACAGAGATGCCCCCACCTCCGCGTCCGGCTAGGTCGGCCTCTCTCAGACAGCCTGTGACCCCTAGCTCGGTGACGCCTGCGGGCTTGAAAGGCCATACACGGCACCGGAGCCAGGTCATAGCGGGAACTACAAGTCAAATGAAGAAGCAGATGGAAACCACACCTTTGTCGACAGCCCAGCGAACAAAGCCGGGCTTTTCAACATATCAGCAGAGCTTCACGCCGAAGAAACCGGCTGCTAAGCCTCCAACTCCAACTCCATCCTCCACTGCCTCCATAGATTCAGACCCTTCAATGATCTCCTCGTCCTGGCCGGAAATTGCAGCATTGCAGACTGAGCTTTTGCAGCTTAATTTACTCCACTCGACCTCGCTCCAGAAACACTCTGAGTGGCAAATCAACTCGGAGATGCGTCTGCGCAAGAAGTATGACTCGGTCGCAGAAACTTATCGCTCTGTTCTGGCTGAAGAGAAGGAGATTCAGCGACGGGTCAACTACCAGGCTTTGAGTCAATGGCTGAAGAACTCACGGGAGGGTACCAGTCGCCAGGGGTTCTCGGAACAGATCCAAGCTCTCTCGCATGTTGTCCAGGAGGTATCCGACCTTAATGATCGTTCAGGGGGAAGATATACATTGGCAATCCAAGTCTTTGAAGACTGGTTTCAACATGTCCATCGCATTAAGCGAGAACGCGAGCGATCAAACTCTGGAGAACTGATCTCAGGTGTCGCTTTTATTGATTCCATCGGCCACTCATGGAAAGAAGAACTCAGCGGTCTGATTGCGACTCTCGAATTATGCTCACGACGATTGCAGAGTCTCGATATCTTGGGCTACGAGGAAATGGAATCTTTGAATGAATCTGCGTTAATCCGGATAGCAAAAGGCACCAACGAAGTAATTAACCTGATGACGGATGAAGTCAACGCCATCCGAACAATTGAAGCCGATGTTGTGAAGTCGGAAAGATTATGGGTTCGTCAGCTCACCGAGCAAATGGCAACGGCGCAGCCGACACGGGACAGGGAAACTCGGATAGGACTGTGGAAAACAGCCCTCAGGTAGTACGAGTGGAAGTGTTTCGCTACGCGAGAGCAGGAAAAGCTACGCCTCTGTTGAGGGTTGAAATACCACTAGACAACTTACTCCATGCATCAAAAAGCAGGTTTCGCCCCAGAAATATCGGAGCACGCCCAGAGCCTGCGGAAGAATGCGAGGGAGTTCTGGCTGTTAAAGGTCAAGTGCGTTTAGGTAAGGCATGGAAAGCATGCTGTTGGCAAGTCCCAATCCTCGCATTTGGCAGCTTGCCAATCTGCCAGCAAAATTCCACAGCACGCAATGTTATAATGAGTCAACGAAGGAAAATGATCTAAATATATTCAAAGATCTTATGCCCAACATGATTTCTCCAATTCTTTATGGTGTGCTAATCTGGGGTAGCTGGCCAATTCCACGTGGATGCCAAGGAGCCAGATTTATCGTTCCCCCTCCAAGTGCATCAAAAAGAGGTCAAAAACAGGATTCAAGGAAAGAGGGCATCCAGAGACCGAGGGGCCGAGCTAATGTGCCGTGTGAGTGTGGTTGAGTGTAGATAACTACATCGGGATTCTAAAGTTTATACCCACATCCGCGTATCCGCGACGCGTCAGAAAAACATTCTTTCCCATTCCTTTCAACCATCAATAGCTCCACCACCATAAGGTCATTTGGCACGGAAATTAGTGCAAATCGAAGGCCTAAAGGCGAGCTTTCACCTAAGGTACGCGCTGTTATTTTATAGTGGTTACAGGTCAGTAGGGGTGTAAAATTTAGTGGCGCGAGGGTAAACCGCCAAGACCATGGTCTTGGCGGTCAGGTGACCCACAACCCACCCTAAAAATTTTTCATTGCAACCCACCTCTTTCAAAGTCCATACCATAATTACCACTACTTAGTTAAAGGCCCCCCTTTATTAAAAATCTTAAAATACTCTATTTATTTTTAATTAGTTAGTAATCAGTTAGTAACTACTTAATACCTTTATTAAAAATATTAAAATATTCTATTTATTTTTTAATTTATAATTAATTACTAACTGCTTCTTAACTACTTAAAATAATTATATATAATTATTTATTTTATTATTATTAAGGAAATTTATAATATTATATTTCAAGTGTTTATTAATTGATTTCTAACTGCTTCTTAACTACTTAAAATAATTATATAATATACGTATCTTATTATATTTTAAGTATTTATTAATTAATTTCTAACTGCTTCTTAACTATTTAGAATAATTATATATACGTGTAAGCCTACCGGAACGATCTCGTAAACCTCGTAAATTATAAGAAGGATATCTTATAAATAATATAAGGTATAATCTAGATTAGGGGGCGATCGGAAATTAACTTCAAATTATTATTATAGAATATAATAAAGAGGCACCTCGGGGAGGCTACATTACTAATTCTTACTTAAAATATCTTAAAGATAGCCTTATTCTAATCTACGAACCTAGGAGTATTTTCTAATAAAATAAGCGCGAATCTATATATCGAGGTGGGCGAAAGAATAGTTTAAATCTTATAGGATTTAGATTATAAATTAACCTTTATATTCGCCGGATTTAAACCCGATTGAGCACCTCTAAAACTTATTAAAGAAAAAGCTATTAGAACTCTACCCCTAGCTCGTTCTAAGGGGAAGATTATAGGTAGATTAGAGACGATTTATAATAGCTATTAAGGAGGCTTATGTTACGCACGGCCGACTGGTCACTGTAAGTAGAGCTGACTGGAGGTAATACTTGCCTCGTTCACCTCGAATCCCAAGAGTATCTCGCAACCGTACCGTTGCTATGCGAAGCCTTACACGGACTCGGGCCCTTTTGAGTATCTTGCAGGACGTGCCAGTTGGTGCGCCAAGTAAGTCAGTCACCAAGTGATA
>JAPDKU010000044.1:0-230112 GCA_027569715.1 Hamigera avellanea | reverse complement strand
CCCCCCCCCCCCCCCCCCCCCCCCCCCCCCCCCCCCCCCCCCCCCCCCCCCCCCCCCCCCCCCCCCCCCCCCCCCCCCCCCCCCCCCCCCCCCCCCTTTACCCCCCCCCCCCCCCCCCCCCCCCCTCCCCCCCCGTCAGTGTTTTCCCGCCGTTTTCTTTTCCCTTCAAATTTTTTTTTTTTATTTTTGGCTCGGCCAATGGCAAATTTTCGGACCCCCCCCCCCCCCCCCCCCCCCCGCCCTGGCCTGCTGCAGTGAGGCACTCCTGTAATCTCGCAACGCCTCTCGAAACTCATATTGAATGTGATCGATCAACTTCCAAAAGAAAGAAGGGTCAATACCGTCGACTTCTCGCGTCTCAATTCGACACGGAAATGAAAACCGAGCACCCAAGCAGGAGGCTGCAGTTAACTGGTCGACTGCGACAGCGGGCAGCAGATCGCATGGAGCGGTTGCATTCTCCCAAGACTCCAATAATGTTCTTTGAATTACTTTTTTTTCGTCTCTTCTGTTGATTTTGTCTCGGTAGTGCTGTCTCTTGCTCTCCACTGCCAAGTGCTCTTCGATGCCATGATGCTAAGTTAGCATACGTCCGTCATGAACAAAACCTACCGATGGAGCGTACGGAGTACTCCGTAGTCTCAGGACCGCCGTTCATGGTCGGCGTCAACTGAGTTAAGTTTGACTCGATGCTTAAGCGCGGAGAAGGGCGAACCAGTTAAACGCCCAGTTCGAAGTGAGGCTCTACGTCTATCATGTTGATCGTCCGTTGGCCGATGAAAAAGAAAACAGAAAAAAAAAGGATTACGTCCGCGAGGCAGCATGGCCCCCGTCACTTCGAAACCTTCTGGGTTCCCCTTCTCTCGGTCTCGAGGTCTTACTCTTGACAGTCTGACACTGACAGCGAAGCACGGATCCTCGCCAATATGGCGTATGGGGCTTCGGAATTATAGACCGGGTGCTCGTTTCATTGGAGTTGTGGCTTGGAGGGCTGACGCACACGAGGATGATTTGGAAAAGACAAGGCTGACAAGGCAATTTGCCTACTAAGTAGTCTACTAGCAGTATCCACAGTCACATGGTTCGTCGTGTGGACAGATTCGGGTTAGGCGACTGGCTGGACGCATCAAGGTCCTTTCTTTTCTTGTCAACTTTGTGTGCACTGTGGACGATTCGCTTGATGATCAAGGGGGTTCTGGGTTCTGCTGGTCTGTCATCATCCAGCAATTCTGCCTCATTTACAGGGCCCTAGCCAATGTGGACGACGTAGAGGACGGCGCAGAAGAAGGTGACGATCCAGAGACAAAAGCACCATGCATGGTACTTTTGATTCGGGATTGTCGTGAAGGGATCCCGGATAAGATGAGGAGAGGGAAGAAAAAAAAGCAATTTGCGGTTCTGGACCGGCGTAAAACCGGGTGGGGTCTGTCGGTGGTCAGTGGTCACAGTTGACATGGTGGAGAAACGGCGTCTGGTGGTAATTTTGATTGAAATTGGAATTGGAATTGCAATTGGAATTTGATGGTGTAGTAGTGTACGATAGTACAGATTCCCGAGTAGACGGTGTTAGCTACCAGCGTGATTGTTGTTGTAGATACTAGATACTAGAGACTCAGAGTATTGATACCGAGCGGGAGCCGAGTGCTCAGTGCTTAGAAGGACAACTGGACAAGAACGCATTGTCCGTGCACAGTGACGCGGGCTCTTTCGAAGCTCGAACTGGAACTGTTTTGGGAACGTTCAATTTCCTGATTTCTCCTGGCCTGAAATAAACAATATGAGGTAATTCATTAGACAGTGTCTAATAGTCTATTCTGGACACAAGTCAATCAAGAAAGTACTCCGTAGTAACATGATTAATACCTTTGAAATACGGGGTAGTTAGTAACAGTAACCCCCGGTCAAAACCTGGGAGACACGAAATGAAGAGGAAGCCAAGAGCAACGGAGCCTTGAAGGCTGAGGGTAAGTACTAAGTACGGAGTACGTAATTAATCCCCTTCCCTCGGCACATGACAGACGCCGTATTTATTTCTCTTTCCTTGCTGGCAGTCCGAGCGACGACACCGACCCATGGATGCTCATTAATCTTCAGCATGTCGAACAAACCCCTGCGAGAGTCCCTCGCCGTTCCGGAGATGTTCGGACGACCAGGGTGCGATCGGTCGAGTCAAAATAGATCACAAAACAATCGAATCACGAACAAGATCCGTCTGGAGGTTCCAGCCCGATGGGAAATATGACAGATCAACCGTCGCTAAACATGCTACCTTGTCAGCTTGTCACAGACTCCAGGGAGGCCCAAGCCAACCCCGACCGCAACCACAACCGCTGCTCCCGCCAGTTCCCCCCGGAGGCTATCGGTCTTTTGGGGGTGCTTGGGTCGAATCATTGTCGTCGAACGGCGCCTAGCAGCGAATTGGCCCCTTCCAACCACCCCCAGAAATGCCAAAAAAGCCTCCCGAGCCCGTCAACCAGGCCCATGGAACGGCTGACGCCGTGATCATGCCGCCGCCACCAAGTTTCAGCAGCCGAACGTCGAAGTTCGCGCACAGGGACCCGATCGATGGCACAAGTTACAACTTACAACATGTTCCCAGGGATAACCCTGTCCAGGACGGAAAGAGGAAATGCGCTTTGCTCCGTGCTTTCGAAAGGAAGCGTGCTCAATTGGGTGACTGTGTAGGGAGGACTCGGTGTCCTTGACGCACCCACCGTAACGTGGTCGGTATTACAGTATTGTATACCATGTACTCGGTATTATGGCACTGCGTTCAAGGACTGTTACTAGCCAGTAATACCAAGTTACCAACTTCGAGGATGTATTCCCCCTTCTTGTTCCTTCACCTTGTCGGCTTGCCCTCCTCTTCGCGGTCGCGGAGGTTACCACATTCGGTGATACGCACTACTTTAGCTCGGTCTGTAATCAGTATACCTGCCAGAAACCTGGCAAGTGCTACCCAGGATCCATGCCAGGAGCAACAATCAGGTCAAGTACACTGTATGATGGGCACGAACGAACACACTCCTCGACGACCGCTTTTTCCGATGCATCACAGCAAACACAGATCGTGTGTCGAAAGATAGAGCAATCAACGCCCGTCGCTTATGCCCGTAAGCTCGAAGGGGTCATCTGCATGGCGGGAAACGGCATACCGCATGCAAGATTTCCCCCCCAAGATCTTTGTTTGCTGTTCCTGGATTCGACACCGCTTGTTTTCCCTCGTCCAAGGAAGTTCATTGTGTTGCTGTGCGTCAGTGGGAGTATCGCCGATTAGGTTTGGCAAGGGTATAACTGTGCAGATAGACAAATGAGAGAAGGTCAGCGATTTCTTTGTTGTTTGTCTTCGATGCCCAAACCGTGCCGGAGTTTATGTTGCAGTTAGTTAGGTAGAGCAGTCAGACGCCGTGGTACCTCTTGGATAACTCCTTGCTCTTGTTTAGAGTCCCTTCATGTACTGTGCCTCGAAGGGTAATGGCAGGCAGGATTCAAGACCCGAGTACCGGGTTCAAGCTTTGCAGTCCCTGCTGCTAATGTAAGGTTGGCCGAACTTTGATGGGATGTCGAAGCTAGGGAGAGATTAGAATGTCCACATTCCGCGAGAATAATAACGACTGTGAGTTCTTCTTCTAGAATGTTTTCCAAAGTGTCTGTGCAGGGAGACAGCTCCAGCCTGTGAGTGTGTGCCAGTGTGGCTCAAGGCCACCACGTGGCTCGGGGTCGGAATCCACTTACTCCGTTCTCTGTATTACTTTGCTTCGACCTTCGATGCAAACACTGGACAGTGGACACAGAACACCGGGACTGGGAAGGAAAGAAACTCTTCTTTTCTTTTTCCCAGCCGATCACTACATAGTACATAGTACTTACTACATAGTAGTATAGTACACGTTCTTGGCAGCCGTTTTACACTCTGTGACTCTTGTCACTCTGATGACTTGCATTGCCTGGAAAAGGAAATGAACATAAAAATACAGAGCTGATAATCATGTTAGCATTTTTCGTCATCGGATCCACTCCCATCGTCCATGGGACCATGGATTCTTCACGAATCGCTCAGAACTTGGAACCTCGGTCAATTTTCCATGGTCCTCCTTTTTTTGGTTCTCCCATGATCCCATCCGTCTGGTTCGAGCGATCTTGCCTCCGTGGATCAGTCAAGACAAGACGCCAAGTCAAGCTTCAAGGTTAAGGAGCGGCATTGCCGTTCTGACGTACTCCGTACTCCGTCGGGGTATTCCTTCCTCTACAATTACATCGTAACTTGATTGTGGTTCTTGCGCAGATCGCAATTATGAAACGGCCTGGATGCCTTTGTTGAGTCATTCAAGATATACGTCAGTATGAAGTACTCGGTACGGTCGGATGATAACCACCCGCTGTACGGAGTATTACTGCCAGATTCGAAGGAGGGAAATATTAGGATCACAACATCAGACTTCCAAGTAGGAAGGTGGTGTCGTCAAGAATGAATGTCTTAGATCCTTCAACCTTATTCCCACCCCAGGGCCCATGCATGTTGGTTAGATTGGAAGACTTCGGGAATTTTCTCGCCAGCCAGTCGGCGCCTCCCTGCTTCAACCGTTCCCGTGGGTTGTCCAGTCACCGTCATCGTTGTCAACCCACCTCCTTGTTCCTTGGGCAAGTCGAGTTTATTTTGCTTGGTCAAATAGTTTGCTGCTAACCTTGAAGTTTGAAGTTTTGAACCCTCGTGATGACCATTTAATTGAAAGGAGAAAGTGCCGGCTCCGGAGAACTCGGAAATTCAGCCGACGGGCTGTCCCGCTGTCACAAGAAGCCGCCTTTCCGCCTCACTTTCCCTGCCGTATGGAGTCTGACTCTATGGACTGGCTGCTCTGGAGTGCAGCCGTGTCGGATGTGCAGGTTAACGATTGACCGATTCACCAACGACCGTAACGGCCATCCTGCACGGGAGAACGAATTACAACTTTGCGTCGCCCTCCCCCCGCAGCGTACGACGTTATTCATGCCTGCCTGTCCTCTGCAGAGCACACCGCATGATGAGATGGCAGGTTAAAAACGCTCGAGAAACTCCAGATAGACCTGCATGTGTTTTCCCGTCCCACCGGTGTGATGGGTTGGGGTCGGTCAATAGATATAATATACGGAGTACGGAGGAGAGAGCTCGTGACATTTTCCTTGGAGGCAAGGCGTTGACCGTTCTGGCGATGATGCGCAACATGCACTTTCCCCTCACCTTGGCCAATATGTCGATGCCACAAAATAGTGCTCACGACGACGTTGATGCAGTTTTCTGAGGTCTTATCACTCGGTCGACACAGAAATATAATTTTCCTCCCGCTGTTGCCGCTGGGAGATGGAGTTCTGTCCGTCTCCTACAGCGAGCGCTGAGAATTGACTCTGGTGACTGGTGTGACTCGGCATCCCAAGTCAACCAACAAATATGCTTGCTAAGTTGCTTATCCCCTTACTGAACGCTGTAGACTCAGACTCTCCAGAGACACCATGCCCGCGCCAAGATAAAAGGTTCTCGGTCTTGGTGTCTGCCAAATCAGATCGATCATCATCGATGATGGGGGGTGGGATGCCACGCAACGGAGTCCCTGCGTAGGGCAAAGGGCGGAACCTTCTTAACTGGCAAGGTTGGAACTGGGGAGTC
This sequence comes from Hamigera avellanea, assembly GCA_027569715.1. Lineage (NCBI taxonomy): Eukaryota > Fungi > Ascomycota > Eurotiomycetes > Eurotiales > Aspergillaceae > Hamigera > Hamigera avellanea. The sequence continues at coordinate 224,471 of JAPDKU010000044.1, read as the reverse complement.
TTACCATCGGAGATGCCAATGACATCGTTGCGTGACCCCGTCAAGGAGGGAGAAATTGGGCATCGATGAGATCGGGGTCTGGCGCGGGGAGGCAGAGACCAGGAAGGGGAAAGGGAGGGAGGGGTATCCCTTGCATTTCCAGCCAGTATCATCACAATCACATGTCCATGACTCCATGTACTCCGTCCTCCGACTCTGCAACAGTAAGTGCATTATCATCCAGCAGCACGATCTTGGATCGTTTTTCCTTTCTATTTTTCATTGCACGTAAATAATGCGATCGATCCATATTCCATAGTAGTATCGCCACGGTGCTCCGTAGTGGATCTGTTACAGATCATTCAGGAAAAAATGGAGAAGGATCAGAAACCGGATGCCAACAAATCAATCGTCGCGACCAGAAGGAAGAAGGAAATTCACTGACACAGATTCAGTGTATCCGTGCTAGAATTTAGAAACTCCCTGGTATAATAATGAGAATATCAAGTGATCAACTGTCATCCCAATAAATGAGCATCTCCCAGGGGAGAGAATTGGAATTGGAAAAGGTCAGGTGGCGGGAAGCTCTTGGTTAGCTTCCCTGACGGATGCCGTCATGCCCCTCCATTTCTCCGAGGTGCAGGAAAGTTGAAACAACGACGCTAATAGCACTTCATCCTCAGATCTCTCGTCTCGCACGAGTCACGAAGGACAACGCGGCAACTCTGAGTCTGGGGGCTCCACCTGCACTGCGAAAGCGGGTCGGGATCGTTCAATGTCAGACCTCTGTAGTTTTGTTGTTGTGACTGATTCATCTTCATCAGCGCGACGGTGCGCCAGGAATCCCACTGGAAAGTATATTTGGGAGTGCGAAGGAGGGGACAACAAAGTCGGAGATATGCATGTGTGAGATGTACCAGTACCTTGTAGAGACATGGGTTACACTCGATGGATGTTCTTTACCATATGTAGTTCTGTTTGACTTTATTTGATTTTTTTTTGTTGCTTGAGGCTTAAAATTAAATGTTCAGCTCCCCATTTCCCAAGTACTCAGTACCGCGTAGATGTACCACTTAATACTTATGCTTGGCTCAGGGCTGCTTTGTACCACGTTGCAAGCTTTGGTCAAGCTGGCACCGTCAAAGCGAGGGGTAAATTGCGCTGTACTGTGACTGATGTGGCGCTCTTTCTGGTTTTTCTTCCCGCGCTAATTACAATGTAACCCGAAGTATCCGTACAGTGTACACCGCAGACGACGGCTGCCAGCATGTACAGTTTTACGTTAGAAAGTTTGGGCCGAGGCTTTCCGCTCCCATTCCCATGGATAGAGGACGGATGTTCCTGAATACCATAATTGATAGACGGGTAAAGTATCCTTTCCAGCTGACTTCTCAGACATGTCAGAAATCCAGAATCGGAGAAACACCGTTCTCGTATCATTCCTCGTATTGGGGTCCATCGTCAATATTACGGCTTACAAGTTACGACACATATTCGAGATCGGCTAAGATACGGAGTACATCGGCGATTGAGGTTGGTTGGCCCTACCTAAGATGGCACGCTATTCCAAACGATCTGCCCTACTATTCCATGGACGTACTATCGACTCCGCCGTCAGTCCGGTGGGTTTGTGGCATTTTCCCTGATACAGAACGCTGATGCTCATTGCCCAGCTCACCGTCTAATTCCGCATGGGGCCTGTCCTAACCCAGTTGTCAGATTGATTGTCACAACGAGACGTCAGGGATTACCCGCGTGTGGTACGGAGTTCCGTACCATACCGCCAAACATACAGTACTGTAGACCACTTCATTACGCCGGCGCTCTCATAGTACAGTTTGGAGGAAATAAACAATCTTCTCCCGTTGTGTTCGACGAGTTCATTCCTCTGGAAGATACATTTACGACGAGAGTAAACTTGTGCAATCTGTATGGACGGAGGTACCTGATCGCCTTCGGTTACCCACCATTCGGTTTCTGTTCGCTCTTTTCTTTTTCTACATTGAGCCTTAGCTCTTACTTTCTCAAACATCTGGAGAATCAGTGTCGCTAGTTGCTGTCACTCAGGGTCTAATTGGACCATCATGGTTCATCACTGATTCATCGCCATCGCAAACGTTCGGATATTCTGTCTCATTCTTCCTATGCGAACATGTCAAATTTGTCTGATACTTTTTCAAGTCCCGTGAGGAGTCATTGCCGCCACTTGATCCACCAACATCTTCATCCTTCGCGCCATCTCCCAGCGGTGTGGTTGTTGTGTCGTGACCGGCGTTTTACAGCCTCTTGGCTGTTTTTTCCATGTGGTGGTGAAGAAGGGGACCTAGCAGGGTGGCGCTCCATTCGACAGGGAGAATCCCAAGGGTTGGGAGCTTAAAGCTTCGCGAAGCCTGAAAGGCTGAAATCATTGATTGATTGAGTCCCAGCCGGTCCCGCACACGCAACATCCATTTTGGGCGGGGGATCCACTTGCGCTGTCTCGCGCAAAACGATCTGTCATCTCTGGTGGCTGGTCTCTTTCTGGCAAGTTGCAACAGGGACCTTCCCAGCGGAAAAAGAAACTCGGTCTGACTTTGGAGTTTCAATGGACCGGACCCATTGGGGAAGAAATAGTTACCTAGCTACCGTAAGTCCGTAACCTCCCCAAAGAGACCTGTAAGAAAGAAGAAGGGCGGGAAAGACCAAGTGAGGGAGGAGCTCGGTCCAAACAAGGTCAAGAGACCGCCAAAAAAAAGAGGGGGAGGGAACCCATCAAGGAGGAGGGGCAAACATTCGATTCGACCGCATTTATTCTAATATGTTTTATAATAATACTTTTTTGATGTTATTTACCGACCTGACAGACCTGTAAATACTAAACACCTTTTGCCCCAAACTCAGATTTTTCCCACTTGGCAGAAACCCACTTCTCGCATCTCCTGAATCCTGAATCCTGAATCCTGATCCTCTTGTCTGAACTCTGAAGCGAACACAGAGAAGTGAGAAACAGAGACTCCGACGGCTAAATTTTTGCCAATCTGGATCGACAGACCAGTGACCCGACAGCTTGGCTACCGAGGGGTTCGGAAAGGAAACCTGAGTAACCCTCGTAAGTACTACGACCACTTCAGTTTAGCCGTTACTTACGGGTAACTGGTATTGTGGTTACAGCCTGGACCGTGCTAAACATTGGGCCTTTGCCTCTTTATTTTGATTAGCTCGCTCTTTCCTCCCCGTCCAAAGCAGCACCGCTTCCAATTCCTTGCCCTCCTAACCTTTTTTTACTGAAGCGCATTTCGCTGCGCTGCTACTATCCTTATTCTGATTCTCCCACCACACTCCATGACCTTTTTCCCCTTCTTCTCCGGACTCCAGTCTTCTATGTTGGGATTGATTTCTTGCGCATTTGTTCTGCGTCGCTATCTCTGATTTGGCGGGTCGGCGGCAGCTATTCAAAATTACCGATTTCTGCTCCCCGCTGGCCATTGGGCTGGAAAACTTACGGTACTCACTGCTGTCGTCGTCGTCGTTGTTGCTCCATCTCAGCACCAATTCGGGAGACAGCTGAAAAACGAAAACGCTAATTGTCAAACTCATGGGGGAGACCAGATTTCGGTAGTTATTTGTTCGAGTGCATGGACGAGTCACCTCTGCGAGAGCGTGTTTTGAGCTCGGTTTTCTTTCCGCTGTCCCCAGTACGGTGAAGCTGATCCGTTGCGGTTTCGACTGCGGCGATATCTCGGCACAATCGGCGGTGTTCATTTGATATCCGAAAAGACAACACGATGTTCTCATAGCCAGATGCCCCTTGGACTGCATTATTCTCCCACAGCGGACTTGCCGCGACCGGACGCTTACGGCCGCAGCAGCGAACCCGTTGCTAAGATCGAGATCATGGCAACGGACGACAAGCCCAAACCGCTTCCCGCATACTCTGCTCCTCCACCGCCTGCGATGCATCGCATACCATCCTACGACGTAGGGCATCCCCCACCGCCTGCGCATGGCACGGTTTATGAACCTTCCTGGCGCCCGCCACCTCCATCCTTCGACGGCCACAATGCGGATCAACGTCGAGCGACCAGCAACCCGGCGCAACCACCAATGCCCGCGCATGGCTATCAACTACCTCATCCTGCTCAAGATCCTCCATATGGACGACCCAATGGGGTGCCAGGCTCGACCCATACGCCCCCGGAGTCTCATCCGGGGCCGCCTCCCAACTACCGGCCCATGAACGGAATGCCGCACGAGGCCGCTCCTCATTCGGCACCCCCAGATTACAGACCGCGAATGGCATATCCACCCCGAGAGCAGCTCAGTAACGGAGAGCCCCCGCTGCCACCACAATCAATGCCGCCAGCCCAGTATCCGCCGATGGCTCAGGCCCCGCCCACACCTGGCCCGTATGAGCCCTACTATCACAACCAGGCCTACGGCATGCGTCAACGCAAGGCTGCGCGTGCTCAACAGGTAAATGCTACTCTCTCTATTGTGAATCATGTGCTTTGGCGAGGACAGCCGCTGACAATTCTTCGGTTGGAAGGCCTGCGATCAATGCCGAGCAAGGAAGGCCAAATGTGACGAAGGACGCCCGGCATGCAGTAATTGCAAGGAGAATGGTATCACGTGTGTCTACAAAGAAGTGCCTCCTCATAAGTGTGTTTTTCCGGCTCATGCGAAGGATGTGACGAACGTGCTGACCCCGGATGTAGGCAAGAGAAGACCACGCAACTTCTCATGGATCGGATCCAGCAACTCGAGGACAAATTGGAAAGACAACTGAGACAGCTGCATGACCGACTTCCGCCCCAGGATAGTAAACTGCCCGCGGAGGATGCACCCAAGGTGTCGCCTGTCGAAGAGAGACCCATATCGCAAACACCGGCCGTGCCTTTCTTGTTGAAGCCGGACGTCTCGCATCCCGCCCGGGAGCCGGACCCAAAAGAGACCAGTGCTCCCTTGCTCGCTTCGCAAAGCTTTGACGCATCGGAGGCGCCTTTGGACAATGCCATCAAGCTTGAGGAGGTCCCCCAGGAGGATGGGGACCTTTCGATCCCGGTTGAACACACCACTGCCGCTCACAAATTGCTGTCGTGGCCCTCCATTAAAAATCTATTTTTGCCTTGGGATGTGAATGAAGACTATGTGATGCATTTGGAAGAGACTCGCGGTCTGATTCGAATTTGGGGGCGAGGCGAAGGAGACGACACGAGCGAGGAGGCCAGGGCTGCCGCCATGCCATCTACGAGTTCTAGTCCGAACTGGGACGGCCAATATGCAAACCATGCCTCACCTCACGCAGCATGGAATCCCCCACCTCCCAGGACTCACAGGCATATTGGTGGCTTGGATGAATCTGGGATACTCACCACGGATGCGGCGACCATTCGTCGCCTTCACAAGAGTTATATTCAGCACATGCATCGATTGCACCCGTTTTTGGAAGAAAAGGAGCTGGAAAGGAGGATTGAGGACTTTATCATGACATATTGCACCCAGGGATCGTCGGCTGGCCCGCCTGCCACGAACAACCATGTCGGTGATCTGCCGCGAGGTGCCAAACGGAAGCGCTCGTGCGAGACGTTGCAGGGAACAGGGCGTGACGTTCAGGCATCTCCCGGCACGAGATGGGAGCGATCTGCTCCGCGGCCAATCGAAAAAACCTTCCACAACGCCATCGTGCTCATGGTCCTTGCTCTTGGCACTATCTGTGAATGGAGAGACAGCCCTCTGCCCGGCCCCCTACCCGGCCCCTCGGACTTGTCCGAATCGGAATACATCCCAGGACACCACGCTCCGCACCCCGGCGCTGGGGGATCGCCGACTGGCCCTGATTACACCATGCCAAAGACAGGTAGGCATGTTCAACCAAACGGCAACTCATTCCCGTCCCCAACGGTTTTCGATGATCGGATGAACATGGCACGATCCCTCTCGTCATGTCGGGACGGGCCAGTTCCGTCGCGCCTCCGGAACGTGGACGTGATCCCAGGGCTCGCTTACTATGCCTACGGCACCCAGATTCTGGGGAACCTGCAGGGCGCCAATAGCCTCCTTCAAGTTCAGGCTGCGCTGTTGGCCGGTCTATATGCGGGCCAACTCGCCCATCCGTTCCAAAGTCATGGCTGGATCTACCAGGCAGCAAGAGCTTGTCAAGTTCTCGTTCGATCGTACGTGTTACACGTTTCTTGCTGGCTAATTGCTTCACTTTCTGACGCCGCGCGACAGGAAACGATATGCAGCGCTCGAACCGGGTGCTCGGAAAGACCTCTACGATTTCGCCTACTGGACCTGCCTGCAACTGGAAAGGTGAGTCAATCCTGCAGCACGCTGGAATTGGCAGAAAGACTGATTGTGATGCCCCAGCGACATCCTTGCCGAGTTGGATCTACCGGCCAGCGGCATTTCGCGCTCCGAGGCACGCATTGACTTGCCAACAGGACGGTATATATTGGAGCTACCGAACCACATCAACGCACCGAGCACCATGATGATGTTCTTTTACTCGGCTCAGATTCACCTTCGAAAAGTACTGAATCGCGTCCATACCGACCTGTACAAGGCTGAAAGTAAGCCGCTTACAGCACTGACCTGTTTACTCTCCAATGCTGACCGTCATCTGTAGAACAAGGCCAGCCTCGGTGGTCATTGAAGGTGCAGGAAGCTCTCAGTGAGAATCTTGAGCAGTGGCGAAGGAGCCTGCCGGGTATCATGCAATGGCACGACAGTGATCCTCCTCCGGATGAGATCAATACTGCCCGCATGAGAGCTAAGTACTATGGTGCCAGATACATTATTCATCGACCTCTGTTATACCACGCGTTGCACTTTGCCGTGGAAAAGAAAGAAGACGAATCGACGTCGGGGGAATCTCCCGCTGCCGCGATTGCGGTTTCTCAGTCACAGCAAGTCTCTCCGTCTTTGGCAAACAGCCAACGAGCGACAAGTATGGCGCGACTCTCGAGCGAGATGGGTACTGCTGGCGTGCATGAGTCGACAGGCTACACCGACAAGGATGGGTTGTGGCAGGCGCCGACCAAATTCAGCAAGATTGACAAGAACCTACAAACGGCAGCGAAGGTGTGCATCGAATCGGCCATTCGGAGCACCAAGGCCTTCGACGGCATTAAGAACGAGCGCCCAGTAGTCACAAACATCTTTGGAACTGCACATGCGTAAGTGGCCTCGGGTCGTGGAGAGGAGACAAGGCTGTTCCCGAAAACCGACTGCTAACCTTTCTCTTTTTCTACGCAGACAATTTGGTAATATGTTGGTTCTGTCTGCTACGTACATGTCCTCGATGCGCGAGCTTGTCAACCGTGGCCAGCTTGAAGAGCTTCTTAACCGCACTATCGGCTTCCTCCTCGAGTACAAGAACATCTCTCCTACTTTGCGAGAGGACGCGAAAATCCTCGAGCTCATCTACGAGAAGATATTCAACACCCAAGCCAAAAACTTCGTCAGGAACTTCTGATCCGTCTGCGTTAACATGGCTTGTTGTCCACCCCGCATGAACTAGGTCGACGACGCTATTGGCCCGATCATTCACCATCCACCGTTTTTAGGATTTCCTTGTCTCTGCCGCATCGACCGAGATTTCTGTCGAAGGCTTGGGCCGTTCTTGATTCGTTCACGCTCCATCCAATATTTGTCACAGATGACATGAGTTCCTTATATATTCACATATCCTACATACACTCATACTGTATGGTGGCTCTCCGAATTCGGGTGATTTGTTCGACTTTTGTGTCACTTTGCATTTACCAGTCGCGAGTCTTGGAGTCGAATTCTCAGCGCACACATACAACTCTCACATACACATCCATATATGAAGGGGCGGCTTTCTGAGCAATTTACAGTTGATATCAATCCATTGCGTTTCCTTGTGGTGGTATACGGGCACATCTTTTTTCAGGGATATGTTTTGGGAATCTCTCTGTTTTTCTTTTATTTGGTCTCTCAATCACTGGCGGCGTGGGCGGGTTTGTTCATTGCATTTTCGGTGGTTCAGGGACGATGGACATCTCCTTGTATACCTTATCTTGCTTTGCTTTGCTTCCAATCGAGTCAAGTTCAATGGACGGCTGTGAGATCGCTAGATATGAAGTGCCACAGGGATGATCGCGATCTTCTCTGAGAATCACAGGGCAATTGTTCGAGTCCATGGCTTCTTCGTAGGCGTGAGATGATTCGGGTGGAATCCTTGTTCATATTATCCCCCGCACTTTAGATCAGCCCAGGCATCTCAATCTGCCTCCCTGTTTACTGTTAGATTCTTGTAGATTATAAGTATTGTTTGACGAAGGCTAGAGCATCGATGGAGGAGTTGGATACGTTTTCCATCTTACTTATTTGGAATCCTCTGAGAGTCGCCGAAAGAAGTTGACAAATTGTTGCAGCTTCTGGGGGAATATTTCTGTCAAAAGAGATCTCCTAATTGATATCCAATCGAGTGGTAGACTGGTCCTTGCGCAGCCGCCCGGATGATGGCAGATCAAGATGGATCCTCAGGCCCACCATCGAAGACGTGCAGCGCCAGCTGGCATCGGAATCATGCACACCATCAGAATTTTCTGCAGGGAACTTGTGAGCTGAACTGCAGTCAGACTGGAGCATCGATTGCTTTTTGAGACGATGCGATATGAATCAAAGTAGAGATTGATGGGTTTCTTCCTCGCTGTCATCCTGATGATAGTAGTTAGTCTAGGTACTGCTTACCAGCCACTTTCCTCGTACTTGCACGTGCACTGTGCCACTGTTCATCTCCCAGCCTCACCGCGATTTCGATCGAGTCCTTCGGTGCTTCTTGTCTGACCATCGGAACCATTGTTTTCTTCTTGTGTTTTCATTTCACCTACCTACCCCTTTGTCTCATGACTTACGAAGTTACGACCGGTAAAAAAGAACACAACTCAGTGAAATCCTTGACACCTCGTCCTCATTGATGAGATGGTCTCCACGCTTAACTAAATCCAGCGAGACAGCAGTTCGTTTCCCCGTCCACCGTCTCCGCTCGGACTAAAAGTACCACGGTTCAGCTCCGTCACTGTTTACTCTCGACACTCCGCAAAAACAAAGCCAGCCTCCCCAATTCGCAGTTCGACCTTGTACATTATCTATACCCAGATACCCTTGTTTTTTTTTTTTTTTTGTTTTTTTGTTCAACCCCCTCAATCCCTCATGGTTGCCTGTGTCGCAGTCAACTCTCGCTGATTGACTGCCCAACATGTTCAAGGCCCTGATGGGCGGGGGCCGTTCCTCCTCGGACGTCCGCAGCGGTTCCAGCTCCAAGGGCAGCCGCCGCAAATCCCACTCCAAACCATCCGGTTCATCAGCGTCAACGATCAGCCGCAAGTCCTCAAGGGGTGACGACCGTGATCGAGGCTTGGGCGATCTGTCCGCATACTCGTCGGGCAGCACAAGACGCCGCGCTGCCAGTGTCGCCGACGAATCTGTCGCATCCAGCTATGTTACGGCCGAGCCAGGCATCGCCGAGGAAACAGAACGGGTGATTATCGAGCGAGAACCAAGACCCAGAGGAAACGAAGCGGACGATCGTCGTGACCGCTATCGAGACAGCGATCGGGACAGCAAGAGTATGCGCAGGCGCGACCGGGGCCGATCCGAGAGTCGGGAACGTGAGAGGACAAGAGATCGTACAGACCGTGAAGACGATCAGGACAGATACGACAACCGAAACGGCAGTCGCAGGGAGCGGCGAAGGACGCAGTCGGGAGACACGTATCCGGTGCCAACATCTGGAGGACAATTTGCGGCCGACGTTGCCGCTCCCGACTTCTCGCACTTCCCCATACAATACAACCACGGGATTCCCGAAGCTCTTATTCCAGGGCCCCATCCCATATCTCCCACGGTGTATGACCCTCATGTTCAGCAGCAGTTTCCCGGCCAATTCCCAGCGCAAGTCGCTGAACCATACCGACCACCAAACCCCGCCGGCGAGGCAGCCGATTACTATGGCGACCAGGGGCAGTCTGTCCAACAGCAGCCTGGAGTTCGGCCCAAGCCTCCGCTGGTTATTCCCAGCAGCCAGACGCATCTGATGACCGCCTCCCCCAGCGCAAATCCTCCGCCAGAACCCAGCAGCATGGGGCAGGTTGGTGCAGCCGCCGCATACTTTGCCGATGAAGCAGACCTTGCCAGCGGGGCCTCCGAGCAGCCGACAATACCTCCGGGCCCATCATCCAAGCCGCCGAAACCATCTAAGCCTAGCGAGCCAACATATTCGTCTGCTATTCCCGCGGCCGCAGCGGGAGCCGCCACCTACGGAATCGGAAGCAGTGTTCTGAATCATCACGACCCGGAATCACCTGTATCGGTTGGGCCTTCGCCGGCAGCTTATTCTCAGCCTGCTGTGTCTAGCCCAAACAAGCCTCCTCATTCCCATTACATGGGTCCTGCTCTCGGTGCCGCCGCCGCCGGAGCAGCCGCCGGATACGTAATGGGACACCATCACCACAGCTCGTCAAGCCACGAACATTCTTCGCAATACACCGTGCAAAATCACGAGGAGTCTTCCTATGGTGGACCTGCCCACGGATCTCCGTCTGTCTACGGCGGCAATCCTAATGCTGCTTTGTTTGCAGCCGGCGCTGCCGGAGCTGCAGGATACGCCGCCTCGGCTGCACATGGCACACATCATCCTAACAATGTCGCGCAGTACCCCGGACAGCCATACCCCGGATATCCATATCAGTCGGGAGCTCTCGCTTTCCAGCAACCCCAACGCGGTCCTCTGGACAGGTTTGTCGATTTCTGGAGAGATCCAGAGGGTGTCGGGATGTTCGAAGACTACACCGAAGCAATCGGGGTGTGCAAGTACTGCTTCCAGCCGGGCAGCACTTCTCGAGACGCACCACGGAAGCACAACCACGGCCGCCGGCGTCACTCCGCAGATCGCTACACCAGCGGCTCGAGAATAGACAAGCTCAGTCGCTATGCATCCTCGGAGGAAGACAACAGGCGCAAGAGGTCTAGCAAAAAGTCATGGTTTACGGGTCTGCTTGCTGGCTACGCAGCCAAGTCGGTCTTTACAAATAAGGACTTTGACGATACCTACAGTGTTCGCACCGGAAGAGAAGCCGGGTCAAGATACTCGTCGCATGATAGTGAGAGCGCCTCAACCCTGGATCGGAAGAGCTACACCTCGCGAGGCGTCTACCGTCATTCTCATCGCAGCCATTCGCGCGACCGCACAGACGCCAGTTCTTATTCGGAGTCCAAGAGGTCAAGACATGCCCGCTCTGAACGGCGATCTCGATCCAGCTCAAGGTCTTCATCCAGAACCGGCCACTCCATCCTAAAGGAGGCTGCGATTGGTGCCGCTATCGGTTCTACTGCCCTCGCAGTGGCCAAGTCCCGTCATCGTAGCCGCAGCCGCAGCCGTTCACCCAGAAGGATCAAAAGCAGGAAGGGGTCGTCGTCGGATTCCTCCTCGTTCATCGACATCTCAAGACCCAATCGAAAAACAGTCGGCACTGGCTTGGGCTCCTTCTTCACCGCGCCCTCGGAAAACCGGAAGAAACGCAAGTCCAAGAAGCGCCGCGGCTTCTTCTCCTTCAGCAATTCCTCATCCTCGTCGTTGGACGCCGATCTGGCCTTCGGAAGCGGGTTCCACAGGAAGAGGAAACCAGGTAAGTCAAAGAAGGATAAGAAGGACCACGACGTTGATGCCGCGCTGCTGGGACTGGGAGCTGCGGCCGCCGCTCTTACAGCTACTTCTCCTCGACACGGTCGGCGGACCGGAGAAATCCTCGCGGCAAAGGATACTCGTCGACCAAATTATGCCTCCTCGGCAACCAATGACGATGAATGGGAAGACGCCGAGTCGGATCAATCGTCCTCCAGCGTCAGTTCGGGCCTGGCCTTCGGAGGGAGTGCCATATACGGGAGTTCGGATTCCCTGACGTCGGACTCGGGCACATCGAAATGGGGTTGGAGATGGGGACCGAAGAAGCGCAAGGCCAAGAAGAAACATAGCTCATCCGACGCCTATCTTCTAGCTGGTGGCGCCGCCGCTGCAGGTATGCTGGGAGGAGCAGCAATCGCCTCTGCCCACCACGACGATGCCGCAACCCCAAGCCAGGATATGGCAAGCAGCGTCGGCAGCCTACAACGTGTCTACGCCATGCCAACTTCGGATCCTACTCGCTTCGACGTAGTCAAGATGTCGTCTTCTTCATCCTCCGGTGTCCAGCCGGCGCTTGTCCGGCCGGGGCCAATCCCACTGCAGCAGCCGCAACCTGTGACCCCGGTGTCTCAGGCCGTTTACACTACCCAATCCGATGCACCCCACGCTTACAGTGCACCTATTGGACCTCCGGTCACCGGTGACTCGTTTGCCTCACGGTTCAAAGAGCGACGTAACGAGTATTGGGACCAGAGAAGCTCCGACTACCTCGAACGTCGAGATGACCGGTCTCGGGTCAGCCGCCCTCATCGCAGAAGCGATTCGTCCCCGGTGTTCGCGACAGCGCCATTGCACGATATTCCCGCATCCAGCCTCAAACGTCGCTCGACTATTAAGGATCAGGCATCGGTGTCGTTTGACCTGACTGAGGAGCAAGCTGATAAAGAACGACGGACCGACCGTCTCGAGAGATTGAAAAGGGAGAACCAGCGTGAAGTCCCACTCCAGTTGATTGACCGAGAGCAGGACGAATCTGGAGAAAGGTACAGTCGAGATAGGGAGAATGAGAGGCGCAGGAGAGCCGACGACTATGATGCCTATTCCCGAACATCCGCATCACGCAACGAGCCGGAGGCCCCGAACTCGGACGAATACGCCGGTGCGCTTTACGAAAATGGTCGTGACAGGGAAAAGGATTCGTCTTGGGTGGGTCCTGTTGCTGCAGGCGCAGTTGGTGCTGCGGCTGTCGCTGTGCTGAGCGGCAAATCTTCCGATGACGGTACTTCAGCAGCTAGCCAGCGACGCCATGACGAGCGTCGAGAGAAACGACGTGCGGAGCGGCGTCAGCCTGACCGGGCGTCCGAAGTGTCAAGTGCTGCGAGGTCTGAAGAAGACCAGCGGATCTCGGAAAGTCGTAGAGAGATCGAGACGGGCCCGATCGAACCAGCAAAGACTTCAGTATTCGGTCGCATGGCTCGTACTAAGCCTGTCCATGACGATTATGCGCAGTTCTTTGCGCCCGACGAGCTGCGACACAGCCCTGACCACCATTCTTCGCGCCGGGAGCCTAGTGTTATGCCCACCATAGTCGAAGTTGAGCCCGTCGTGGAGTATATTCGATCTCCGGAGCCAAATTATGGGCCTCGCCTCCCTTGGCCCGTGCCCGAGCTGAAGCTTATTGAACCCACTCCTCCTCACAGTTGGAATGGATCAGTGAGGGACGCACTTTCCCCAGTGATTCCTGCAGAGACAGTATACGAGGATGAAAAGGAGCCTGTACGACCGACGACGGGTTCTCGGGTATCCTGGGGTGAACACCAAACCCATGAGTACGAGGTACCATCGCCTTCTACTGACCAGGACTCGTTCGATCATGACGCTACGAGGGAACGAGAAAGAGCGGACCGGGATGAACCCGCCGCAGGGGTTCCTTCTGGGCATGGAGCAGACCTTGAATTCGCAGCCACTCTCGCTGCTGCTACAGCGGCGGCAGGCTTTGACCCGTCCATCGTCACGGATGATCCAATCTATCACACACGATCTTCCCCGCCACAATCAGAGGCCCTCGGAATGTTTACTTCACCCTGGCCCGAGACCGTTCCACGTCGCAACGAACCCCATGGGTTCGTAGAAGGTGAAGTGGAGACGTCTGACAACGAAGCAGACGAAAAGCGCTCGAAAACCATCAAGCATGAAGAATCTCGTTCAGTAATTGATTCACAACCCGAAGAGACGGTATCGAAGCACTTCGTTGAAGGCGACCCATTCTACGCGGAGCCCGAGCCCATCAGCCCCTTGGACAAGGCTGCAATTCCTGCCGCTGAAGAGAAGGAATTACCTCACCCGGAGCCCCGACCATCAATTGCACGTGAAGTCATTGAACAGCTCAATGGAAGAAGGAATTCCGACGAAGACAAGAAGTCTAGACCGTCCTTCGAGGTTTCCCAACATTACGACACTGTTCCCTCTGTGGCGGCTTCCTTGCCCGAAACGAACGCCCATGGCCGGCCGAAGTCAACGTCTCGTAGCCGTGACCAGTCCGAGTCCCCTGTTCATGATACCTTTTCCATGCCGGGTACTTTCGAAGCCGAACCCCCAGAAAAGAAGAATAAGAAGAAGTCTCAGCGTCATAGCGATACGTACGATGCTCGATCGGTCGTCTCGGCTCCTGTCGCTGGCGAATATGAAAAACGATCCAAGTCCCGAGACTCCTCTAGACACAGTGGTGAATTTGATGTGGATCGTGACAAGGCCGCATCCCCGACCGTGGAGGATGGAGAAGGTGGCACGGAGGAGAAGAAGAGAAGACGCAAGAGGCGCTCCAAGCGCGACAGTGACGTATTCATGCCAGAAGACGACACGCGCTCCACTGCCACCGGCGTCGATGATGATGACAAGAGCTCGGAACATCGCAAACCTAGACGTCATTTTTCAAAGCGTGACAGCGGTACGTTTAACGATTCCGCAGCGTCTTCCCCAGTCCGGTCAAGGGAAAGCAGCGAGAAGCGCAGAAGCAAGGATGAGAAAGACGTTGAGAAAAGCTCCGGTGGTTTCTTGAAGAGTCTTTTTGGTTCAAGGGTTTCTGCGCCGGTAGAGAGCAACAAGAGGTCTTCCTTGGTCGATGAAAGCCTGTCTCGGGATGTCCAGTCTGAGGTTGGAGTCGACGAATCTAGACGCCGGCGTAAGAAGCGCTCCTCAAGGCACCGCAGCTCGACCGGTGGAGATGTGCTAGATGACTCCGGGAAGCCTGAGGATCGTGCTTCGGACGAAGAAAGTGACAAAGCTGAAGGCAAGGATGACGTCGAGAAATACAAGTCACACAGACAACGCAGGGAAGAGAGGCGGCGAGAGAGATACGGAGACATTGCCGAGTCAGGTAAAGCGGGAGAGCATCAGAAGGTATAGCCACAGATTTGTTCCCCTATAGTTGCAGTTACTGTTTGTATACTGTTTGCCTGCCGGTTGCCATCATGTTGCATTGCAGTCAATTCCACACACGTATGCTAAGCCTCGTTTGCTTTCTCTTGTACAGGATCGAACCAAAGCGGATGATGACAACGACGACCGACAGTCTTTTTTAGCGACAGGCCCCGAAATGCCAGAGACGGTAGAAGGTGATGGCGATAACAAAGATGGTGCTTCGGGGCTCCCTTCTTCGGCGGGTGCAGCATTAGCAGGCTTGGGATTGGGAATTGGACTGGCCTCGCAGCGACCTAGGAGTCGTTCAACGTCGCCTCCCGATGTGGAGAAGATGGTTGATCTGGCCCCCAAGTCCCAAAGCAGACCAGGCTCACCTGATTTGGAGCAGCAAGTCAGGGTAGAGAAATCGCGACGCTTGTCAATGCGAACCACGGAGTCCCCAACGGCAGTTCCCCTGCACTTCCGCCGACCTCTAATATCACCTGGAGCCCATCGCGCACCGTCTGGAAGCTCTCCGGCAATGGAATCCCCTGGCTCTCCACCATCAACACGCAAGCCCAGACCGAGCTCGACTGAATTCAAGCATTCCCGCGAATTCCGACCTCTCTGGCTTGTCGAACGGCACGCTTCCGGCAAGGTCGAACCGCCGCCAGACGAGCCGTTGCCATCCTTACCGTCAAGCAAAACCACTTCGCGAAGCCCTTCTGTGGAGGACCTTCGGACTCTCCCAAATGACGGAGTAAATGACTGGGAGAAAGTGGATCTCAGTAGCATGCTTGCTGAGAGGCGCAGACCTGGTGCACTTGACTTTTCCACTCCCAGAGACGACGGGGAAGAAGAGCATGATGTTTTGGGCTCTCAGCAGGCAACACCCACGGCAACGACTTTTGGAGAAGCAACAGGAGCCGTCACCGCGCCGGTTCATCGTATCAAGAAAGACCACCTCAAGTATGAGTTCCACTCTCCTTCGGAGCTGCTGCAAGACCCAAGTGTGTATGGGAACCTGCCTCCATCTCCCACATTGGGAAACCTCCCTTCCGTCGAGGGCTCAGCTGTGGGTGTCAAGGATGGAAAAGTCGAGGAGGAACCTCTCGAGCGCAATAAAGACAATGTTCCTTCTACCCCTGAAGTTCTGCCTTCCGAACCTTCGATTGAGCAGCCTCCTGTTTCAGAGTCTGGGATGGTTACTCCGACCAAGGCAGCACCAACCGCTTGGACCGGGTCCGACTTTCCCAAGGGTGCTGGATTTGCGGCAATAGTCGATGCTGCCGTTGGTGCAGCTGTGGGTGCAATGGACAAGAAAGAACCTGCTCCCGAGCCTGCCGACGTGGAGAGGTCTCTGGAGTTTAAGGGAGACAGTGGTGAAATGCGTACGGATGTTCCTGCCCATATTGAGATTCCTGTGTCTCTCAGGGATGAAAGCACTTTCGCTGCCCCTGTCCCTGAAGTTGCATTGCCCGTCACCAACTTGGAGACGATTGAGTCGGCTGCTCCTTTCCATGACGCTAAACCGTCCGGATTTGCTGATATCGTTGATGCCGCCGTTGCTGCAAGCACGAATTCAGGAGACAAGAAAATAACAGACCCTCAACAGAGTGCCCAACCGGAAGCAAAAGAGGAGTTGAAGGTAGAATCCGACGCAGTGCAAGGCGAGAAGAAAACCCTTGACCTTGCCACGGAAGAGCGCACTGGCATTGAACTCAGTGCCGTTGACGCTGCAGCTGCCCCAACAAGTGCAGAACCGGTAGTCGAACCCGGGGAGAAGACAATTGATGAGACGCCCAAGGGCCCTACCGACGACGCACCTGCTGATGATTCAGCTCCTGTGTCTTCTTCGTCCAAGAAGAAAAAGAAGAAGAAGAACAAGAAAGGCCAGAGTGTGGATTCAACCACTTCAGAGATTGCACCTGCACCTGAAGAGCCCGCGGCTGTTGAACCAACCGCCGAACCGGCTTCTGAGGTGGCACCGGTGTCTGAGGAACCGACGGTCTCTGAACCACTTCCTGAGATAGCGAACAAAGTTGAGCTGGAACCTGCACAAGAGACAGTCCCGCCCCCATCTGAAGCAGAGCCTGTACAAGAACACGTTGATGCGAGCAAAGAATTAGAGCCCGAAGCCTCTGCCCAGGTCACTGAGACAGAGGAAGCTTCCTCTGCAACGGCCACTTCCTCAAAGAAAGCCAAGCGAGACAAGAAAAAGAAGAGGAAGAGCAAGGGCCCTGCCACCGAGGAGCCAGCTGAGGAACGGAGTGCCGGTGAAATCGCTGAGGCAGCTACGGAGGCCACTACCCAGGCAGAGAACGAGGAGCCTGCAGAGGCTGCGAAGGTTGAAGAAGAGGCCACCACTGCACATGACGGGTCTGCAGCTCCCGCGGAAGAAATTGCAGCTACCCCTGATGACTCTGCCAAGCCTGTGGAAGAGTCCGCGGAACCTATCCCTGAGGCCTCCAAAGATGGAGACGCATTGCCACAGCCAGCCGAGGAGCCTGCGGCTCCCGCTCAAGATTGTACACTCCCGACAGAGGACTCCACAAATACCGGCCTAGAAACTTTGGAAGGCACCGCTCGTGATGCGGCTGTCGAACTGGAGAATCGTCCAGGGTCATCTTTTGGCGCTGAAGCAGCTCCTGCCGTGGAAGATACTCCTGTAATTGACCCTTCGGATGTTCAAACCGCAATCGAAGGATTAGAAGCATCTACGAAGAACACTGAGGAGCAGCCAGAGCAAAAAGAAGAGGCAGTTACTTCAGACAATGGGCTCCCCACTGTTGAGCAACCGCAAGATCTCCAAGATCATTCAGCCCTGGCTGAGCCAGTTGCCCCTATTGACATGGCAGATGCCACAACTGAACCCTTGGCTGAACAGAAGGAAGAAGCTGTAGCAGTCAACCCTGAGCCTGAAATTCCTCTCTCCCGCAAAAACAGCAAGAAGAACAAAAAGAAGAAGAAGGGCAAGGCAGCGGTAGAGGAAGATAAATCCGAAACTGCACAGCCTTCTTCTACTGAAGACAAGCTCGAGACGGAGAATGCGGAATCGCAGATAGCACAGGGAGACGTCGAGAATAAGGATACCGAAATTCCTTCTGCTACAACCGAGCCGTCACAGGACGCCAATGCTGAGGAGACATGGGAAGAACCGCCAAAGACAGGAAAGAAGGCGAAGAAAAATCGCGACTCTGTTCTTTTGTCCGAACCACAACCTGAGCCTGAGCCTGAGCCTGAGGCTGTACGTGAGGCTAAAGCAGAGGAGTCTCCTTCGGCAGACGCTACCGAGCATCAGGCTCCACTACCAAGCGGTGAGGTTCCACCGGACTCGAGTGACAACAACCAGGTACCACCACGGCCAGCCATTCAGGAAGATCCCAATGCTGTGGAAAGCATTGAATCTGCAGCCACTGGGTCTGAACAACCATCAGATTTAACTGTGGAGAACACTGAGACCAATGACGACACACCACATGTGCCCGAGCAGCCCAATCCTGAACCCGAAGAGGAACCTGACGTGTGGGGAACTTCTACACCGACAAAGAAGAAGAGCAAAAAAGACAAGAAAAAGAAGCAGAGTGTTTCCTCCATTCCGGATGATGCGATAGTTGCTGAGGCTTCCCAAAGCGTGGACGCCACCCACAAGAACATCGACGTCCCCGAGGCTTCCGAAACACCTTCCGCCGATCAGGCTCAGGAATTAGAAACGTCTGCAGAGCCAATTGAGAACGAGCCACCGAAAGAGGCTCCTTCCGAAATTCCAGACGAGCCTGAGATTGCAATGACAGCGGCACAGAAGAAAAAGGCCAAAAAAGACAAGAAGCAGCGCCAATCTGTGTCATTTGAAGAATCGCCTGTTGCCGAACCTAAGGAAGAGCGGTCCATTGATGAGCCTAAGGATGAATCTGCTGAAGAAGACACTGTTGCTCCAGAACCCGATGCAGCTGCTCTTGACGACTCTGTTGCTGCCCAGGAAAGTGAGACTGTCCATACCACTTCCATTCAGGAGCTAGCCGAAACCACTCCTGCGGTCGACGAAACTGCGCAAGATCAACCCAAGGAGGAACCCGAAGAGGTGCAGCCTGTCGAGTCCAAAAAGTCAAAGAAGAACAAGAAGAAGAAGCGTCAGTCGCTGTCTTCAGAGAACGAGCAGACTGTCCCTTCTGCGCAGGAGGAACAGACCACCGATCCCGCTGCTGAACCACCATCCGCAGAACCGTCTCTCGCTGCCGAGGATGTTGAAAATCCAGCTGAGGTTCCTCCTGAGGAGCCTGCGCCTGCGGCCGAAAATGTTGAGACCCCGGTAAAAGAAGAGCCAGACGAACTCCAGTCGGCGACTTCCAAGAAAAAGGCTAAGAAAGACAAGAAGAAGCGCAAGTCGATCCTCGCAGAGAGTGAGACATCTGTAGCGCAATCAGATGAGCCTAATGTTGCCGCCCCCGAAGCTGAGCAAGAAACGCCTGTCGCAACGCAACCTCAGGCAGAAGCCTCTGCTGACCTTGCTACGGCGGAAGCTGTAGCTACGAAGTCGGAGCAGCCTTCAGTGCCAGAAGAAAAGACAAACGACATTTCGGCTGAAGGCGCAGAATTAGAGGAGGTTGTATTAACCGAAGCCCCGCCCGATGCTGGAACTACAACTACAGTGGAGGAGCAGTCAGCAGAGCTGGACCCGCAAACCTCTTCCCCGGCGCAAGCTGAAGGACAAACTGAAGCTCTCGCTGAAGGAACCTCAGGCGACTCCGAACAACCTCCTGCTGCCGACCTAGAGCCTAAGACACCGACGGAGGATGCGGAGCAGGACGCTACTACAACTTCCGAGTCGAAGAAAGACAAGAAAAAGAAGAAGAAGAAGCGGAAGACCTTGGAAGTTGCTGAAGAGGAGGCGCCTGCTGTTGCTCCCGAGCCTGTTGAGCTTCAGCCAGAGATAGAGCTAGCAGAGCTAGCGCCAGCACCGGCAGATAAGGCTGTGGCAGAGCTTGCAAACGCTGAAGTCCAAGGACCGGAAGAAACCACGCAGCCAGCCGAAGAACCCAATAATGAAGGCGAAGTCTTCATGTCGGCCAAAGCCAAGAGAAAGGCTAAGAAGGACAAGAAAAGACAGTCCAAAGCCTTAGAGGCCGAGAACGACGTTGCGAAATCTGCTCCTGCTGAGGATGCTCCTCAAGACAAGACCGACGCACAGCAGCCAGACCTTGATACGGCGGCCCAAACACCTGCTGAAGATGACGGTAAAGACAATCAGTCCCACGACATGGAAACAGTCGACACGACGGAAAAGGATATGGTTTGGACTGATGACATGGTATCTTCGCAGGTAGATCAACAGAAAGAGTCGCCTTCTTCCGCCTATCCTCCCCACTCCGCGCCTGAGCCTTCCGAAACCAAGCCGGTTGTCGATCCATCCGCTGAAGTGCTTGTTGAGTCTGGTAAGCCAGAAGAGACTACGAAGGGACAAGAAGCATCCTTGCCGACTTTGAATGAGCCAAAGGTATCGACCGAGGTAGGAACGGCTCACGAAACGGAAGCAGCCGTCGAAGGGTTAGAAGCAAAGAAGGAAAATGAATGGCAGACGGGCGAGACGAAGGAGGGAGAAGAGAATGAAGCGAAGGTAGAGATGGTGGGAAAGATTACGGGTGCAGAGGAGATCCCTTCAGCTACGCATGTTGAGGGGCCGGTTGAGCAGCCGGAAGTTCAAGAGCAGGCTACTGAGATGGAGAAGCCTGGTGAGGCTGTCAGAGAAGAAGCCCAGGTTGCAGTTGCTGAAGGCGCCGCGGATTTGAGCCCGCCAAAGCCAGAGGAGAGTACCGAACTGAACGAGGAAGATTTGTGGTCATCAACGTTTTCCAAGAAAAAGAAGAAAAACAAGAAAGCAAAACAGAAGCATCAGGAAGCACAGCCAGAAGAAGCTCAGGAGCCTGAGCCTGCAGCAGACAAGACTGAACAAACACCAAACGGGTCTTCAAGCGTTGCAGAGCCTGAACCGGTTCAAGTTGCTACGGAAGAGACCGCTCCTGAACTTGAACAGGCCATTGAAGATACTTCTGCTGTACCGGAGGCGGAAACCACACAGGAACTTGCGGAGCCCAGCATGGAACAAGCACCAAGTGCAGATGTGCAGATTTTTGAGCCAGCGCTGTCAAAAACGAAGAGCACGAAAGACAAAAAGAAAAAGCGACTGTCCACCGCGCAGGAAGCCGAAGAAGCAGGGCCACCCCAGGATGAACAACCCACTGTTGTAGAATCCGAGGTTCATTCGACTTGCTTGGATGTCGAACATGGAGCGGAAACGAAGCCTCCGAGCCAGCAGCAAGAACTACCGGTGCCCCTGGAGCCACAGCAGGAGGACATTTCCGCACCGTCTGATGTGATCGGGCCTGGTATGGAGATGAAGGATACCGGGGCACCTCAGACGGAGGAGACTGATCCAGTCGCTCAAGAGATAGCAGCCAACGACACTGTAGGGATTCCGGCTCAAGAACCAAAACAAGAAGCAGTACCTAAGGCCGCTGCTCCCGAGGAAACTTCTACTTTGCCAATTGACAATGAAGCTCCTGCGGAGGAGAAGCTGGAAGAAGCTGTTCCTTCTGACATTACTGAAATCAAGACTGAAGAGGCCGTGGCTGCTGGTGCCCAGGAAGAATCCGAAGAACTCTGGCCCGTGGCTTCCAAGAAAAAGAACAAGAAGAACAGGAAAAGGGCTTCGGTAGTGCAGAAGGAAGAGAAGGGAGAGGAGCAGCTACATGAACCTGAGGAAGTAGCTGCGATGGATGAAACAAGCATTAAGGCCGTCGAGTCTGCTGAAGGGCCAGTGCCTGGTGTTCCGATGATGGAGAAGGTTGATAATCAACCACACGTGACGGAAGAGCCAGCTATGACAACTGACCCTGAGCCACCTATTGACGTTATTCAAGCTGTGGACCAACAATCTTCAGATCCCTTGGCGCCACCAACTGAGACTCCTGCTGAGAAGCCGGCCGAAGAGGAGAAAAGTGCACCAGAGCCTCTAAGCCGGAAGGCGTCCAAGAAGAGTAAGAAAAAGAAGGGGAAGAAGCAAGTTGAAGAACAGCTGGAGGAACCAACTATTCCCGCACCTGTCGAGACTCGGGAGGATTCGGTCGTCGAAACTACTGCCCAGGCTATTGTTGAGGAGCCTGCTACTACTCTTGCCGACAAAAACATGCCCTCGATCGGTGAAAAACAGCTTACGGAAGTCACTGAACAACCAACGGAGCCATCTGTCTCCCTGGATCCATTCGAAGTGCAGCTGACCACAGAAGACAAAGGCATCGAATTCTCGGCAGACGTCCCTGACAATGACGAGACGCAGGAGAGGCTGCGAAGACAGGCTCTTGAGAAGGAGGACGACCTTGGAGTTGCAGAGGACCTCTTTGGTGACCGCGCGCAACCAGAATCGAGCGCGCCTCTATCGAAAAAGCAATCGAAAAAAGAGAAAAGGAAGTCTAAGCAAAAGTCTATTTCGGAAAGCGTTGAGCCGGAACCTCAGCAATTGAACACAGAGACCACGGAGAAGTTAACGGAGGAACTGGTTTCTGATATGCCGCCATCCCAACAGGAGCCTGATATTACGACGGAACCTACAGAAAAGAACCCATCGGTTCCCCCACCTACTGTGGATGATCAAGAACAGCCTGCCGCTGTCGAGCCATCCAAGATAGAAAACACCGTTCCCTCCAGGTCTTCGTCCATGAAGAAAGAAAAGAAGAAGAAGGGCAAGAGCAACCAGAGTGTGGTACTGGAGCAGCCCGAGCCCGAGCCAGTGACAGAGGAACCAACCAAGGACGCAAATGCACCTCTGGAGCTACAAGGTGAATCGGCCAAAACGCAGGGCCTTGACCTTTCACACCTAGAAAGGTTACCGTCTGGACAAGATGATGATTCCTGGCCCACTATTGACTGGGAAAAAGCAAAGCTTGACGCCATCGAACGTCAATCCGTCAAAACTTTGTCACCTGAGACGCGGCCTGTTACTTTCGAGCCACCAATTGCTGAATTCGATCCGTCGGCCATCCCAGAGGCATTGGCTGAGCGGGCAGCAACAAATAAACCAGAAGAGCCATCTGCTGAGGTCAACGAAGAGTCTACGATCCCGTCTGTGTTTCCCCCAGAATCTCAGCCTACCGCCGAAAATGCAGAGGATACCTGGGTGGAGCCGCCCAAGAAAGGAAAGAAGAGCAAGAAGCGTCAGAGCACCGGGGATGAAGCGGCTCTAGACACTGTACCTGAGCCTGCATCAACTACAGAGACGGTCGACAAGACAGCTGAAGAAGCTGCACCTGTTCACGACAAAGAACTGAGCGTCACCTCAGCTCCAGAACCAGTGCAACAGGTCACGATGTCTACTACGGACGGACAGTCAAGGGAAGAGCCTGAAGCCATTCCTCGCAAGCAGAGCCGGATCGCAAGCATTTTTCCGGATCTCGAGAGGGCATCTTTTCGCCGTCCGGTGAGCAAAAGCTCCAAGGAGGAGATCCCCAAGCCCCTGACCCCGTCGCCAAAAGATAGTGCCGAGGAAGAGACAACTGGTCAAGACACAAATCGCGACAGCGCGATCCAGGTCTCGGAGGCACCCATAGCGACAACTGGTCAAGTCAGGGATAGCGGCTACAGTCCTGCGATGCTCTCGGAACGTGACAACAGTTCTCCAGATTATCCAACTACAACACAGTTACAGGATGCATCTACGGAGCAACAGCCTACCACGGCTGAGCGGGATTCTCCGGCTACGCCTGCCGACTTGGCCATCGACGTCGAAGTTAGTCCGTCGTACGATGTGTCAGTGTCCTCCGATGGACCTGGAGCAAAAACCAGATCGATTGAAATTCACTGGAAAGACACGGAGAAGGAGCCCAGGGAGTCGAATGAAAGCTCCGAGCCAGAGCTTTCTGAACGCAGTGGACGATCCCGAGAGCGACCCCCCGTACTTTTCGGCTCCTCTGCTTCGTCATCCTCCTGCGGACTGCGCCGAACGCCATCCATTCATGGTCGTCATCACCATCCACCATCGCCATGGACGTTGGAGGAATCACCCGTCCGAACACCACCGCAGTCGATCTTCGGAGGACCAGCCGGGGACCCTGAATCGCGGCCACGAACTCCGCTACAAACAATTAACGAACAGGAACCAGAGGGTCGCGTGGGGAAACCCGACGCTGGAACCACGGCTCAACGCAGCGGGACGCCCCGTCTGGAGATGAGGCCCGAGCATCTGCTGCCACGTCCCGAAACACCACAGCGAAAATTTACTGACAATGCCTTGGATCGGCTTGCCTGGCCCACACCGGACAAAGATCAGGATGCGAAGGATGGCAGTCGGTCAACGAGTGGCCGATTGGATTCACGACAGTCGGTTGGTGGATGGCCTGCTGAATTGCTCAAGACTCCCGAGCAAGGCATGCCGATTCTCCGACCCAGCAGCGTTGGCAGCGTTGGCAGCGTGCACAGCAACCACAGCGTGAGATCGGGGCCAGTGCTGCGTCGAAGCCACCGCAGCGCCAGCGGCGACTTGCGGGCAGCGAATCGGGCGCAGGAAAAGGAAAAGGAGAAACAGCCGAGCCGTCCCCAACCTCCTCCTCCTCGCCAGCCCCAGCCTGACATCAATATCGAACGCATCGCCTCGTCGTCCTCTTACGACCCCGTCACCGATAAGGGCAAGCGCCCCATTCGAGCCATGACGGATGTCTATGTAAGTTGATTGAATTAATTAATTAATTAATTCATCGGCGGCAAGTGTTTGTTTGCTGACTGATCCGTGCGTTGCTAGGAGGGGTGGGGGGAAACGCCCCAATCGCCCCGGTCGCCAACCCGCCCGCCCAGCGTGCGCCGCCGCCAGAGCATGCAACATCTCCAAGAACTTGAAGCTCGGCTCGATCAACTCATCTCGGAAAATCGCCTGCTCATTGCTGCTCGCGAGGAGGCCGAAGAGAAATTGAAGAAACACAGCGTCGCTCGGCGAAAGAGCGACCAAGCTCTCAACACGCGGGATGCTGACTTGCGGGACAAGGAAGCGGAGGTGGAACAATTGAAGAGCTCGCTCGAATGGCTGCAGAAAGAAGTCACACGGTTAACGGAGGAAAACGAAGGCTTGTCAACGACCAATGGCAACCTCACCGTTGTCCATGAAAATGAGATTCGCGCCCTTCGGGAAGAATCATCGCGCGAGATCGAGCATCTGCGATCGCAACATAACGAGTTGTCAACGGGTATGCAAGAAATCCTGCGACACGAGATCGACAATGCCCTGGCACAGAAGAACGTTGAGCTGCGCCGGCTGCGGGAGGATCTCGAACGCACCGGGGACAAGGTGAAGGAGCTCCAGCAGCAGATCGCATCGTCGATGCAAGACGACGTTCTCGTCTTCCGGGATGAAGACTACTTCGACGCTGCGTGCCAGAAGCTGTGTGGTCACGTCCAGCAGTGGGTGCTGCGCTTCTCCAAGCACTCCGACCACCGTCGCTGCCGTCTTCTGAGCGACCTGCATGACGAAAAAATCGCCGACCGGTTTGACAACGCCATTCTGGACGGCTCCGACGTGGATGCCTACCTGGGAGATCGCGTTCGCCGGCGCGATGTCTTCATGTCGGTGGTCATGACTATGGTGTGGGAGTTCATCTTCACTCGGTACCTGTTCGGCATGGACCGCGAGCAGCGACAGAAGCTCAAGTCATTAGAGAAGCACCTGGGCGAAGTTGGCCCACGCCGTGCCGTTCAGCGCTGGCGAGCCACCACTCTCACATTGTTGGCCAAGCGTCCTGCTTTCACGGGCCAGCGTGAGAGCGACACCGAAGCGGTTGCCCTCGAGATCTTCGGGACCTTGTCGCGCTTACTTCCTCCACCTACCAACGTCGAAGCACAACTGCTGGAATCGCTGCGAAAGGTGTTGCGGGTGGCAGTTAATCTATCCATCGAGATGCGGACCCAGATGGCCGAATTCATCATGCTGCCGCCTCTGCAACCCGAATTCGACACCAACGGCGATCTGGCTCGCAAGGTCTACTTCAACGCTTCTCTCATGAATGAACGCAGTGGCGAGACGACGTCCAATGAAGAGCTCGAGAAGCAACAAGCGGTCGTCCGCGTCGTCTTGTTCCCGCTCGTGGTGAAGAAAGGCAATGACGCGGGAGAAGGAGATGACGAGATTGTGGTTTGTCCGGCGCAGGTGCTGGTGGCTCGGTCCGGCAAAGAGAAGAAGGTGGTGAGAGTGCTGAGCGGCGACCGCATGTCCCTGGATGCGACCAAGTCGGTCCACAGCATCGCTCCGTCATCGACCATGGACATGAGCAACGTGATCTGAGGCGTCACACTCGGGTCAACGGTCTTTCCGTGGTTGGACAAGGTCGACTTTCTCTGATTTCTTCTTTTTTATCTCTTCTTTTCTGGGTATCTATCGGGTTCAAGGCGTCGGATCGAAGACAACCAGAGTCAAAAAAGGCAAGGCTCATTTGGGAGGAGGCCACTTTTAATTGATTTCATTAATTATTCTTGATGATCCTGATGGAATTATGTTTGTTTTTCATTTTTTCATTTTATTTGCACATGATTGATTTCTCTTTTCGGTTCCTTATTGTCAGTTTTGGCGACTGTTGTATGTAATATGCATATGCCCTTGATGCGTGATGAGTGATGACTGTCTTGTAATAATGCAATAGATCAATGGCTTCAATTGCTGCCTTCGTGTTTCTCGAGTAAAAGATATAAAATATATAAAATATATACTTGTGGCCTGGCATCTTCCAGGGTTTTCGCAGGCGATCCGCGGCTCTGACCTCATCCACCTGTTCCGCTTTGGGAAAGCCGCCCCCTCCTTTCGTGCCACCGTCTCTTCTTGTCCTTCTTCGTATCACTATCCCCAGATAAATTATTAAACTCGTCGTGCATCTTATCTTGAATTAATTGCCTCATGTTCCTCCACCGTGCCTCGCCCACACGTGTCATTTTCACTTGCCCATTGCTGCGAGAGCTTGACCGAGACTCCGACAACTTGGACGGGGCCTCCTCGAGTCGACCATGCTGAGATCTTTCTCGATCGACTCGTTCCCACTGTATGAGCATTGAATGAGATAGTTCCTCGAAACAAACCAGCCATTGACCAAGGGTCTTCCTTTTACCATGGACGAAGCAGCCCTCAGCCCTTCCACAGGCCTCGCTTTCCCTCGAATGGCCCGGTCGCCATCCTCTCCTCCTGGCAAAACTTCCACTGGCAAAGATAAAGATATTCATCCCGTTCCAGTGACTAGTCGCGGCTCACCTGGCCCCGAGGGAACGGCGTCGCTGAGAGGAGCGCAGGAGACCCGCTCCGACGCGCTCGCGCCGGGAGGCCAGAGCAAGACCGCCAAGCGGAGAAGAAACCGGAATCGCAAACGCCGAAATCGTCGACAATCATTTCTCGTCTCTGGGGAACCGAATGCCAGGCCAGGCACGGCTGCAGATGTTAGTACGGGTGCTACCGATGAGATGACGGACGACCAGCCTGCGGCGTTTCCGTTCTACAAGATCGGGCGAGTTTTGAGCAGTACGAGTCTAGAGAGCGAGGCCTTGTTGGATCATCGGTATGCCCGTGAACCTAGTTATACCCCGTCCTACTATTTCTCGGTCTCGATCTCGGCTGCATGTATGAATCAAGATGGCTGACTACTTCTAATCTGAACGATTTAGAAATCAACCGATGCTGCGACCTCGGAAAGACAGTCGCCTCGCACAATCGTTTCGACCGGGTTCCCTTTCTTTGACCACCCCCTTTCGATCCAGTGAAATACGTCACCGCAGTCATCAATCAGCTGGAAGGAATCGCAATGGAGCTCCAGAAGATGATAGTGACGGGTCTGACGAGGTGGACGATCGCACGCCATTGATGCGACGGCCATCGTCGGGTCCGAATCCCAGCTTCGCTCGTTACGGAACCGATGCTCGCACAAGTCCATTTTCCACGCGAAATCGACGAGCATCGGTCTCAACCACCTCGTCCCGCTCCCCACGTCGCGGCAATCACAGTCCGTCTTTCCCAGCACAGGATCGCGACTATGATGTGAACAATCCCCCGTCCATGCCGGGTTCACCGAAGCTAGGGCCGGAGATGGGCTATGACGATGCGGTGGTCACTGGTGCGGAATTCGACTTTTCGACGGCGAGGTCCCTGGAGCATCGGAGGGATTCCCTTGCTCGATCCCATGATATGGTCATCGAGGTGGATGGTGCCAATCGGTCGAAGACGTCGGCACCGTCGTCGCCTCCCTCTCCATCACATACGCCGCATGATGCTCTGCGCCGACGTCGGACAGTTACTCTGCCCGTCGAGGAGGACGTGTGTTTCCCTACGGAAACAATCTCAGAAGTGGCGGAGGACGATGGTCCGAGAGTGTCTCGCGAGGAGATGAGTCATCGGTCTCGCAGGAGACGTCGAGAATGGCCGGATTTGTCGGTCTTGGAGGAATGGAGTCGCGAGGAAAAGGAGGAGCGTAGCGGCGACCTTCGCGTGAAGAAAATCAGCGAGCCGGTGCTCATCGAAGGTCGATTGCGTCCTCAATATCGGCTCTGGCGTCGCGAAGAGGACGACGCTCCATACCGGTTTACCTATTTCAATGAGGAGTTCCAAAGCACGATCCATGCGCAGACGATTTCGGAGCTGGTGCAGCCTGGAGGAAGTTTTCGGGAGCTGTTCATTCCCGACCCTCCCGAGTTGGAAGACTCGTCCGATTCGGAAGACGAGATGGTTGCTCCCAACGATCTTCCGACTGTGAATAACGGCGAGAACGCTCACAACGCCAACAATAATGGAGCGAAGGCTCCCCCATCCAACAATGTCAATGGAGGCAAGCCTCACCCACGCGCCTTGTCTATCATCAGCGAGGCTGTGTCCGAGGGACGCTTGTCATCGGATGCTTCTCCCTCGCGAAGCCAGCGCCCTCCGAAACCGAAGCGATATGGGCCTCGACCGACGTTTTGGTTAGATGTCCTTTGCCCCACGGACGCAGAGATGCGCGTGATCGCCAAGGCATTCGGAATCCACGCTCTGACGGCCGAGGACATCATGATGCAGGAAGCCCGGGAAAAGGTTGAACTGTTTCGCAACTACTACTTTGTCAATTACCGGACCTTTGAGCAGGATACGAACAGTGAAAACTACCTGCAGCCGGTGAACATGTACGTGGTTGTCTTCCGGGATGGTGTCCTATCCTTCCACTTCTCCCAAACACCGCATCCAGCCAACGTACGCCGACGCATCCGCCAGTTGATGGATTATTTGATTCTGAGTTCGGATTGGATTTCGTACGCGCTGATCGACGACATCACCGACGTGTTCGGGCCGCTTATTCAGGCCATCGAGGACGAGGTCGACGAAATCGATGAGATCATCATGAAAATGCATTCGCTTGCAAGGGGAAGCCGGGAAGATGGAAACCCCCATGGGAATGATGAAGAGTCATCCATCGCTCCCGGAGAAATGCTGCGGCGGGTCGGTGAATGTCGCAAGAAGGTCATGGGCATGTATCGGCTGCTGAGCAACAAGGCGGATGTCGTGAAGGGATTCGCCAAACGATGCAACGAGCATTGGGAGGTGGCGCCCAAGTCCGAGATTGGATTGTATCTGGGTGACATTCAGGATCATATCATGACGATGACGAGCAACTTGACGCACTATGAGACGTATGTGGTTGCCGATCAGATTGTACGTTCGACCCTATGCTGACCACAAAATGCAGGATTCTCTCGCGCGCCCATTCCAACTATCTCGCCCAGATCAACATCCTGATGAACGAGCGTCAGGAGCAGACGGCCGATGTCCTCGGCAAGCTGACTGTGCTGGGTACCATCGTGCTGCCCATGAACATCATCTGCGGCATGTGGGGGATGAACGTCAAAGTACCGGGACAGGATATTGATAATCTCTGGTGGTTTTGGTCCAGTATGTGCTTTCGACTCTCCCGAGTCTCGTGGTGGTTTCATGACACTAATGTGGTGCAGTTACGGCCGGCCTCTTGGTCTTCGCTTTTGTCTCGTTTATCATCGCCAAGCGAGTGTACAAGATCGTTTAGGTCTAGATCGCATTGCCTTGCCTTGCTCTCGTGACGATGAATATGGATTTGATGGATATATACCCCCGGTTTCTACTGTTCGATCATTTTACTAATGAGTTTGTTTTGGTCCAGCTTCACATCGTGGCTGGCTACTGTGATATCCACTTTCAGACGATTGACTTGGATTTCGTACATACGGCAGAAGTTACCCATATATACGTATCTTTTTTTTTTTTTTTTTTTTCTGGGTTATTGGGCTTCATTTTGGCGTTTAGGAGCTTTGGGGGAAACGGTTGTTCGCTTCTTTGGTTGGTGGGCTTTTTGTCCTGACTCGTGATCCGAAGTGTTCGTTGGTTTTTGGATAGAATGATAGATGGGTGATGGACTGCAGACTGGCAGACTGGCGGATACTTCAGAGAAATGAACCTCAGTCCTTGGCGAGTACTACCTGTAGTAACTAGTTAGAGAGTCGGATCGAATATTGATATTCTACTGTACGGTTGATCCTATAATCCATTCAAGGGGGTCGTCCCTAACTGCAGGTGTTGGCAGTTACACAAGAACGATAGTATGTCGAGTACTAGAGTCATGTCATGGGACAGAAAGTGGTATTTATTTCGCCTCACTCCGAGTTCGTCCTTTCGTCATCCCTTGCTTCGTGTGAATTTCGTTTTTTTTCTTCGTCACCGTCACCGCTGTTCTCCTTGAAGATAGAGTATCACCAATTCCTCCCAGTATACCTATGCCGAAGTGACCTGTGGTCAGTCCTGCATCGTATATCGTATATGGTCGAATGGCTGCATTCTCGCCAAGGAACAGAAATAGTTGCATCTCAAAAATAGAGAAAGGGCTTCTCGACCAGGCAGGACCTCACAACAGCCCAGGTACCTAGTACCTACTTTCTCCTTGTAATAGAATCTGCCGATGGATCAACTTCAGAGTCTTGGCTGCAATCGAATCGGTCCGAATTCAGCTGCATTCGACGGCAGGTCGTCCCACCAGTAGTAAGTCGTCTATGCCATACTGCCATACCAAGTAAACAAAGAAATGCCGTCTCTTCAGCCACTCCTTGAGATCCTTGTTTTTTATTGTGGTCATCCTGGCTCTGTGGGACAAGAAGATGAGGTCATGATGACTGATAAAGGATGGATTTGGGGTGGTGTAATGTAATGTAATGCCATAACAGCCGGAATATGGTTTTCCCGATCAATGTACTGTACCTACTCCGTAGAAGCGTATTGAACACCTTGAATACCGTACCACAGCCGTCACCACGTTGGGAAGGGCCCAGACTCTTCTTTCCGTCCTCTTGCTTTCCTTCTCTTCGATTATTTTCATCCACTTGTCGTCATCCATTATTTTTTCCTTCCAATCTCATCAACCGTTCCATCTTCCATCTCCTTCTTGCTCATTAACCTCGGTAAACCTGCACAGCTGGGTGGTTGAGTCCTCGTCCTTTTTTTCTTCAACTTCTCCACTTCGTCCACTGCTTTTCTCACTTCTGCACACCGACTGCTCACCCCCAGATCGCTTTTCCTTCCTCTGACCTGCCGCTAAAATCGGCCTTCTTGACGTGGGTCGCTATTATTGGTCTTTCGCCCCTGAGTGGGTGATGCGCCACAACTGTCAGGCCCCGGGCGGATCGTGCAACTTGTTACTGAATAGGGCTTGCCACAACGCCTTTGATCGTTTCTAATTCCTCCCTCTGTTGCCATCGCGTCCCCAGATTAGATACTGGAGCTCTGGTGCACTGTTACGGAATTATCTCGTCCACATAATCCGATGGTTGGAGGCCGGACCTGCAGACCGCTGTCCCCGTCAACCGAGACAGCACCAAGCCGGGTCCAGCCGCGTTTCTAGACGAACATTCGACGGAGAACTCCCCGGGAGATTATTATGTGTTGTGCTGCGGCCGGTTCTCTAGCCACGTTCTTGCAGAGACTCAAACAGTATCCCCCAAACTGATCACCGACCAATTCACCCTCCTGCAGCCCAGTCAGCCCGAATTCGCCTGCCTCACCAGCATGTGGTCTTCGCCTATTCGTCATCCTGCTCTGTCATCCGCGTAACGTGTTTTTGTGCAACGGGAGACACCACACAACAGGGTCCGATCCGCTGCCGACTGCTTCCCTGCTCGCCTATCTCGTCCTTTTTCCTACATCTCGTCTCTCGGATCTCGTGACTCGTCGTGGCAGCCAACTGGACTGGTCGAGACCATGGCTTCGGAGTCCGAGAGGCCGCCTGCCCCCGATGGGGCCGCCGGTCGACCCAGGATAGCCCACTCAGAGGAAGGTGCGTCCGCGGCATCGCGACGAACCGCAAGTGAAGGTGATATATTGGATGTGCCGCGCTCGACCTCCGTGAAATCCCAGGCCCAGGCCGCCGTTACGTCCCAGTTTCCCAAGTTCTCCTCCGCCCTGCCTGGCATATCCGCTCCGGCCTCGACCACCAACTCCACCATTTCTTCGCGTGAAACCTCGCCGGTCCGTTCCTCTCGTCGCGTGGGAAACAGCTCAACCTCGACACCTCGCGTGTCGTCCCGACCTCGAAAGAGCAGTCAAGACCGCAGTCCCCCTCGGAGCACAGGTCCGTCCGTCTCCGCAACGGCCGTACAACGAGCGCTGTCCCAGGTCAGCAAACCACCGCTATTACCTCCACCCACAACTACAACGGACTCGTCTTCCAATGCACCTAGTCCTGAGAAAACCAACATGCCAATATGGGCTTCCAACCGGCGGCCGGACCAGGAGCCCACGCCGCCCAATACATCCAGCAAACGATCTGCTCATCCGTCGTCAGACGAGCAAACGAACAAAGACTCGCATGCGTGGGACCGCAGCAGTACGGTGAGGCGAAGCATCCCTGGGCCCGCAATCAGCCTCGAAACGGTTCAGGAGATGGCCAGTGATCCGTCCACGCCATCTGCCGACACCATCCTCAACGTTCCTGTCGCCGAGGAATCCCGGTTGAAGAAGCCCGATGAAGACCCGTCCAAACGCGGCGCGAAGCAGAATGTCGAGAGTGGCAGCGAAAGCAGTGGTGGCAACAAAAGCTCGGAGCAAAAGGATGACACTCGCCGCCCACCAGCGTCTGCCGCGTCAAAGATCACCGGCGACATTCTGCCGAAACGGTCATTTACCTCGTTGAGTGGTGCCCGTAACAAACCAGCCGATGGTTCGGTGCGCAACATGATCGTCGAGACAGAAACTGTCAGCTCAATCCCCCAGGTCTCGCTGGGCGTTGCAACCGGCGATCGGAATGGCACGGGCCGTGTGGACTCGGGCACGCTTCGAATGAAACCCAGCACCGAGACTATCCGACCGAGGAAGGAAAAGAAGAAAACGCGCAAACCGACTGCCTTGTCCACGGGCACGGCGTCGTCGAAAGCAGACATATTCGAAGCCAAAGTGGCGAGTGCCGTGGACGAAGCCGATGTCTCCGACTCGGATGAAACCTTCGTGTATGAATCGAATCCTCCCGATCCGTATCCCGCCCGACAGCATCGATATCATTCCCGCACACCGAGTGCAACCTCCATGGCGAGTCAGGTTGACCAGCTCGCAGGTCGCGTACGTCCCGGTCTTCGCGAGGGGAATCACAGTGTGACAGGAAAGCGAAGCATGAAATTCACGAATAATACGTACAATAGCAGCGTCGATGGCGAGGCCGGCGAGAACGAGGGCGGCCGAAGCAATCTGAGAGCCGAAGGCAGCGGCACCCACACCCCGCGTCATCACCACATCGGGCGATACGGGCGCAATGGCATGTATCCGTCTTTGTTCGACAACGAATCGCCGTTTCCCCCGCTGCACTCGCATCCCAAGTCCCCTCGGCACTTCATTGGTAACGGGTACCGACAAGCCAGACACACGGGCTCTCGAACGCTGCCCAATTACCGCACCATCAACAACGGCAGCTCGAAGAAGGCGGATGATGTATACGGTTACGACTATGATGCAGAGGGCGCCGATGATGAGCGTACACCACTGGTGGGTTCCACCCGGGCGCCACGAAGCCGTCACGGACGGCGGCCCGGCAGTGCGAGCCTTCGACAGATGGAATACATGCAACAGCGTCAGCGGGGCTTCTTCTCGCAATACGGCGCCTGCGTCATCATCTGCTTCCTTCTGTTTCTGCTCGTCGGCGGTTCGATATCGTTTATCTTTGCCGTCACGAAACCGCTGCTGGATGTGGAGATCATTGCGATCCAGAATGTACTCGCGTCGGAGCAGGAGATTATGTTAGATCTCAGTGTGCAAGCTGTCAATCCTAATATCTTCCCGGTGGCGATCGACGATATGGATATGAATATATTCGCCAAAAGCCGGTTTGTTGGAACCGACCAACTCTGGCGGGACCACGGCAAGGAGTTGCATGAGTTCCCGCGCGTGAAGCGCAGCAGGCAGCGTGCCCAATTGTCCCAGGCTGTCACTTGCCAGCGAGGTGGGGATTGCTTGGCTGCGTCAACAACGTCGTTGCATGTCGCCAAGGGTGTCGATAAGGGCACCGATCCCATTCCGACTGATCCTGCCGGGGATCCGCAAACTATGCTGTTGGGCAGGGTTTTCCATTTCGACTCTCCGCTTGCGTTTGACCCATCTCCCTGGAACCATGCCACAACTAGTTCCAAAGGACAAATTCGCCTCACCAGACCAGGTAACAAGACTGAAGAGGGCGGCACCGAGCGATGGGAGCGGGTTCTGCAACATCCATTCGACCTCATTGTTCGCGGTGTTGTCAAGTACCAACTTCCCTTGACTTCTCGTATCTACTCGGCGTCTGTTAGCTCCAGCGTCAAAGTGATACCGGAGGATGACGACAATACTGGCAGTGGCGACGGCCAGGCTCCTAGGAATGACACTGTCGGTATCTCGTCAGCAGCTGCGTCGGCGAATTCTCCATTAAAATTGCCTGATGCTCGCTCCCAGGACGAATCATCTGCAGTACCTGCAGTTGTTGGTAGAGCTTTTACTGCTTGAAGTGGCCTTTTATTCCCTTTTCTTTTGTTTTCGAATACAGAGCGAGCATATGGTGCTTTTCCTTCATGTGGATTCATGTGCAATGCACACTGTATCCCAATATTCTCATGGTATTTTGCTTTTAGTATACCCATCACGTTGCATTGTCTCAAGCCGGAGGTGTTCTTATTTTTAACGGTTTGCATTGCGGTCATGGGGAAATATGACTTCGACTTTTGTTTATCTGGCACGCTCCAAGCGCCCGCTGGCCCTGTCCTGTTGAGATTGTTTTTTATCGTCTCTTTCACCGACGCTGCCACGATTGCCGCAAATGGCTTTGAACTTATCCGCAGTATAGGTGACACCCTGGTTGTAGGATGTTAGGTACCATCCATTGCGATGCCTTCTCTTCTTATCTCAGGTGGATTGTCTTTCGGCTGTCACTCGTTGTTCTGATCGGTCATTATCTTCCTATGTGACATAGTTGTTTCTTCTGGGCTTCCTCTGGCTTCCGACCGGACCAGGCCCCGTAATGATGTGTGATGAATTATTGTCATGAACCACAAAAGCAAGCGAAGCGAAGCATCGAAAGCGGGAAAGAAAGGATTATTATTATTATTATATATTATTATTACTGCATCGAACTCGGCGCCCTCTATACATTGTTTGAAATCTTTATTCTTTTTTTTTTTTTTTTTTTTTTTTTTTTTTTTACTTCTCAGTTTTGCTGAGTGCCATTCATTGTGTATGATTCATATATTACACATAACCGTGGTCAGTTGGTGATTCTTTCCTAATTTGACTACCTGGCCCTTTTCTTGCACGGTTTTTTGTTGGCTTCCTTCCTTCCACTGTGCCATTATTAGATATTATATATATATACTTTTATTTCCGGCTGACCGATTATACATACATACATCACCATGACTCTTAATGAGAATCATTCATGCCCATACCTACCTACTACTTCCATATACATATGCTTTTTTTTCGTCATGAATTTGCAGCGTTAACTGTTTGTTGTCCTACAGTTTCTTGGGAAGCCACGATTCCATGTTCTATCCATTGCGTGAGGTTGGAATCCAGGCAAGGAAGGAGGCAACAGGTCTGGGACCGTGGAACTCACTCACCCAACCCTTTCCCCGTGGTCCGACCAGTCCAGGTACCTAGGTAACTTCTTCAACTACCGATCTGGTAATAGTAGTAACTATTGGAAGGAGTGCGGCTCTGGTTGGTTTTCTACAAGAGCAACGTAACCATACGTAGATCGAACTTGCCAAGTTGCAAAGCGAATCAATTTGAATTCAGGGATAACACACAATACACAGAACGGTCTCGTGGCAATCATCATCATTAGTCAAGGAGGTATCACGAACACATAAGTAAATCATATATCATCAAATTCTCAGTCATCAAGAAAAGGAAAATAACCGTGGGAGGGCATTCATTATTCCAAGGAATTGAACACGCGCAAGAAAAGCAGGCATCCACCCAAAAGACCAGAAAACGGTAAACGGAATTGACAAAATCGAAACCAAGGGCTGCATTTAATCCTACAACCTTTCAAAGTAACACCTTGCTGATTCCTTTCAGCAAATCCTCGAGATGATCCGCGAGAGGATCGCTCGATTTCTCCGGAAGAAGGTGACCTTGCGAATCGAATCGATCCGGCAGATCAATGGTCGAGTCGGAATCAGATGTAGAGACTTTTCCTCTCTCAGAAAGATTTTTGAGACGATGATGGGGAGCAGGAGTATGAGAATGAGGATGAGAATGAGTGTTGTGGTCACTGGTATGTTCGGGCCTAGAGGTTGCAGAATGCGGAACAGGTGAGGGATGGCGTTGGCGATGACGGTGATGACGACCATCGTCGGTGCCGTCGACAGTAGTATCGCTGTCATCTGTTTCGTAGCCGGGGTCGGCCGTTCCCGTCTCGGAGTCGAGGTCAAAAGCGACAGATTTGGGCTGTGTCGGAGGGGCGGAGTGGCTGATTGACCGGGATCGATGTTTCCTCTTCTCATGATGGGTATCCGGGGAAGGTTCATACGGGTCAGGTTGACGGGATGAAACAGCAGGGGCCTTAGCTGCCTCCCTTAGACCTAATCACTAGCCGTCAGTCACAATGCTTGGAAGGTTGCTTAGTGCATATGCGCGCTCAACCCACCATCATATGTGTGGTATTGATCAGTGGGAGGAGTAGAGCTCTGTGCAGCACTCACATTCTCATCAGCCCGACGGGGCCGGGGTGCGTACGGCTCTGGTCCTGTTGGTGAGGGATATCCGTAAGGTTGAGGGGGAGGAGCAGCCCCAGGCGGAGGAGGATAATCCGTAGGGTTATAAGGCGCAGCAGGAGCGAAGTTGGAACCCGATCCTGGAGGTGGAGGGAAGTAATTGCTGTTGGGGTAGTAACTGTCATTCGGGCGCGAAACGGGTCCTCCAGGCTGAGGAGAAGACGTGTAGGGGTCAGGGTTGTAAGATTCTTCATAGGGATCCCGGCGCCTGTCGTCGTCGTAGCCTGTAGAGCAGTTAGATGATTGATTTCTGGATAAAAAGGGGGGGATGTAAACATACGTTGCCTTTCCTTCTCCTTCTTGTGCTCTTTGTACTTGTGTGCGGCGTAACCCACACCGGTGGCAGCCAGAGCAGCCTCTGTAAGTTCGCGCGACCGGCTGCGACCCTTGCGGTGACGACTCCTTCGTCTCCTGCGGCTGTCCCTGTCCGAGCTGGAGGGACTGCTGCTGTATCTCCCGCTGCGACTGCGACTGCGGCTGCGATGACGAGCACCGCTAGCCATTGGGACGGCAGCCGTATCCGAGTAGTAACCGTGAGGGCTTGGTGGCCGACCATAGTAATGTTCCGAGGGAATGTTACCATACACTGGGTGATCGCCATATTCGATGAGACCAGCAGAATCTCGGGAAGGGTCAGGGTAGATCTCTGATCCGGCCCTGCTTCTCGACCTAGAACGACGTCGCTCTTTTCGTCCTTCTTCCTCCTCCTTCTTCTCCTTATTTTTCTCGTAGAGACCAGTGGCGGCCGCAGTGCCCAATCCCGCTGCTAAAACCGGCAGAGCTTTCCTGATTCTGCTGCGAGATCGAGACCGTTCACCTTTGCGGGAGCGTGATCGACTCCTAGCCTTTTCCACCAAGCCAGCCACTGCAGCTCCTGCTAGACCAGCTCCCGCCATGTGCTTCCTGCGTTGCGACTGGCTGCGCGTCTCGTCCTTCTCATCGCCAGGCGTCCGCACCGAGCTGGAGGCCCGACGATGCCGTGAGCGACTGCGTCGTCCATCATTATTCGACTTCTTTCGAGCCAAAGCAACGGCACCTGCAATAGCAGCAGCGCCCAGGCCAATTTCCGCCAGTGTCTTCGCGCGTGAGTGAGAGCGGCTGCGGCTGCGGCTGCGGTGACTATGACTGTGACTATGACCGTGACTATGACCGTGACTATGACCGTGACTATGATGATGGCGATGATAGTGCCGGGATCCGCGATCATCGTCGTCGGAGTAGGAGCGATGGCGACTCTTGCTACGATAGTACTCTCGCGCACGCGACGCTGCGTTCACGGCCACGGCTCCCAAAGCACCTGCACCCACATCTTTGCCGAGACGACTCAGACCGGAGGAAACTTCCTCACCTTCCCGCTTTCGATGATTGCGGAGAATCTCTGCAGCGCCGACACCGACCAACGCACCTTCGGCAAGATGGCGACGGTGATGATGCGGGCTCCCTTCGTATTCACGGGTTTCTTTGCGGATGTAGACCATGCTGTCGTCGCTGCTGTAGTCATGGTCGCCACGACGGCGACTGGCCTGGGACACTGAATCACCCGGACTGAGCTCGCGACGAATGGGTCGGTCGTCTTCGTACTCGCGGACACGTCGCTGGTAGATGTAATCGGCGTCTCGGGGGTCGCGATCTAGGGCCTCAGATCGGTGGACGACCTCGTAGTCGGATTCACGGGGGCTCACGTAGATGGGACCTCGAGCTTCTTGAATGATTATTGGCTGCTCGCGAATGACGAGGGGTTGAGGGGGCTCCGGCCGAGCAATATACTCCGTAGACCGGGAATAGCGACGGAGGCCGGAGGGCTCACTGTACTCACGTTCGTAGTAATCTCTCTCCGACCGGTAGTCGCGGTCGTAACGGCGCGAATCGTAATCAATGTCACGTTCGTACCGCTGGACCATCACCGGTTGTTCTTCCCGTTCAGTAGTGCGCCGAATGACCAATTCCCTATCGCCGCTAATGGGATCCTCGCGTCGATAGACAAAATCCCGCTCCCGATCGTCCTCTGGAGCAATGACGTAACGCTTGATCGAGACAGACGAGCGAGGCTCGTCCCAGTCGCGATCTCGCTCGCGCTCTCTGTAGACGTATGACATGAGGAAGGCAGTTCAGGTGGTATCAGGAGCAGACAAAGGCTGGAAGATTGAAAGAGGGCTAGATGTGGGGAAGGGGAATGAATATGAGATGAGGTGGTCAAGTCTGTTGGGCCGGGTTGGGGCAGATGAGAATGACGGGTATGACAGTGTGGGCAGGAAGAAGGTCAAGATTGTAATGTGACAGAAAGACGGGAGTCTGCGTTCAAATAGACAGGAGAATGAGATGAAACGAAGGGGTATTATTAAGTGTCGGACTTCAGAAGGGGATGGAAGAAGAGACAGGACCGCAGAAGGAGGGGCAAATCGGGTGATGATACACAGCCCAACGGGGGGTGGAACGAATCGACAGCAGTCACTGGCGACTCGCGAGTATTTCTAGAAGAAAGTGGAGACAAGAGATGTTGTATATGCAAGACGCTCGAAAAGACCTGCAGGTGGCCTTTTTTGATTCGAACGGCAAAAATATCCCGAGGAAAATGACAGTTGATGGATGCTTTTCTGAGAATGACTCGGATTGAAAGAAGAAGAAGGAAAATCAGTGAAGACGAACCTGGAGAAGAAGAGGAAGGATCACCACGTGAAGACGGCGATGACGTCGCTCAAGGTTGTCAGTCTTATCGCTATCGTCGATGCCTAACTTCGAAGGGAATCGAATCCAAAGAATTGAAACAGGAAAGACGGGGCCTATATTCAATTATCTTTCTCTACAGTTGATTTCTTTGATTTTCAAGGCAATTAGTTCTTTGTTTGGATATGCCAGCCTTGTCCTTGATGAGGTGCATACGGTGTAACTTAACAGTCAGTCATGGACAATGCGTATTGCGTAGGGCTGCTGCTTTGACGATCGCGCCCTACTGCGCCCCGTTTAAGCGTTCTCCTCCACCCAACGTTTGATTGTCCCGCTGCCTCACCGACTGGCGCCCACCAAAGCTCAAAGCGCCACCACCGACCTGTCATGGCAAATGACGGTGACCACTGTTGAGGAAGCCTGACGGACAGGCTTTGTTCGTTGATTTTCCCGCCTTTTACGTCCTATATACTCGTATCGGGGCAAAATGGTGGATTCGATGTCTGTTCCACTGGATGCTCCCACGTGGAATCACTCAGTACCAGACACTCATCAGCATCGGAACCCATGTCATGTCATCCATGGAATTCATCGTCGGGTCTCCCGCGGCGAACCATTCGCCAGTACTCCAGACATTCCATGGATCAAGACAAGTTGACCCAGCGAATCACTGTGCACTCGACACGTCCCCCTACTGCCAGGAACGCCCGACCGGAAGCCTGAGATGCAGATTCCGCAGAGCCTCTTTACCGAACAACGACCCGCCACAAAATACAAGGAAGAAATAATAATATGTCGAACGGCACAAAAAATTCGATTGATCGATCTAAATCATAGAGTGCAAATATTCAGCCTGCTGGTCGGATTGCCCAATCATCACACATCCTACAACAAGGCCATCCCTTCTTCTTTCCTTTTCGGAAAAGCATGAAAGAAACCTTAAGGCTGTGAGAGTACAAAAGGAGGCTCTGCACTCGTCCCTCCTCTCTGATTCCTTGGGATAGACGTGCTAACCCATGCCGCCCTTTGACTTGACGGCTTCAACAGTACGGGCGCCGATAACAAGTTCGGGCATCTGAGACTTTGATTGCATAAGGATGCAAATCGAAGCTTTTTTGCTCGGTGTTTATCCAATGATCCTTGTGTTTGTTATCAGTTCCACCGACCTTGTTGGGCCGCCAGCCTGAGTCACGAGAGCAGTCAGCTGCCATCCACGACACATATATTGTCCTACATTCTTTTCATGCAATTTAAGCCAGGAAAGATGGTACAGAGGAGGGGGATGCCCTGGCTCTCGGGGATTCAATTCAGTCTAGGCATAAGCATCGCGCAGCTTCGAGGCTCTGCTGTACCAGTCAGATACACTCAAAGCTAAGCCTACAAGAAAAGCTTTGCCTTGCACGTACTCACACCGACGTCTAGAATGACCAGTAGTGGAATTTGAGAATGTGATTTATACTTCGAGATTACGAAGTGCAGCGCTGGAAGCAACGAATTCGGATCTTTGAGCTTCCCTCGAAGAAGTTGCAAGGAAGACCATCGAGCCAGAGCAAATCGGCCCGGAGTCCATTTGCACGATGATGTGCAGATGCTTAATGATAAACAACCTTTTCGTTCATATGCCGGTGCGTCCATTGCTCATAGGGATAAACGACTACACACAAGATATCGTGTTACCTCACCAAGGCCCTGGTATGGAAAGTTCCCTGATTCGTTAACCTCATTGGCCTACAGAAGGTCAAGCATGAAGCAGATGGAACGGACAACGATCACGACTACATGACTGATGATGACATGATGACATTGCCTAATTAGGTAATATGAAAAGCTTCATTTTCTCTTTTTTCTTAGATAGCAAGATAGCAAGATCATCAATCAACCAACTCAGGCTTCATCTTTTCCATTTCAGGCAGTCCTAGATCATCACACCTCATCAAAACACGATAG
The DNA here is from genome assembly GCA_027569715.1 of Hamigera avellanea. Classification (NCBI taxonomy): domain Eukaryota; kingdom Fungi; phylum Ascomycota; class Eurotiomycetes; order Eurotiales; family Aspergillaceae; genus Hamigera; species Hamigera avellanea. The sequence continues at coordinate 182,563 of JAPDKU010000044.1, read as the reverse complement.
ACGAACCGCGATGGAACGAGTAGCTAGACGTGACTGACGCCGTGAGATGTGCATGCCCGTCTACAAGAACTAAGGTTGATCCTGAGCCACAACCTGAGGGCGCTCGCTTTTCCAAATCCAGAAGACTATACCCAAACAAGGAATTCCGAGTCACGGGGCCCCGCCAAGACTACGGAGTACTGCACCAGCTGCTGGTGCAGTACTGCGCCGTAGTCCATACTCCATAGTGACTAGTCGCTCGTCCGTAGTCCATACAGGGGTAAAGCGTCAAAGCGGCACCATAGAGTTCCTCATCGCCTCATCCCTGACAGTATCGTTCTTTATTCAGAGTTTAGTTTATGACCTCCAACATAACCAAACCATAAGCTGAAGATAATATTGCCACTGGCCCGGGCCCGAGGGTTCCCCGAATTAGGTCGGTAGTTCAGCTCCTGATTCTTCTTGCTTGTGTCGGACTGATGGAAGTTGGAAGCATGCATCCTGACTCCTTTGAGTCCTTTCTAACTTCCTGGTCAGGCAGTTACAGGAACCGGACACTGTACTCCGTATACACTCGACTCTCGAGGTCTGGGTTTCCAGTTCGGTGAATCCTGATAGTTACCGTCGTCTTGATTCACGGGTCAGTTGACGGAATACCCCAGGACTGATTCACTGTGTAGTGTGTACCATCCTTATGACACCTCGGGACCAACTGGCAACTATCAGTCGGTCTCAATTTCTTCTTCTTTCTTTCTTCTCCATATGACGACATTGTGCGTGCTGTGGACGCCATGGATGTTTCGTGCAGGGATTCCACGTTTCGCTCGTGTGCCCATATTTTTCTTTCTTTTTTCTTTCTTCGGGGGCTCTAAATCATTTGGTCGCCGTTTACTTGAGATTGCAGCATCCATGATCCCCGGGCTAACTAGCCAGCAAGCTTAATTTGCCAGGACCTCTGCCAAGGTCCCGAGTTCCGGCCGTACGCCCCTAAAGCCAGGACGCAAGGGACCCGGGAGAGAGAATCGCCCGTGTCGCCCTTCGGTAACCAAACAGCATGGCGTTGACAGCAAACGTTGACTCCCAGTGGCAACATCGGGAGGTCGGCATCGCTCCAGACTCGCTGGTCATATCGCTGTCCACTCCTTTGCAGTAGCATATACAGCGTGCGCAACGACCTGTGCTGTGCACACTGCACCGCCATTGCCCGTGCTTGAGGCTTTGCAATCCGGCATTGGGTTTCTGTACTGATTACCGACAATTCAAACCGACCGAGCTACCCCTGCATTGTTTCGTACCTTACACACAGACATGTGCGTTCCAATCTCCTGGGACGGCGGATGAAGTCAAAGTGTAACCATTGTGACTTTGCGCCAATGGTCGCCGATCGAACCAGGTACGGATTACCAGCAGCATTTTCTGGTTTAGGGGATCATGAAATTTTTTCCACGGTTCCCACATCGTCCGCGTCATGCCAACAAACTCGACCGGCGAAACCTTGATACCCCGGAACATGCAGCCTGTAGTTTCTAGAAGCCTTCACTAGTGCATTTGGTGGAATAATGCGATCATCGATGAGATCGGGACATCAGCTAGGCTGAGCTAGCCCTGCAGGGTTCGTTTGGAGGCGACTTATGCAATGCCATTTGTAGGCGCCATCCAAGGTGGTAAGTTCGGTGGCGGCTGGTGAAGTTTGAACCATTCTGCTTTGCTTCCCTATCGTGGATGACCAGGTGAGATCAGATCGCAAAGAAAGACAGGAAGCATTATCCACCTCCAGGCACGCGAAGATCCCTTCGATTCCCCCCGACTTTTTATGACATCAAATCTTAAAGGAGTCGGTTCCCATCTCTTGAACTGCCAATTTCTTTTTTACCTCAGACCAGCCAGACACCAAAAAATTTCGGACCGAAGAGATCGTATACTGAGGTCTCGGGCCATTGTCTTATTGTTTTAGTTCTCCCTCCATTGCTCTCTTCCGTCAAACTTTCCTCCACTCCTAGTCCACTGAACAGTACATGGCGGAGACCGATTGAAACAGGTGATCATATTAGTTACTATTATGACCTCATCATCTCGCCCAGTGGGTAAACGCTTGCCCATTAGCTGTCAAGCGTGCCGAACCAGAAAGATCCGCTGTTCTCGCGATGGACGCCCATGCCAAACATGTGTCCGTCGAGGGTTGGGCGCCGAGGATTGTATCTACCTTGGGCAGCCGAGGCTATCATTTGAACAGAGCTCTCCGGGGACAGATCCTAATGTTCAGAACGAGTTGCTAGCGCGGATCCGCAATCTGGAAGATCTCCTCCAGAAGCAAGTGGCTTCGCATCCAGGAACGAACAGTGGCTGCCCCGTGTCGCCGCGGACTACGCCCAGCGCCACTGGCAGTTTCTCCGAGCGTGATAGTGCCATCGTTTTCGGCGTTGACCACTCAGGGCCATTGCTCGGGAATATCGGTTCGTTGCAGACTTTTCCGTCTGGCTATGTTCGCTATTTGCCCGTTGCTTCCCAGTGGAACTCGGTGGTGGCCAGGACACCAACTGGCGACTGCCTGCAGAATCTGGACACGGAGATCCCCGAGGACGATGATGACCTGCAGGTCCCAATTATTGAAAGAAATGGGAGCGTGTCAAGGGCAGAGCTCTTGGCCATCTTGCCTCCGGGTCGATACTGCGATACGCTCAAGAACGTCTATTTTCGGGTCTTCTCGCCTTTGTTTCACATCCTTCACGATTTGACGTTTGAAGCGGAGTATCAACAGTTCTGCCATGACGCCGGTAGCGTCTCGATGTCATGGCTCGCTTTGCTTTTTTACCATCTTGAGCATCGCAATGACGGCTCTGGATGACAATGACCCATTGCTTCCGGATCTGGGGCGCGAGAAGACCGTCAGCCGGAACATCAAGGTCCTGTCTTCGCGCTACAGGTCCGCAGCCATGCGATGCCTCGCAGCAGACAACGTCATCTCGCGCCACTCCATCAACTCGCTCCAAGCTCTTGTGCTCATCAACTACGCCCGGTTTCACAGAGGCTTGCCCATCTGGACCCTTCTGGGCTTTACCCATCATGTCGCCATCTTCATGGGCTGCCACATCGACCCGGAGAGATTTTCGTTGGGTTCAATCGAACGCGAGGAGAGACGACGCGCATGGGCTGGTCTTCTGATGCTCTACACCATCCAGAACTCCGCCTTCGGCAGCCTCGACCAACGATTCCTCGCCCACGATGTCAAACTCCCCGCTGACATCAACGATGTGGACTTGCTCACGGGCTCTGTTCCGGAGAACCAAACGGGTCCTACGCAAATGACCTACCTCTTGCTCGAATTCCGCCTGTACAAAGTCTCCGCTATGATTTGCGAGACTGTCTTCGGGTTCCCGCACCGGCCACGCATGACCATCTCACAGCTCGAAGCCGAGATAATGACGGTTCAAGAGGCCGTGAACGCTCGATACACACTTGACACGAGCAGAGAACCGCTCCCGACACATCACATGACCAATCTGAACATCCTGTACAGCTACATCCATCAACTGTTTCTGCTTCTTCTCCGGCCAGGCCTGTGCCGCTACTTCCAGGGGGAGGTTAACGTGGAGACATGTGCAGCGCGACTCAAGTGCGCTGCATCCGCCAAGGCCTCGCTGACCATTTACCACATCTTGTTCGACTGTCCGCAGTTCGCGCCGTACAAATGGTACAACAGCGGGCTGGGGAGTTTTCACGCCTTCCATTCCGCGGTGGTACTATCAGTGATTCTGATGAATCCGGAGAGCCAAACGGAATTCGACGAGATTCAGGACCTGTTGGGCAAGTCATTGGATATTTTCGCGGCGCTCTCGATTCGCAGTCATTTTTGCAGCAAGGCCGTGCCGATCCTGAGGCAGATCATGTATAATACGACCATTTCTTTCTTTCTTTCTTTCTTTCTTTCTTTCTTTCTTTCTTTCTTTCTCTCTTTCTTTCTTTCTTTCACTTGCTGACCGTGCTTCTTTCACAGTGACATTGCCTCCGCGCGATACCACCACGCCCTCCAAATCTGCGCAGACCCTAGCATTTCCCCGGGCGTCACCCCCCCACCCATGGCCGGTTCCAATGGCTACATCCCATCTCCCGGGGCCGAAGGTCAAATCGACACGTTATTCTCCCAGCTCCATCCGCAGAACTGGGTGAGTCCGTCCACGGTTCCGTGGGACGGGTTGGGAAATTTCGCGGCGGAGCAATTCGGGATTCAAACCACGATCCCCGGATGAAGCTAGCTAGCTTTCTTCCCTTGGGGTAATCCACACTGTAGCTGGCTACGGCCTTGCTGGAGTAAGCGGTGTTGCCATCAGGCCCATTGCTTCCCGATCCCTTTACAGGAGACATTCCATCACCGTGCCGCGTCGTGAGCCAAGTAGCAGCGTGAGGATCGGATGCAGGTGGGAAAACCGTCCACAATATATCGAGACTCCAGGCAGCAGGCAGCAGGCAGCAGGCAGCAGGCAGCGACGGTGCTTTCTACGACGCCTGCCTGTCGGGTAGGGTCTCGAAAGAAGTCCGGCGAAAACTCCGATACGGTGGAAACCATATCGAATCGCTGCGCCCAGGAACACAAACTCTCCAGTCACCCATCTGAGCTACACACAGAGGCAATGACAGAGCGTCCACTTCCTCCTTCATAACGGAATGAGTCATTGCATTGGAGAAGAAGAAAAAAAGGCTTACATCGTTGACTCATTCATCACCGTTATCTAGCCATACATACTATAGTGCTAGCGTATCATATCATGTTGGAAACCACATGTCTCCTTCCTATACTGACTCCAACGCTATCAAATGTCTACCTGGCTAGCTAGCTAGTCATCTACCCGACAATTTCAAACAGCCTTACTATCTGCAGCCAACTCTACGTGTTGCGAGTCCAACTTCCTATCCGAATCAACCTTGCGATCCTCATCTTGAGCTCCCCGTTCCTGTTCCAGTTCATCGGGTAAAACAACCTTGTCGCCAAACGCGGCGGCGATTTCTTCGAGAGTTTTCTGTTTGGTTTCACTATAAGAGCATAATATGTCAGTTCAACCTTCCATCAAGCCGTTCAGGTCAGGTGGACACACGGAAAGTAGAACCATGCTACGACAAGGAAGAAGAGCGTGCATGCTACGAAGACATAGTAGTAGTTCTCGTGGATGTTGGCAAAGGCGCTAGGACCGGCTTCGGTGACTATGATTAAGCGGTTAGAGAACCATTGCTATTTGCACCAGAAGGAGAAATGTCTGTCTCACTTGCGACGTTGACGATAAAGTGAGAGGCAGCAGCTAATCCCATGACTTTGCTTCGGAGTGCAATAGGTAGAACTTCGGCGCCATATAGCCAGGTGGTGCTGTTTAGCATGCCGTCTGTAGGTCAAATGGTTTAGTAGAATGTTTCTTTTAGACATATTCGAGTAAGAAGACACTCACAGTACGTGACGACGAAAAGGTAAATGCCGAGGATGGCGAATCCCTTTCCGATTTTGTTGTCGGTGTGTTGGAAGACTCTCTGCATGACGGCGGCATAGATCTCGATGATGATAATACCGGCAAGACCGGTGATGATCATTCTGTAATAAATCTTTAGTATGAATGTGTAACTAATAAGTTTAACTACTTACTTTCGACGACCCCATTGGTCTGTAAGCCACTTGGTCGTGATGCAGTTGGAGATGAAGGCCACGGTGCCATATACTGCGGCCAACGCAAGGATGGTATGCTGGTCAATACCCAGTGACTTATAGAGAATTGCTGCGATTTGTTAATGTGATGCGGTAGGCTTTTTATCCATAGATGCAACAAGAACTTACTTTGGTAGTACTGCATAGTATGGTCAGCTCAACATTTTCTGGAAATTTAATCAAAAGAACCTACCTGGATCACATTGACACCAGTAAGACTCGTCATAGTCTGCACGGCAACGGACCTGCGTTGCATGAGCCAAGCCACAGACCATCTCTGTTGACGCAACTTACACAAGCACACGGTGTCTGAAGACCTTCCAAATCTCTCGGTACGATTTGATTTCGCGTTCCATTTCAAATTCAATCTGGGCGCGCATGAGCGCAAACTCCTGGTGCACTTCATGCGATTGGAGATCTCGTCGAATCCTGACGAACTCGCTGCGTGCCCTCTCGATCTTTCCGCTTCGAATCAACTGGCGAGGCGAATTGGGCATGAACGTTGCCAGACCGATGAACATGATCACACCCCATGGGATTTGGATGCCCAGTGGAAGCCTCCATTGTACTGGTCCATAGGCAGCATATCCGCAAGCGAATCCGACCCAGTTCGACATCATCGTTCCGAAGGATATGCCGCAACCTGAGATGCCTCCAATGAGGCCGCGATAGCGAGGGTCCGAAATTTCGCTGAGGTAAATGGGCACTGTAGCCACCAGGCCTCTGGGATGAGGATTAGTAAAGGGACCAGAAATGGGAAAGGTATCTATAGGTGCTCACCCAACAGCAAATCCGGCCAGAGCACGTCCTGCGAGGAACATTCCAATGTTGACCGAAGCAGTTTGGATCACAGTTCCAATCGTAACAACAACACACATCAGCTGCATGAAGCGAATCCGACCAAGTCCATCACCGAGGAACATTTGGAATATGGCGCCAACTGCTTCTCCGGCGATGTAAACCGCGACAACCTGTTACACATAGATTAAACACCAACCCACACCTAACGGGGAACCGAATAGATCTAACGTACAGCACCGGTGAGGCCATTTGAAGGATGATTCATGTAACGGATCCAGCTTTCATGAGCAATTGCTATTGAATCTGAGCTTTCATCTGTTAGAATGACACAGTCCACTTACTTGTCGTGGCAATGCCGGTGTCAAAACCCTGCCATATGGTCAGTCAGCAAACGACCATTGCAGCCCAGTGGATCTAGAGTAACCATACGAAGAGAAAGGTGCCAATAGCGGCAAAAAGTGCAATCCCAAATGCATACCACAGCGCCATCTTAGCAACTGAATACCTGCACAGTACAAGGAGAACAGCAGCAAGGATGAAGATCAACACATCCAGACCGACCTAGAGACAGCGGCCCAAGATACTCTGGTACTCACTGATGTATCCTACCATTCGTTTTGTATGAATCCTCCGCGGCAATGCCCGACGAACCGAGGATGCGTCAGTTTGAAAAGCGTCTCGGAGAAAGACCGATCATCTCCCACACGAGGCCAAAAGCTGGGGTCAAATACGGGGAAGCTCCAGAAGCTAAGCAGTAACAAGATATGCCATGAAGTCCCCACTCCACAACGGTCTGAGCGTACGCGGTAGAAGGGTCCAGATATCTATCCTTCGGATCGTGGGGGTTGACCGACAGATGCAAGGGATGCTGTGCAAGTCATCGTATGCATGTGGGGGCCTTCATTATCCATGACGATGGATAATGAGATGTATAGGCTTGGCTAAGAGATTGGGAATTCGGATAGAATGGAAATCAACCATATTAGATGGGTCTGAGATCATAGAGGAAAAGAGAGAATGGAGGAGGGTTGGACAGCGTAGGACCGAGAGAGGGGAAGGAGCACCTGAGCTACACCTCTAGTCTAGCGCTGATCGGGATGCCTGCGACACTCTCTTTGACCTTCTTCCCATCAGCTGTCCCTCTTTGCCCTTCTACCTCTTTCCTAATACGAACCAGGTCAAGCCCCCCATGGCCATCCCACGTTTCAACCGCCAAGACCATATGTGTCAGCTACGGTGAGCTGCGTGTGCTTGAAACTCTCATGGCGGGATGAAGCGACAAAGTTGCTAGGACTTTCGAAGTCAAAGCTCCTGTCATATCACTTATCTTCTCACCGTTTCGCTGGCACCATCGCCAACCCTTCCCTTTTCCCGTTCGGAAGACGAAGGAGCACGAACGGAGAACTCCAAGACACTAATTCTAAACGATCTACGCTACTTGAACATACGAGCGGCTTTGCGACGTGCAACTCGATGAGAAAATGGCAGTGCGCTTTGAACTTTTTCATTTTTGGTTTTATCATTTCATCTCCGTATCCTACGATCATAAGGTTTCAGAACAGCCCGGGATTTCGAAGAGACTCGTAAACTAGGAGTCACATATATGAATTCCTATTCATTTTTCCATTGCCAAAGTCATATGCCCTCCGCCTTATGATAGTGAAGCGCTCGCGCAATGCAGGAAACCCAGAGCCGAACAAGGAGATCGCAAATTTAGAAGACAAGAGCAGCACCCTTGGTCTTCTTGTCACCACTGTAGAGGGAAAAGATGTCAGTAGCTAGATCTCCGACGGTCAAGTCGGACGGCAATGACATACCCCAACTCGAAGTGCTTGCATCTCTTGAGAGCGAGCTGCTTCTTGGTCTTGCACTGAGTGCACTCCAAACGCAAGACGATCTTCTTGGTGGTCTTAGCCTTCTTGTGGAAGACAGGCTTGGTCTGACCACCGTAACCGCTCTGCTTTCGGTCGTAACGACGCTTACCCTGGGCGAACAGGGAGGCCTGTGTGTGATATCCGGATTAGCGTGTGTTGAGTCGCCGGTCGGTAGGGCAGAAATTCACCTTTCCAGCCTTGTACTGGGTGACCTTGTGCTGGGTGTGCTTGTGGCACTCCTTGCCCTTGCAGTAGGTCCGGCGGGTTTTGGGAACGTTGACCTGGATGGCGAAAAGAGATTGTGATCAGCCTTTCGTTCGCTCAAGTAATTGCCGCCATGCTGCTGCTACTGCTGTGCGGTTGCCCCAAAATCACCAGCTCGGTTCTCAAGTGTATGTTCCCGAACAGATGTTGCCAAAACGAGCCTCGAGCCATCTCGGGGACACGAAATGAATCTTTCGACCTTGGGGCTTGAATTTCATCTCAAGAATGGACGATCGTGGAATTATGCGATTCGCGTCGTGAAAAAACTCGTCGGGTAGCTAAAAATTTCGTCATCGGAACGAGACATATAGAGCCGTCATTTTCCTTCGAAACCTGTCGAAAAAAAGCGGTATTCTGTTCTTTCTTTCGGAAATTATAGCGGAAAAGGTCGTGGTTGTGATATAAAAATTTTTCGTTGAGCGATATCGTCTCGTCGTCGTTCCAGGCGTTCATTTCGACCAGCACAACGATTCCCATTTCTCAAAAATGACCCATCGCTCCCAACAGCACAGCAGATAATTCAGACGATAAAAAGAGGGCTGTTCCTTACCATTTTGACTGACTTGGCCGGATCGTGAACTCGGTGGTCGTTGGTTGTCTCTTGTCGGGGAGATCGAGAGCCTTTGACGTGGGTTGTGGGATTTCGTTCGCTTAGGCCCTATCGGGAGGGTGCTAACCGTTTCAGGAACCCTTGACTGCCGCAACGCCAAGACCAAGTCTTACACCACAGGAGGTCACAATTTGGTTCGCTCTTCACGGTGGGCTAGAACTTCCAATTGTACAGCAACAATAGAGATGGCGCCAACCAACACGCCCGAAAATCTGTCTATTTCATCAAAATCCCTTCCCCAGGCAAATTCTATCTCCCTCCCCATACCACGACCGGCCTTTGCAGAATTCCAATCCTTTCTCTTGGCCAACAACCCACTCCCCATTCGAGTCTATACCGCCGTCCTCTTCAGGCCAGTACTTGGCTTTCAATCTCCGATTGATCTCCTCGATCATGTTTATCAGTTCTTGTATGCGCGCACGGTCAACGCCACTTTGACCTTCAGCTGCAGCTCCCAGCAAGAACCCATCTTGGGTGATGAACCGTGCAATTGTGACATGCGCAGAGGGGACTGTATATCTCGCCGCCGCCTTTACCCCAGCGGCAGTCACCTTATCGAAAAGATCTCGCCGTAGATGGTGATAGGTGAACTGATCATGCTGACCTGCTGCCCTTTCTCCAGCAGCGGGAACAAAACACAAGGCCATCGCCGCAGCATCGTAGCTGATCATAGGTCTGACGAGGCGTGCACGGTGGTCGAGTGTGTAATTGACCATGTCCGATATAGCTCCACGTGGCATTTGAGCGACAATGGCATCGATCTCGGACTCGGTCAACGAATTGGTGATTTCCAATGTGGTCATGTGTAGGCCTTCCGGTGGCGTGAACCAGAGTGCTATCCACATTTTATCATTCATTGTTAGCGAGGAAAGTGTATTAAAAGTAAGTGTCTTGTATACGTACTCGGGGCGACACTCCGGATCTCCTCTTGGATCTCATTAACAAGATCCCGAATATGCTGTGGCGGTCGAGCCCAGAAGGCAAGGTTGTTCCTGTGGTCGATGTATTGTCCCTTGTTCTCCGGGCTTTGCAAGTTCTTTAGAATCTCATCAATGTCCCATCCGCGGAAATGGAGGTCCAAAATCTTGGCCTTGAACTGCGCGGTTCTTGTAGTCCGATGTGCTTCGTAGCGATCCTGCAATCGTTTCTGCATTGTGTATCTTTCTTTAGTATTCTGCTATAAGAAGAGGAGGGAAAAAGGGGCGCCAAATACTCGGTCGTCTTCGCATTCAGAGATCAATAGCTGGAATGGGTTCTGGATTTGTCCTTGCGGGACAAGCGGTTCGCCGGACGCATCTCGACTTGTATCATTTGCCATGATGATAATTTCAAAAAGACATTATTTCCTGGGTTAAAATGTGCACTGGATATGCAATCGAATAATTCTGGACCATTTGTTTTGAGAGGCTCTTTGTCCACCAAGAAATTAGGGAGGACAAGTGTGTTCTAAATATATATACATGGACCGAGATGCGAGAGGGTCTAGTGAAGATTGATTGCATAGATAAGAATAGTATATGAGGATGCAACGACCGAACAAGGAAAGAATGTCAGTAGCACAGTTTCTCCCCGGGATGGAAATTTCTTAATAATAATAATAATAATAAACACACAAGGGAATTCTTAGACATTTGATCTCTGACAGCAACCAACTCTATAAAACCGGTGCCTGAGGGGGGCGCGCCACAGCCGGACGAAACCATCATCGCGCAAACCCCACCAAAAACCCCGCCACGGGCGGTAAGCGGCCGAGCTTAGTCCTACAGTCTTGAAACAGCTTCCCTGTCTCATCAGCCAACACTCTCTTAATTCAGAAAGCTCTTTCCTTGCTTTTGACTTTGAATCTCTCCATCTTGACTTCTTCTTCATTCAGACGACAAATCCCCCGTTCGAGATGCTGATCAAGTGAGTGCTTCTCCGTTGTCCGGATTGTCGTTGCATCATCACACCACCAGCGATGCGGATGATAGAAAGCTTAGCAGCCCGACTGACACACCTTTCTCTGTTAGAGTCCGTACCCTCACCGGCAAGGAAATCGAGCTGGACATCGAGCCCGACTACAAGGTATCTATCTACCTACCTAGATCCGATCTACCCACCTTCCCTTCGAAACCTTGCCATGTCGCCAGTCGCAGATGGTGATCTAGCCGACTGCATGCGACGCGCAGGATATTTGACACAATTATTGTTGGCGAAAGGATGTTGCATAAGCCCCTGCTAAAGACTCGTCTGTCAGGTCTCCCGTATAAAGGAACGCGTCGAAGAGAAAGAGGGTATCCCACCTGTCCAGCAGCGACTCATCTTCGGCGGAAAGCAGATGTACGTATTCAACTCTATCTAGGAGCACCAACCCCTTGAAAGTTGCTTCATAAAGCTCCGCATGTGGGATGTACGTATGGAGGGACCTGACATTCCAAACCAATAGGGCCGACGATAAGACTGCTGCAGAATACAACCTTGAAGGCGGCGCAACGCTGCATCTCGTCCTTGCTCTCCGTGGCGGCTGTGGCTCTTTGTAACGAACGCACCTCATTTGCTGAATACGAATACCAATACCAAATACCAACCTTCACACTCATGCGGCCTACTATCTGTCTATCTCAAAACACAATACTGGCAAGGAGCCGAGAGTTTTCGTACAACAGGGCATGCGCAGCAACCGAGGGCCAAAATTTCAGGTTGTAGATGCAATGACCGAGCAGCGGACCGGTGTTGAAATGGCTGTTATCGCAGCACGCCTGAATTAGGTCTGCTCGGACTGCATGGTATTGTGCCAAGACCGGATCAAGGCTTGAGTGCTTCATAGATCCGTCGCGTTTAACGGCTAATGTACTACGCCAATGCAGACATGACATGTTCTCATTTACAAATGCAAAGGTACCATTCATGATGTAAATTGGTCCTGTGACGCAAGAATGAATTACACATCATGGCACTTCTGTCCCGAAGACAGGCAGAGAACCGAAGGATGATCGAAAACTGAAAGACAACGAAAACAAACGCCCGGAATTCCGAAATCCATGCAAGGCTGCTATGTAGCACCGAGAACGCCATATCCCATAAACCGTGCCCCACCGTCCTATGTTCATAGGTATCATATGCCCATCCCAAACCCCGTTGGATGATGCAAAAAAAAAGAAAGTCGAGATCCGCTCGCCGTAGCTCCTTACTGTACCATTGAAAAACTGGGCAAATATGCGCCGATGAACCTCAATATGTGCCCGAAAAAATCACTGCCTAAACTCCACGCTTCGAATGGTAGGAACCTATTTCCCTGAGAAATTCATGTAAAACAACGACAAGAATTGAAAGTGAAGTGAAAAGTCCCATCCTGAGTGTCATATCAATTCATAGTCGGATCAAGAAATCCTTCTCTTTTTGGGCTGTATGAAGACGTTGGGAGCAGGTCGTTTTCTGATAATCGTGGGACGAGCAGGCGTCTGCGGTGGCGGTGGTGATTTAGAGTCATTGCCATCCGAGCTCGCTCCTCCTCCAGTGAGTTCGGGGCTTTTGCTCTGGGCCATCACAGGGTGGTGGTCAGTCTCGCTATCGGAGAACAAAGAGCCCAATGATCCTTCCTTGAGCGATGAAGCAGACGACGACCGCTTACGTGCGCTGGAGGTAGCCGAGGACGGTCCAGGGGTATTCGAGGTTCTTGCAGGCATTGGTTTTCCAGAGGTCAAAGCGCGTAGTCTTGCTTCCCTCTCTCGCAAGTCTGGCATCGCCAACGAAGGAGTTTGAGTTCGAGCGCCAAAGCTGGGCATCGACACCCTGGACCGCCCAGGTGCAGAAATAGACACAGGTGGGTTGCGCCTAGCAGGGACGGCGTGTTCGACAGGACGTCTATGATCCTCGATGAGAGATCGCGGGGCTTTTTTCACCTGGCTCGCTCTGCTCTTCAACTGTTTGGTTGGAACAGCCAATGCAGTGTTCCTTTTGGTTGCCGCGAAGATGCTGTTCTTCTTGTTCTTCGACGACTCACTTCGTGGTATTGAAGGCCGTTCGTATGTCCACATAGGTGCTCCCAAAGGATCGCCGAATGAAGCTTTCCCCGGACCAGCGAAAACTGGCGTGAGCCCACCCATCTTGCGATCATACGAGGCATATCTCTGTTTCTCGGTTGGCCGAGGAAGGGGGAGACCAAGGGTGCGGCGGTCGGGGACGAATTTGGCACTTTTCTCAGCACGCTCTGAGCTGATGCCTTCAAGAGCCATCTTCAACTTCTCGGCATCCTTGTCCACCTCGAATTGGACTTGTTCGCGCAGGTCGCAGTAGATGTCATACCAGTTGTCAGACTTCTCAGGCAGGTCGTATTTCTCCCAATTTGGAATATCGCGCTTGATAAACTCGAACCACAATTCATTGTCCTCTTTCATGATGTGAGGAGACATTTCTTCCAAGGACCTCTAGAAGTAGTACGATGTTAGTGTACAAGGGTCTCGAGGGGTTGGAGGGGTCGGAGGACGGGTGCTCACAAGCTTCTCAGGGCTTTCGATTCGAAGAAGGAACGGTCGCGCAAGTTTGTAGGGAAGATTTCCGATGTCGTTGAGATCTGGAGGAAGAAAGGAATCAATAAAATCAACAGTATTCTAAGGGAGGGTTGTGTTATGGTGATTGCTTACACTTCACGTTCCTGATGGCAGCCGCCGTAGCCAGCTGTAAGAGTGATGGCGGGGGCATGTTGGGCGGACTCCCTGGGGGACAATAGCAGACAATAACATCGACAAGCAAAGTGTTCGGCATTAAATATATTGCGGGAGTGCCAACAGGGTGAATGAGGGTATTCACTTGAAAGTTGAATGAAAGTATTCACTGTTAATTATTTGTCCCAGCCGCTTGGCCACCATCGGCTTGCTGGTCACCGCCTGCGTGTTTCCACTTTCCACCCGCCCCGGCCGCTCCGCTCCCTGCTGCTCCCTACTCCGCCTCTAGCGCCCTGCTGGCCCCTGGGTCCTCAGGGTTGTGGCTTGGCCTTGCTCTACGGCCGCGAAAAAGCTATTGACTATGAGTATGAATAATAGGAATATATATGCAAGACGAGAAGATGATAGATATATCCTTTATCTATGAGACTTTCAGTCAAACGGCCTAGTGCCTTGGAGATGAAATAGCTAGGGAGCAAAGCAACGCCAATGCCCTTGGTGCAGAGAGGGCCCCAGGGCCGCAGTGTTTCAAATGAAAGAACTGAAAAGAAAAACTTCTAAACGAGTGTTCTAATGTGATATCGCTACTCGGGGAAACAAAGGATCTCAAAGAGAGAAAGAAAGAAAGAACAAGAAAAGAATGAATGAGAAATTGGGAATAAAAGAAACTCGAATCAAAAGTATGTTTGATAATAATAGTACTACTATGATAGAGTAGCACTGCTATAGAGAGAAGAGAAGACAAGAAATTCTCAAAGTCCAATGGGTTACTCAAAATGTAAACAATCCTTTCTTGCCTTGTCTCAAGTAACTTTTATCTAGGGCAGGCAGGCGTGGATCTGGCTTATAAAGGTCTCGAAATTGTATACAGCAGGCACACTCAGCAGTACAATGGCCATAGACCCCGGCCTCTTCCTTCCCTCCCTCTTTAGTAGGCCGGAGATACTGATGGAGAGATCTCTCACAGGGTGAGGTATAAGTTCGATATATCGTAGAAGCATCATCACGTGCTGCCCCTCCCCCACCAAAACAAACATTGCAAAATGCCTTGTCGATGGATATCATCATCAAAGTACCCAATCCATCGAGGAGGCTGCTAGGTTACCGACTTACACCAACTGTAATCTCAGGATACCCTTACCAAAACCCTAGATTAAATTGGCAATTGGGCCTATACGTCCCAAATCCACCAATCTATCGTCTCGATAAATCTTCAAACAGACCCCCACAACAGGTATGTATTGAGCTTCTTGTATCGTTTCCACCCGTGACGCAAACAACATTCCCCCACCGTGGGTAAAGTGACATATCCAGACCAGAAGCAAGACCTGGAAGCTTTTCAATTCGAGTGTTGAAGAAGCTTGGGCCTCGAAAATGGTTCCTGATTATGGTTTCTGTTATAATCGAGATTGATATCTATTCCATGACATCATTCTTTATCCTATGCCACCCTGCCTCTATCACAAGAAATTCAAGTCCTGGATAGCTTTTTAATTTGTTTCTTAAGAACAGTTACCGATATGGCACCACCATCGCAATTGGCAATTGCCACTTCTTCTGTTCAGCGTCTCGTCAAGGAGGAGGCGTCGTATCACCGCGAGCTCCAGCAGCAGACGGAACGAATTAAGCGGTTGGAAACTGAGACGGGTGGCGATGACGAGAACAGAGAGTACATGTTGAAGCAAGAAGTATGCATGAGGGGTCGTGTTTCTTGATTCTGTAACATGCTAATAATTGCGAAATCACAGCGCCTGGCACTTGAGGAAACCAAGAATGTGCTTCCAACTCTGAAGACCAAAATTCACGACGCTGTCGCGAAGCTCGATGCTCTGGTGGTGAGTGCTTAATCCTTCTGATCCAAGCGTGAAGGGAATTGATTGAGTTAACGCACTCTTCCAGGTCGAGGAAGGCAAAAAGGGTGACCAAAGCAACGTCGAGCAGATCACCGCTGCGAAGGAAGCCATTTCCAAGGCCAAGACTGCTGAGCGTGAGGTTTCTTGAAGATGGTGATCACAAGCAAAATCTGCTTATTCCATTGATTGAAATTGCACATAGCATCATAACGCAGAGCTGATGAACCCGAAACAAAAAGTGTAAACTAATCTTCTTTCCAAATTCCTAACGCCGCCAAACCTAACTCCTCGCTATTATACAGTCGGCTGGGGCAATTATGAGCTGAAATCCGATCACCTGATCATGATTTTTCGTATCCGATTGTACACTTGCAAAGGACCAATCACTATGTCATGTCCATTTTGTCGGTTGTACGGTCATCGGGCAGTTCTTCGCCTTCCTCTAATTCATCATGCCGTTCTCCTTCGTCTTCACCACTCACTTCGCCTTCGTCCACCATGTTGGCATCTTCATTGTCGGGAGGCCCCTTCTTTTCACTTCCCGCGGTGGTCATTTGGCGTAAAGGTGACGCAGCTCCTGTGGCAGCAGACGTCTTGTCGACATGTAGGCCACCGGGTGGTTTAGCAAGTTCATCTTGACTCTGAGGAGGAGTCATGTTATCGAGATCAGGCCGAGGCGTGTTCGCTCCGCTGGATTTGCCCTTGGACGGAACGTCTGGATCATCGCCATCTTCGCCTTCCTGCATGCCTTCTCTGCGCTCGACCTCTTCCTTCTCGTCCCGAATCAAGCGCCGGAGCTGCATGCCCTCTTCCACGATACGACCAAACTGTTCTCGTCGCTCTGCCCATGTCGTGGCATATTCCTTGCTCTCGTTCTCCAACTCGGCGATTTCCGCTTGTAGTTTCTGAAGGTTCGCCTGCTGGTCTTCGCGCGGTTTGAGTAGCCTGTTGCTTGTGATCTTTTCTGCAAGTTCGTCGTAGCTCTTCCGTAACGCAAGCAACCGTTGCGCCTCCTCCAGCTGGACCCGCAGCTCGGCAGTGTTCTCACGGACCGCTTGCATCGTGGAGAGAATTCGAAGTTTTTCCGAAGCGTAGCGCTCCCGCTCCTTCTCATTACTGGTAAGTAGGAATTGGATGCGCGCGATGCTGCCTTCGAAGGCTGCGAAATCCAGGGTCACGTCGTCCCGGAATTGGCGCCATTCCTCGAGCTTTTTCTGTGTTTCTGCTTCGGCTGCGGCTGCGGCGGTCGCTTCTTCGTCGGCACCTTCGGGAGGAGGGGTAGGAAGGGTAGATGGCGAGACAAGCAGTGAATCCGGGGCCAGAAGACGTTTCGAGATGCGCTTGAATGGTTTCTCCTCGACGTTGAGAAGGCGAGACTTGTGCAGCGCATCTGTAACACATTAGCATGCGAGAAATGATACAAGGCTTCATATAAATTCCTCACCTTCTTCGGGCTGATTTAATAGCCCGTAGGACGCCATCGTGGACCGGTCTTGTGTTTTGTGTTCGAGATGGGTTAACTGAACGCAAGATTGTCTAGAGCTCGGCAGGACAGTTAGTCTCGTGGTGCAGGTGAAGAGCGAGCTTGGCGGTCGGGGCAACTGCGCTAGTGGAACAACTTGCACTCCACCCGCAGCTTGTTATCAATCACCTTCTTGTCCCCCTCACCAGCATTGTTTGTCCGAGGCCCTCCAGGGTCGTTGGTCAACATCAAGAACGCTTTCGTGCAGTGCTTTGAATTCGGACTTTACCGCTCTCCTGGAAGGGAGATGCCAATTGCTTCGCCAGCCTATCCATTGATTGGCACCTAGCTTTCCATGGTCTCGCCGACCTCGCATAGCTCCGTGCTCCATACATGCCGAACGGATGCCTCAGGCTTGCACAAAACACTTCTAGCATTGCTAACTGCTGATAGCCCACTGATGGAAATAAAGCCTTTGCCATTGTGACATTCTTACCCCTCGTCAACCCATTTACGACCCCTTTCCGCAATCCTCATCCGCCATCATGAGCGAGATGTACTCCGGGCTCCATGTGGGCCAACGGTTTACGTCGCTGGAGGATTTCAAAACAGTCATACGCAGTATATCAGTTAGACAACACTGGGAGTTACGGGTCATGCGAAGCAATAAGAAAAGTGTTGTACTGGGCTGTCGATCATCTGCCAACTGCTACTTCCGAGTCGTCTGCCGCGCGAACAAGAACGCGACTTACATCACCAGCCTCCAAGACAGTCATAGCTGTCGGAGAAATGCAGCTTCACCGGGGGAAACACCGGCTCGCTCTGAAGCATCACACGTGCGGTTTCTGCTCTCAGAGATACCAAAACTTTTTGACATGACGAAGAAGATCAGGGGTCAGGAGGTAGTAGACGCTGTCAAGCGCTACCATGGATACGATATACATATGAGACAAGCACAGCGAGCTCTTCGAAAGCTACAGCCGAAACAAAGGCATACCGTGGCCGACGAAGCTTCCAGCAATGATGCCGACGAAGATGAGCAACGGATCCCTCAGCAACCCCATACGGAACAACAGGACGGGGGAGTTACATACAATAGCCTTCCTGATGCTCGGTGGATGCCGGAAAACCTTCAGTCGGCGCTCATTGACAATGGGAGTATTCACCAAAATGAAACACCGCGCAACCTCCCAGCTCCTCCACCTCTACCGCCGCAACAGCACCATGCTCAACCGGTGCGACACCCTCCTCCGGTGCAACAACAGCAGCAGCAGCAGCAGCAGGCACCTCTAAACCATAACACCCAACCCATTGATATCCCTCAACTCACCCTTGCACGACCAGCACTAAATCAACCGCCCGCGCCACGACAGGCAGCCAAACCTCAGCGGCAGCCGCCACAACAAGCAGGTCATCCTGCTGCCCCGCAACTGGTTCTGACGAATTTCAAGATTGAATTTACTTGTACGACGTGCGGCTCTCTTAATCAGAGCTTTTTCCCCAATCAGGGAAATGTCACAGGCGGGAACTACATCCCTCATCATCCAATGCCGAACCAGAATAGTGTTCCAAGGAACGTAGGCCCTTCAGCCCAGAATGGGGCTAGCAGCAACAGTACCGTCAACGTTGAAGAAGATGATGGGTACGACGGAG
The DNA here is from genome assembly GCA_027569715.1 of Hamigera avellanea. Lineage (NCBI taxonomy): Eukaryota > Fungi > Ascomycota > Eurotiomycetes > Eurotiales > Aspergillaceae > Hamigera > Hamigera avellanea. The sequence continues at coordinate 163,738 of JAPDKU010000044.1, read as the reverse complement.
CACCAACATCCCATAGCCGTGATATGCAATCTCCTTGGACGCCGGGAGCGCTAGAGGTTCCTATTGCTTCGGCCAACACCTAACCACTTTGAGATTCGATGTTAGCTGCACAGCTTCAGCATCATCAGCGCTCCTCTTCCCCAGTCACGCTGGAATTTCTACGGCTAGTCCCAGAAGCAATTAGGATGGCTGGATCAAACTTTTCCCTATCATCGACGGGGCTCGGAGCTTCGATGCTGTGATGATTGAAGGCCATAGCATGCACTTCCCCCGAGATAGAACGAGCTCCCTTCCTCCTGCACCTTCCGCTGAATGAGCATCTTCGGTTCTGGTCGCTCTCACATTCGTTTGAACCACCAGGGAGTACCTTTGGATCTATGACGCCTCACTGAATGGCAGATTCATAGTGGACGAGACTGATTTGGATGATAGTGAGGGTCTCAAGAGGGGAGAACCCCTGAAACGGGGTAACCAAGACGCCACTTCTACACGAGACGCAATCAAAGCCAAATCCTCTCATCTAGGTGAGCATTCTGCAGATTCATCCGAGGTTTCACCTCACCAGGCCACTATTACATGGCCAGCCAAAGGACCTAGGCTATGGGGTTGTATTCCAATTGGAACGGATGGGTTTACATGGCAAGATTGATCTGGTACAGTGATGAGGTGTCCATAATATTCCTTTACCTAATGTTTTTGGTGGCACTTTTCAGGATTATGAACTATATGATGGATTTCATTCTACCTATTATATTAATGATCTGATATCACGATACGGGGTCCTCACATTACGACCAACAGAACGATTTCTTGGCATTGCAAGGTGTTTTTGAATTAGCAGTTCACAAACTTCATATATCATGTTCTGAAATGCCAGTGCTATGCGAGACAACACCTGATTTCTCGAAAGCCACTTGTCTACCAGTTTTCCTTGGCTTACACGACTGGGATTGATCATTGTTCGACCATAATATATCCATATAACTTAGCTCCTCGGGGAACCAACGAATTCGCCCACACCATCCCCACGACTAGGTAGTAGGTAATAGCCAATTCTACGACAGCCTTGTGACTGTATTTTGTTTCTCAGGTGTTTTCTTCATTGCGAGTGTTGTTGTTTATCTGAAGGTGACCTCATGCTTTCTAGAAAGAGACTTTACTTGAAGCAGCGATTGGGCTAGTCCCGAAAAAGACACAAGGTTTCTCCGATTCTACACGGCTGCAGCACTTGTTGTCCAACGTTTCCCTGCAGATTACATTGTCCAATGAATCCTGATATTATTATTCCTTCGCCTTTCAGTGCGACAGCGATTGGAATGGGTAGGGAGTATGGACCCATGGAGTGACTGATGTCGATCGATCCCCTGAAAAGTCACCTGTTACCAACGAACCAACGATCCTACGGAATCCGGCACTGTCCATCGGACGTCCGACGACAGCATCGCCTCCCGCCGAAGCAGCAGATCCACCTCCGACCTCAACTTCGCCAACGAGAACGCAGAAGCTGACGCGGAATCTTCTCCGCCAAATCCATTTCCGGATTTCATTTGTCGCATCTGGTTTGGACATGGCGATTCTGACCAGGAATTTTATGACTCCGTCGGCGCAGGGTCCGGCGCGAGATAAGGAATTGATTTGTTGGCTGAAATGTTGTGCCTCGAGATACAGCTATAACAAGGGCCTGACTACATAGCAGGAATTGGAAGGAAAAAAAATTGAAAATCGGATTCTTACTTCACCGATTTCCAGCAGACGCTGGCTATTTTATAAACCTCGTCCCCGGCGGGAAAAGATTCATTTGGAAAAGTTCCTCGGTCAAATTCCCCATTGTCAAGAGGTCGAACAGGAATATAACAACATTGTGCATACAACTGTCTCGCGCGCCTGGGAAGAAATATCGGTTTGTATTCATCGCTATAATTTGGTCCGCATCATCCGGGTTCGGCCATTCAATTGAGCGAAAGAAATACAATTCAATCAGCGGCATAGCCCCAAGCGTCCAGGAAATGAACCGACAAGAAGCTGCAGAGAAGAGTCTACATGACCAAACAAATATCCTCCCCATTGGGCAACTCCTCATTGTTTTTGCCGGCCTTGCTGTCTCGTTGCTCATCACATTTGTGGATCAAAATGGCATCAGTGTCACCCTGCCCACAATATCCCGAGATCTCAATGCGGAGAATACCATCTCCTGGGCCGGTACCTCGTCTTTAATTGCTAACACCATGTTTACCGTGTTGTATGGTCGCCTATCAGACATTTTCGGACGCAAGATCGTGTATCTGTTTGCATTGGCCCTGCTCTGCATTGCTGACTTGCTATGTGGTCTTTCGCAGAACGCTGCCATGTTCTATGTATTCCGAGGAGTGGCAGGTGTTGCTGGGGGCGGCGTCACGTCTCTTACCATGATCATTGTGTCCGATGTTGTCACCCTCAAGGACCGTGGCAAATACCAAGGAGTCTTGGGATCTGCCCTCGGCGTGGGCAATGTCATCGGCCCATTCATTGCAGCTGCATTTGTCATGAAATCAACGTGGCGAGGATTCTTTTGGCTCATTTCTCCTCTGGCCGCATGTTCTGCTGTGGTTGGATATTTTCTGATCCCGAGCAGTAAGGATGCTCGGAAGGACGGGTTTAGGAAGAATGTGCGCAAGATCGACTTTTATGGATCGATTGCTTCTTCTATTGGGATCATCTTCTTGCTCATTCCCATCTCCGGGGGTGGGTCATATTTTCCGTGGGACTCTGCTATGGTCATCAGTATGCTGGTTATAGGTGGATGCTCTTTGATTGCTTTTGTCTTCATTGAGTGGAGGGTAGCCGCTCTCCCTATGCTTCCAGGTAACATTTATACTGTTTTTGTGGCCTTTTTTCTTTGCCTCAATCTGAGCTGACAGATCCACAGTCATCTTCTTCAAAAACAAAGTAATTTGTACACTCTTTCTTCAAAGCTTTCTTCTGGGCGCAGTGTATCAATCCTACCTTTACTATCTACCGCTCTACTACCAAAACGCACGAAACTGGTCTCCCATTGTTTCCGCGGCCTTGACCGTCCCAATGGTGGCATGTCAATCCATCTGCTCTATCTTATCCGGACAGTACATCTCACGACGCAAACGCTACGGGGAAGTCATCTGGGCTGGTTTCGGTGTCTGGACGCTAGGTTCTGGCCTCGCTCTCCTCTTCAGCCGTGACACGAGTCCGGGTGTCATTGCAGTCGTCGTCGCCATCATGGGCATCGGCATTGGCTTTACCTTCCAACCAACTCTCGTGGCCATGCAAGCGCACTGCACCAAGTCCCAGCGAGCCGTTGTGATCTCCGATCGTAACTTCTTCCGCTGTCTGGGTGGCGCGTGCGGCCTGGCTATTTCGGCTGCTGTGCTGCAAGCCACGCTGCGGGCTAATCTTCCGGCAACGCACCAGGATCTCATGCACTCGACGTACTCACTTCCTCCGCGAGCGAGCGTGTCGGATGCCGAGTGGGGGTTGATCCTCGCTGCTTATGCGAACGCCTCGAGGGCGGTTTTCATCTTGCAGGTCCCTCTTATCGGGGTGTGCTTTCTTGCCTGTGTGCTCATCCGGGACCAAGGGTTGGAGAGACCGAAGGAGCCTGGTGAAGAGGAGGAAAAGGGGCCCGGAGCGCAGCAGAAGATGGAGCAAGGTGAATCTGTTCCGGCTTCTGCTTCTGCTTCCGCTTCCGAAGAATTCCAGTTATCGCACGCTCAAGGCGGAGAGAAGTCTCGAATTCAAGGGGAGTAATACGTGACCCCACAAAGACTGCATCAGTCTCATTTATACTATTGAAATGGTTTCGGGTTCAACGTCCATGTTACCTTCAAAAGCATTCATGGTGTTGCTCGGATGAGCACGTTATAGACTAGACTACATGTTAATAGTGTTTTTTTTTCGTAAGTCATTGTAGTCATAAGAACTGATCCAGCATGAACATCAGCTTAAAGTCGGTCGATCTTACGCTTTGTTTCATGGGTAGTCCACTCTTGGCGGAGTCTTCCAAAGATAGCCGATGCTAACTTAAGTTAGTCTAGCTTAAGTCGGGATGTTCTGGAACTTCTAGTTCTCCGAGGCGAAGCATCTCCGTCAACTCTCCGTCTCTCCATCCTTCAAGCCATGAGTCGTTGCAGATCAAATTCAAGAAAGACCTTCTTTTTGATTAGACATTCAAAGAAATCTATCATAACGTGCTTTTTGCAATCCATCATGTTTTTGGAGTGATTGCAGGTTTTGGTCGTTGCTTAAGCATAGATGGTCATTTGGATGCCTAAGGCCATTATCTCGACGCTCACCTTGACACTTACTAACTAAATTGGGGATAGTCCCATAAGCTAGCCAATGCGGGTTAAGGAGGTCGGCCCATGACCGGCAGGTTTGGATTCCCAACTTCGACCTATAACTATATTATGATCATGAACATCCCCACCATCCTCTCCCCCGCCCCGATGGAACACAACCCTCGAAAGCGAGGTAGGACAGCCTGCACTCGGTGTAAGACCAGGAAGCAAAAAGTGAGTACGGAGTGGTGGGACTTATTGATGAGGTAGTTGTCGTTTCTAATGGACCTTGTTCGTGTGGACCACAGTGCGACAATGAGTATCCGATTTGCTCCAACTGCCGGAAAGCTGGAGCTTCTTGTGATGTATCTGTCGTGAGACAGGAGAATGGTCAGCAGAATGAGTTAGTGCTTTCCTCCCATGCTCAAAAAAAAGCAAATTCTTGTGCCCCTTACTGTATCATGAAACTCAAACCTGGTTTTTTTTTCTTGGATCATGGCATTCTGAGCTAATGTCATGCTGACAAATGAGACAGCTACACGCGTGCGTTGGAAGAACGTATCGCCTATCTTGAGGGAAAGCTCTTGCAATCCGACTCAGGAACCGTGACCAACAATGCCGGCAGCGTTGTGCACCCCGTTGCAGCGTTGTTGTCCCCTCAGAGTCCAGCCACGGCTCATACCGGAGCAGCATCAGGCATCGACAACAATGCTGTCGGTGAACTTGTTGGATTCCTTGCCTTGAACTCCTCCGAAGCACCTGCCTACGTGGGCTCCAGTTCCGGATTGTCTCTTGCTGTGAATCTTGGGGAAATGGTACAGACCGCCGTATGGGATCAAATCCTCTCGGCAGCACGAGATCGGCAGCAGAGCCTTGCCAATAGGAATAGCAGGCAGTCTGCCAATGCCAGGGCAACGGGTACATCTTCACAAGCTTCTAGCGCTGCTGGGAATCCCAACCGGCCGCTGAAGATGGACGATTTACTTGCAAACAGTGCAGATCCGCCGAACGACGAGATGGGCGAGAGAATCCTGCAGGCTTATTTGACCAGACTCCATATTCGCTATCCGTTCCTTGATCGAGGGGAGCTGTGGAGGCTGCACGAAGACCGTTGGCGACTGGCGAAAACCAAACGCGAGGAACTAGCGAAAGCAGATAAATTCGCGATATTCAAACTGTACATAGTGTATGCGATTGGGGCGACCACCATGCAGCTGAGTGAAAAGTATACCTACACACCTCCAGAGGTCAGTATTTCAATCGCCCACTTTTGGTTCTGGACCGTCATCTCTGAACTTTCCTAGCGCTTCTACATGACCGCGCTTCAGCACGTACCGGCAATGTGTGAGACACGATCAGTGGAGAACATTGAGGCGATGATTCTTCTGGTCGTTTATCATCTTCGGTCCGCTTCCAGTCATGGTATGTGGTACATGATTGGACTGGCGATGCGGACCGCGATCGATCTGGGTCTTCACCGGAAAGCCAACGAGATCAATCTCGACCCGTTCACAGCCCAGATGCGTCGGCGACTTTTTTGGACCGTTTACTATCTCGAACGCGTTGTCTCCATGTCACTTGGAAGGCCTTTCAGCATCTCCGACCGACACATAGACCTGGAGCTGCCCTTGGATGTCGATGACGACGTCCGCGACCCAGCAGTGCTGAACACGCCGCAGCCCTCAAATCGAACCACTTCGCTTACGTTTGCCATTTACTTGATCAAACTCCGTCGCATTGACTCCCGGATTCAGTACAAGATCTATCGGGCAGACCGGCCACTGCACTCTCTGCGGCCAAAGATGGACCGACTGTACCTTGAACTCGAAGAGTGGAAAGCGGCCGCTACTGCACGCTTCAGTGGACCCGACCTGGACTATCCGATGCTCCATTATAATCGGGCGGTGCGGCTTCTTATCCAACCTTTCCTGCCGTTACTCCCTATAACCGACCCTTATTACCACATCTGCCTTCGGGCAGCCGGCGACATCTGTCAGACACACAAGAGACTACATCAAACGCTAGAATACGGCCATTCGTTCCTAGCGGTGCAGACGGTTTTCATGGCAGGCGTCACTCTGCTTTACAGTCTCTGGGGCCACACGGATCGCGTCTGGTCGGTGCGAATGAGCAACGACATCCGTGCCTGCTCGACAGTGTTATTCGTCATGGGCGAACGCGGTCCGTGGATTAAGCCGTATCGCGACGCCTTCGAGCTTCTGGTGAACGCCGTCATGGAGAAGCTACAAGGGAATGATGCAGCGAAGACGGTTGGGATGGCCGAATTGATGACTGCCCAGCATGGGGGCGCCAGTTTCCAAGGGCCTGCTCCAGGGATGCTGAATCCCGAAGACGTTGTGGGTGCAAATAATGTACCAGGTGTGGCGAGCGAAGCAGGTTTCAGTGGGCAGGCGGATAGCCACGAGCACGGGGTTCGCATGGCGCTGCAACTTGCACCTTGGATTGATCAAGATGAGACTGGTCCGTTGTGGATGCCCGACTTCGAGACGCTAGAAAACTTGTCTGGAACTTTGTGGAGCTACAGTGACACAACGCCGTTCGACGCCCTTTGAGAGGTGGCAGACCATCAATTGTCACTGGACAGCTCCTGACTTTAACTGCGCAGCAGCAGCTTGGAAAGAAAAACACTAAAAGCCATGGCACTTGGTGAGTTGCGTCTGTCTGCCGTGCCAACTTTTTTGCAGCCGAGGTTTCCAGAAGAAAATAAGAAAGGGGACGGGGCATTTTTCTTGGAACATGCAGATGCAGGCAGCGCATGCTTGGAAAGAACGTGGCAGCCTAGCCTTGCGCAAGAGCCTTGGGTCCGTGAGACGGACCAGCCCATGATGTTAGTCAGAGAACACAAGACCATCTCTGCGAGGTAGTTCAGGATGGCGGATAATTGGACGGCTTGGGACGACCTGGCTCTGCGAGTGGCACGCGAACGCCATGCGAAAAACGCAAAGCTTTGCCACAGAGTTAAGAGCCATCCCTGCGTCAATTCAGCTGCTGGCTAGACAGCGCACGCGTGCGAAATTGGCGAACGCCGGGCTGTCGGAGGTGATCCTCTGACAGGGACTGGAGTATTTGTGGTGTCGGTGGTGTTTGAATATAGTGACTGGGCGGAAAGGTCATGCCAAGGGGTGATATCGTGGGCGAAGCTTTTTCGACGTCGAATGAGATTCCGCAGGGAGAAAACGTGGGCAGCTCTACCCTAGACTTAATTACGTATAGTCCCCGGTCTTGGCAACTGCACGCTGGGAAACGCCCGCTCGGACTTGGCATCTGTCTGGTTAGCGGAACTCTTTGGGAGCTTGGCATCATCGAGGCCGAGCAACACGCCCTTGAACATGCTGTTTCTGTTGGTTCGACAGGCTCTCCAAAAATCTCCAAGTAATCGGAACAATGCTTGGAGGACGGGCATGCGCTTTCCAGCCCTAGCTGGATGCATTGCAGCAAAATACAGATATAAAAGTCATGGAATAGAAGGACTCGAAACGGCTCTGTCGATCAGCAAGCTCGACTTTCTGGCGCAGGCAAGACAGACGCACCTCGCTCAGCTCATCTCAATCAGTCGCCATGGCTGTCCTTCACCAGTTCGACTACATCTTTGCGATAGGTCTTATTTTGGCCTTTCTCGATGCATGGAACATCGGAGCAAACGATGTCGCCAATTCCTTCGCGACGTCCGTGTCTTCACGGTCTCTGACCATGATGCAAGCAATGATGATTGCATCGGTTATGGAGTTCCTTGGTGCTGTTCTGGTCGGGTAAGTTGGGCGCTATGTCGATCGACAACCGTATGTTCTTTGCTGACCACAGTCCTGAAGATCTCGTGTGTCTGATACCATTCGAAATGGTATTATCTCGGTGAACTACTTCCGGGAAGATCCCGCTGTTCTCATGCTGGGAATGATGTGTGCGCTTGTGGGCTCGTCTTTCTGGCTTACTTTTGCCACCAAGATGGGCATGCCTGTTTCCACCACGTGAATACTTTGGCCTGGGCATGGCTCCTCCCTCGGATCAATATCTGATATCACCTTCGTTCAGTCACTCTATTGTCGGTGCAATCATCGGTGTCGGTGTCGCTACCGTTGGCAAGGATGGAGTTCAGTGGGGATACAACGAAGGAAAGGGTGTTGCCGGTATCATCTCTGCCTGGTTCATCGCCCCAGCTATTGCCGGTGCTTTCGCGGCCATCATCTTCCTCATCACCAAGTACGCTGTGTTGGAGAGGAAGAACTCGCTTCGTGCCGGTTTCTGGATGGTGCCGATCTACTTCGCCTTCACCGCTGGTATTCTTACCATGGTCATTGTTTGGAAAGGAGGTCAGTGCAATTTCAGAAGGGCGGAGCTGCCTTAAGATTCATCTGCTGACCTGCATACAGCTGCCTCTCTGGATCTCCATGACTGGAGTGCTGGGCAAATCCTCGGATGCATTTTCGGTGTTGCCGGCGGTGCGGTGCTCTTGTATGCCGTCTTCCTCTTGCCATACCTCTACCGCAAACTTGCCCTGGAGGACTGGACCTTGAGGCAGTGGGAGGTCATCTACGGCCCCTTGCTCTGGAGACGTGGTGAGGTTCCTCCTCGTCCCGAGGGCGCGGCGGTTGTCTACGACTACTACAAAGGACACAAAACCAAGGACGAACTCGACGTTAGCCCTTCTCCGTCCAGCAGCGGCGTCCTCGCGGAGGATGTCGAGAAGCACCCGGCCACCGCCCAGACCGTTGCGCCGACGGAATCCGTCGAACGGGTGGAAATCAGGGCCGCAACGATCGAGGAGCCCGTCGGTCCTTGGTACACCCCCAAGAGCCTCTTCGCCAAGGCCAAGTACTATTTCTTCCGCGGTGTCGCCCGTGACGTGGTTAGCGAGCAGGCCAGCGACAAGGGGTTCACCAAGTTCTTGGCTGGGGACTTGGACCGCATGCACGCCCATGTGAAGCACTACGACAACAAGACCGAGCACTTGTACTCTTTCCTCCAGGTTCTTACGGCCGCCACCGCGTCTTTCACTCACGGTGCCAACGACGTCTAACGCGATTGGTCCTCTGACGACCATCTTCTTCGTCTGGAACTCCGGCGAGCTCAGCAACAAGGCCCCCGTTCATATCTGGGTTCTCGTCTTCGGTGGTGCCGCTATCTGTAAGCCCCCTCTCCTTCTGTCTATTATCGACATCCATTCATCTCGCAGGGCGCTAACCACCACATAGCCATCGGTCTCTGGACCTACGGATACAACATGATGCGCCAACTCGGCAACCGTCTCACCCTCCACTCCCCCAGCCGTGGGTTCTCGATGGACTCGGCGCCGCCACCACCGTCATCTTGGCCACGAGACTCTCCCTCCCCATCTCCACCACCCAGTGCATCAGCAGTGCGACCGTCGGCGTCGGTTTCTGCTCCGGTACCTGGCGCGCCATCAACTGGCGCATGATCGCCTGGATCTACATGGGCTGGTTCATCACCATGCCTGTCGCCGGTATCATCTCGGGTTGCTTGATGGGTATCATCATCAACCCTCCCCGATTCGGATGGCCCTTAGATCGGTGAACACGTGAGGAGAGGGAGCTTGCAAGAGAGAGACAACAAAAGATCTTTGCGAAAGGAGGCATGAACGCATGACATAAACCATATTGGTAACTTCAATATCATTGGTGACCTTCTGCATAAACAACTAATGAAGGATCCATAGCTTTTGGCATGGACGGCTGAATGAGTAATTGTAATGATCTTCTGGGGGGAGCTTGGGGTTTTTTTTTTTTTTTTTTTTTGTATACCTATCTACCCTCGTTCTACACCATATGATGGGGTTAGAATCGATAGATTTGGATAGATTTGGATATCCATTGGACAGTCGCTAAGCCAAGTCAGATACCCAAACCTGTTGACAATCAGAATAATGCGCCTAATCGACACTTTTCAAGATGCCGCCTGCATCAATGTCATGAAGTTTTCCGCGATTTTGATTCTCACCGTTTCGACGAGGTTCTCTTGCTCAGTCGAGGTGAACGAGTGAAGTCAATCGATCGATCCATCGATTGTATGTCGTGGAAAGGAAAGAAACGAACCTTTAGCATGAGAGACAACTGCAAGCTCGACGCAGTGTGAAACCGGCATCAGAGATGAAGAACTCAGAATCATTTATATAATTTAAGGCGAACCCGATTGCAACCGGGAAAGAAAACTGTACATACATGAAAAGGACAGCATTCCCAGGAGGGAGAGTGAAGTGATACGAGAGGGAACAGATGTGAGAGAGACATAAGAGTGAATCATTTCCTGGACATAACTGGGCGAATGGAACTGAATTGAGACGGCAATCAAACGTCTACTCGTCCTCCGTCCACGGCAGGCTGAAAGTGCCTACCCAGTCCTCAACTTCTTGTCTCAGAGTGACAATGTCTGGGATTTCTTCGCCTTCGCCAACGTACTCCAGGAACGCCTTGAGGGTTGCTGGGTTCTTCGCTCCCTTGGCCTCTGCACTCTCCTTGGCGGCCTTGTTCAGCTTCTGCGTGATGATCACGGCCCGGTCGACGATGTCGGCGACACGGCGGAAGTCTTCGGGCTGGAAGCCGCGGGACGTCATGGCCGGAGTGCCCAGACGCAATCCACCGGGCTTCAACGCGGACTTGTCACCGGGAACGGTGTTCTTGTTGCTGGCCACTCCGCAGAGTTCGAGGACACGCTCGACCCGGGCGCCGTCGACGCCGCGGTTCTTCAGGTCAACCAGAACGAGGTGGTTATCGGTGCCTCCGGAAACAATGTTGTATCCGAGGCCGCCGTTGTTGCCGGGGCTTCCCAGACGCTCAGCCAGAGCGTTGGCGTTTTCAAGGACGGTCTCTTGGTAGGACTTGAAATCCTTGGACTGAGCCTGGCCAAGGGCAACGGCCAAGGCGGTGATGGTGTGGTTGTGAGGCCCACCCTGGTGTCCTGGGAAAACGGAGGCGTTGATTGGGTTCTCGAGATCGTACATTTCCTTGTTGCCCTTCTTGTCCGTCCGGCGGACACCCTTACGGTAGAAAATCATGGCGCCGCGAGGTCCACGGAGGGACTTGTGGGTGGTAGTAGTGACAACGTCAGAGTGTGGGAAGGGAGAAGGAATGACATCGGCCGCCACAAGACCCGAGATGTGTGCCATATCGCTCATCAGGTACGCGCCGACCGAGTCGGCAATCTGGCGCATTCTAGGGTAGTCGATCAAACGGCTGTAGGCGGACGTTCCGGCGACAATGAGCTTGGGTCGGTACAAGAGTGCCAATTTCTCAAGCCCGTCATAGTCAATAAGACCAGTGGACTCGTCAAGACGATAAGGCACCGTCTCGAAGTATTTCGAAATGAACGAGATCTTCTTGGTGGGAGTTTGATAACCGTGCGACAGATGACCGCCATGGGGAAGGTCAAGACCCATGAGGCGATCGTGCGTGTTGAGAAGGGCGGAGTATGCGTAGAGGTTGGCAGGAGATCCAGACAAAGCTGATCAAATCATCGATTAGCTGCACCGTCTGACAGGTATGATGTTAACTGGCAGGGGCTCACGTTGAACGTTGACACCCCATTCCTCCGGGTTCAGTCTGAATGTTTCCAAAGCACGCTGTTGGCATAGACGTTCTGCCTCATCAATATATTGATTGCCTCCATAGTATCGCGCACCGGGGTATCCCTCGGAGTATTTATCTGAGTAATAGACCTAGTTAGTGTAAGCTCCTCGCCGACGAAGCCAATGCAACTCACTCTGCATAACACTGCCTAGGGCATCGAGCACGGCTTGTGATGTGAAGTTCTCGGAGGGAATCAAGTTGATAAAATGCTTCTGTCGCCTTTTCTCCTGTATATGGTTCAGCGTCGATGTCCACAAGAGCGTACTTCGCGATGGGTATTGACCTTCTGCAGGATATTGTAAACTGTGGGGTCAGATTCCTTCAAGGATGCGGAGAGCAACTGGAGAATCGCATTGACGTTAGTCTACATCACCAAGGGAAGGGCATCGATAGACTCATACATTGTGTTGCTCATCCTGGCTGTTAGAAGATACACTTCGCACTTGGAAGGCAGCTCTGGAGCAGGAAGCAAGCTGATATCTGGAGCGGGCGGTGATGGCAGCTCTGGAGGAGCTCGCCGAGAGCGGCATCAACCGCGACACCTGCTGTCCACATCGATTCAACGACATTGTGAAAGAAATGCTGATGGTCTATTTTCAAATGTCACACGCAAATGAAAAGAACACAATCACAGCAGCCGGAGGTGTTATCAGCTGTTTCTTGTTATATGGCCGGGGACGCGGACAACTGATATCGGCTGCTCCGTTGCCCGCGGAAAGCTGCCCACGGCGCTAGTCCCTTTGCGGGCTGATGGCGCTTGGCCCGTGCTCTTCCGGCCGTTCGTTATTCCCTTCCCGGGGAACCCACACATATTTTTTGACGCCTTCTTCTTCCTCGTCATCTTCTCTTCTTCACACAACTAAATCCAAGATGAAGAGACGGCGTCTTCGGCTTCCTCAGCACTCGTGCTGTACGGGCCCTCTCGGGCTGGTACCCACGGGCGATGCTGATATGTTCCGCGCCCTTTCACCATCCATTTAGGGACAGTTTGAAACCATCTGATTGGAGATGTTGTGTACAGATTCCTCGACAGCGACAACGGCTTGATGACGCCTCTACGACGCAAACAACTACGCAGCCATTGATGACAGTGATACATTTAGCTAGGATAGGGTTACTGGTGTTGTCGCCGCTTTGCTGTGCAGGTGTTTTCTTTCCAGAAAAACGCGACTTGGGTATATATCTACACTGGTGGAAAAAGAAATGAAATTTGCTCACTTACATGGGAATTTTGTGTGAAGTTCTCCAGCGCAGTTTGTACTAGAAAACATACATAGTAATGATAGTATGTATGACGTGCACTCGGTGCAAAGTGCATTGGATACAAGGTTCCCGGTTCATAGCGGAAGCTTGCAGAAGCTCGACAGGATTCTTCTGGACTCGCTTCACGATGGTCTGTCCAGTGGTTTAGGAAATGTTTGAGTTTGAGGTGAGAAACCCTGCTGATAACGCAGTCCCTGATCCAAATCTCTCTACGAAGCGGCACACCGAGTATCAAGGCACACTTGGAGTCTTTGACCGGACGAGATTGACCAGTTCAGGCATCTCTTCTGTTCTGCGCGATTGCCCGCTGAGCCTTGTCGAAGAACTCCACATGAGTAACTGTCGCAGTCTGAGACTATCGACAGTCTCTCTTGCATCAACGAACCTGCATGCTGCAAGGTTCTGGTTCAGGGTCAAGACCATTTTCTGGAAACTGAAGAGTCGGTCGACAGCGAACAGGCGTCATTGCGTAGATATTAGACATCAAAGAAACAGAAGGTACATGTATTTTGATGTAGAGGCTACCGTTTCTTCCATTGAAGCCGAGTTCGAGCCTCGACATGAGATGTGGTCTAGATTCCGAATCAGAACCCCTGACGAAGAGACGACCAAGTAGTTATACGGGTAACGGCATACTCCGCAACTGCATTCACTTGGCAGAAGGACCTGATAAAAATAGAGCAAGTTGGTAAGTAATAATTATTTTCAGCAGGTCCTTAAAGCTCTCAGCACGGAGTACCACTCCGTGCTCTGTAGCCGAGCATGCGAAATAAGGATTGTCTCTGCGTCCGTTTCTTGATTTAGCTTATCGACGATCAACAGGAGCACACTCACACTCACAGTACGGAGTACTCTGTGTTCTCCTGTGGGTAGCAGCGCCCTAACATGATAGAAAGTGGTGCTTCTAACGACTCCGACGTGAATATCAAAAGGCTAAAGCTCTCCTTGTAGGCTTGTCACTTGATTCCAACTTCCAAGGCGATCTGACACGCGTATTTATTGGGACGCGCGAAAATCATCTACAGATGGAGTAATGATCCCGATCGTTCAGTGGAGGAACCACAGTTTGACGTGAAGGGCCCATTGGCCCCATTCGGAGTACGGAGTATCGTTCGCAAGCTGCACGCCAATGAGTCTTGTAGCTTGGACGATCAGATCTGAACCGACCAAACCTGATAGAGTGCTTTCCACTTCTTCTTATCTCATGCGGCTATGCAATCGCACAATGCTGGAGCGTTATGAGGTATGGTAAATCCAAATGATCATGGGGGACCACTGGATTGAATATTTAAAGAGAAGCTTCTAGCTTTGCGGTTTGGTCTGTTAAGGTTAAGAGGACTCTTGACTCGAAGATGTCCATGACATCTTGTGCATGGCAACAACTCAGACCAGCATTTATACCGAGTATCCGTCAGCCACAAACCGCTATCAAAGACCGCAAGTCGTGAAAAATGAGGTCGGTGTGGATGTTGGGTCCAGACACAGGTTTGACCCCTGACGCTGTGGCATGTGCGCCGTCTGTATCTGTAAGGTTCTTAGCGTCGCTTGGGGTCGAAGTGCCCCTGAGCCAGACCAATCTTTAGTAGCTCGGGCTCCGATTAACGACCCCAATTTGATGAGGTGGTTGATAACGTATCGTGCTGACGATGTAGCATTGTTTTGCTGGCACTGCTCTGTGTTGTCAACGGCATTGCAGTAGAGAGATCATTTTCGTTCAAGGCGAGTGTGACATGCGACATGACCACGAGGACCTAAAGAAAGTGTGTAGTATGTACACACTGCACAGCACGGGCACAGCGTATCACAACGCTATGGATTATTTATCAGCCAGTGTCACTAGCTTGAAGAATCATCGACAACCAGTAGGCGAGTACGTAGTACGTACTGGCGACAAGCGTAAATAAACAAATGGCGATTCTCATTGGACCAGCGAATGATGAAAACAGCGCGAGAACTTCGAACTCGATCAGGAAACGATTCTCAGGGACGGGCGGGATGAACTTGCGGCAGCGGCCCACACAAAGAGAAGTTCAGGAACAGCCGAAGCCAAGAAAACCATTTGGTAACTGGTCCAGTGCGGAGTGTACTTGCGTTGATCGTCTGAACCATGGCAAGTTGCTCTTGGAGACAGAGTTTTTCTTGTTTCCACTCTTTTGCACGGTCTGGATTAGGAACGGCTTGCCCAGGGTGGGAAACAGTTGTTCGTGCCGTGGTGGGTTTCTTTTTTTGTACGGAGTACGCAGTAGAAAATGATGAAGCCTTCTTGGTACCTGACTAGGGGATGATAGAGTCATAAACTGGAAAAATAGCAGTGGACTCCAGTGGAGTAGTCGTAGTCAAGTACAGTAGGGAGCGTGCGCCGAAGAGCTGAGAGGAACGAGGTCGGTTAACGGTAAGGAAGGAAATCGGGGATCCTCCCTGGGGTCAAGGCTTTTACTTTAGGTCTAGGACCTGCAGTAGGCGCTTTCCCTACTCCGTAACTGCCACGCCAGTGTGCTCCTTCCCCCAGAGAAGCGTTCCCGTGCGGTTTAGATAAAGAAGCAGTCTCCGCCCGCTCTTCCTCTTTCCTTTTCTTCTCCCTTCTCCATCCACGCTCGTTGCATCAACCCAACTTTCCGGTTTTATACCGAGTACATTCTTTTACGGTTTAAACAACCAGCTGTCAAGACATTCTTTTTTTCTAAAAAGAAAACCTCAAAAAACTCTTACTTGACTTCCTTGTCAATACGATAATTTCCATACCAACATATATTCAAAATGCGTTTCTCCGTCGCTGCTCTTGCTACCCTCGCCGCTGGCGCTGCTGCCACCGAGTACACCACCGAGGTCGTGACTCACTACGTCACTTACTGCCCTTCGTCGTCCGCCGCCGCTGTCACTCCCGGCAGTGAGACTCTCCCCGTGAGCGTTGTACGTTGATGGACCCAGACTGCTGCCTCGCTCACTGAGGAGTATATACTATATAGTATACAATTGAATGAATGCTAATGACATGACGTATAGCCCTCTAGCATCCCCATGAGCAGCGTTCCCGTGAGCAGCGTCCCTATGAGCAGCGTCCCCGTGAGCAGCGGCGCTCCCTCTTACACCGTCACCCGCCCTCTGTTGACCTCCACTGTCACCTACTGCAACAACTGGTACGCTTTTCTTCACCTTTTTGAATTCAGATTCCATACAGAACAGAACTGACAAAGTCAATAGTGCCGGTCCCACTGCTCCCGTTGGCTCTTACACCCCCTCCGTCAAGCCCTCGGTCAACCCCGTCTACTCCAACAGCACCGCCATCGTCGTTGCTCCCTCCAGCACCGGCCCTGCCGCCACCGTGGCCCCCTCGACCGTTCCCTCCGGCACCACCCCTGCTTCCCCCGTCTTCACCGGCGGTGCTTCCCGCATGACCGGTGCCGGTGCCGGCCTGGCCACTCTGTTCGGCTTGGTGGCTTTCCTTCTGTAAAGAATTTCACCTGAGAATTCTTGATACATAACTTCTTTTCTCATCTGTTGATATGTCTAGATAATTTGCCTAATGAAATATCATGAGGTTACTTAGCTAGACTGGATTCGACTTGCGTGGACATTTTGCTTCGAGTTTCTATATATATGCATGATTTTTTGATACCTTTCTAATGCACGGAGACTTTTTTCTTGTGTTGGTTTCTCGATTGATATCCTTGGCCCTCGCCGTGCTTTTCATGTCTTGGTGTACATAAACGCATTCTAGTGGCTTTTCCAATGTCACTTGTTAGCTACTGATTTCTCCCGTTCACCCAGTAATTAAACAAGCCCCAAAGTACAGTCATCATTGCGCTCCCTTTATACTAGAGAATGACAGCTGTGTAGAGCCACGAACCACGTCGGATCATGTATGTATGGATGTATCCCAGAATAAAGAACCGATATAATATCCATTCCCAACACTTTTCCGGCGCCGCAAGAACTAGACCCGCTCAGCGACATTCAGCGATAAAATACACTGGTGCAAGGATGCTCCAAGTCATTGCGGAGGCTCGATTGGAGGCTTTTTTTTTGTCGAGATTCGCAAATATGGACCCATGTATTGCTACACTCGCTACGCTCGCTCCGCAACAAAGACATCAAACAAATGCCTACCAATGTCAGTAGACACGTCCCGATCGACTCTCGGGTGAAGTCGCACCGATGCTCTGCAACGCAAGGCTATGCAAACCACGATTGAATATATCTATATATAGACCAAACGAATGTGCGCCAGTGGTATCTCAGAAGCAGTATCGGAAGTGGTATCAACGACGGAGGGCTAGGAATGCATAGTGAGCGAGCCCTGATGCAAAGCGAAGGGAAGATACAGAAGACGTCTGGGTTTATTGAACAGGGTATTAGAGTATTGGACAAGCTAACAGGAATGCAAAGGTGACATGTCCTTTCGGCTGTGAAAAGGCTGGTATAAACCTGAAGGAAACAAAATATACAGTCCCCCTAGAACACCCAGATGAACAAAGACATTATATAAGGTCGAGAATTTGTCAATCAAATCGAAGGTGAACGATGTTTCCGCTGGCGTGACCCGAGTTCAAAACCCGCGGAAAGGATCGTCGTTGCGAAAGTAGATTTCGCTACTATCTTCAAATGTTGGAAAATCTAGGTCACGGTTCCCTTGACTCCATTGACTCGAGGCTTTTCTTGTATGCCTGGAGCGGTGAGCACGATATCGGTTGGATTCGGTGTTAGCGATGAAAGCTTCCATGCGGACGGTGCCAATGGCGTCGAAGAAATTGCCTGTGCCGGCAGCACTGGAACGTCCACTACCCTCGGACGTCCGACGACTGAAACTGCTCCGGCCACTATTGAAGCCATGGCCTCCCGTCGAGCCGGCAACATAACCATCGGCAGAGCCCGCACTATAGCTCGACGGCATTGTTGCATGGCTGGCAAAGCTGCGTATGGCAGGAACCCGAGGAGTAGTGTTGCTTCGCTTGCGGGAATGATTGGAAAACCTGGGAACCACCGGGGGGTCAGCTGCCTCCATGGAGTCGATGGTACCAAGTGCATCGACAGGAAGCTCAGGAACTGGTGCAGGCTGCCCTGTAAAAGAACGCTTGCTCTTGGGGTTTGGCCGAGGTTTGCCCTTGGCAACTCGTATGGAGTCGCGAATGGGCAGTTTTCGCAAGGCGGCAGTCGGGGCAGGAGAGTCGAATTCCTGTTGAGGGACCGGTGGTAGAGCTGCCAAGTCATGAACCCCCATGCCGGAGTGGCTCAAGAATGATAGCGCAGTGAGCCAGACAAAATGCCGCTCGATGCTCGTCGCAGTAAACTTCAGAGCTCGCTGAGGCGTCAAGATCAAGATGGAGCGGTTGAAAGGAGCTTGAGTACTTGCGCCCTTGGGCAGAGGATTGTCATCTTTGACGTCGAGGACAGATTGAATCGTCAATTTCCTGCCACTCTTGCCCAGCAATGCCGGACCACTCGTGGGCTGTCTACTACTCCACATAACAGCTCGCTCATACGGTGCAAGCCAAACCCATCTCTTATGCCTCACTCCACTGTTCGTGATGCTCGCAGAGAGTTCATCCGGAGTTTTGCCGTCCCAGCTCTCCTTCGACTCGCCGACTCCGAATGATTTCCTTCTCCGGACGTACTTGAACATCCATTCACCGATCATCGTCTGGGCTATCGCATCGACAACACTGGTCTGCTGCACGGATGTAGCTGCCGAGTCCGTCCTTTTGTGGGCAAACGCGCGATAAGAAGGCGCACGAGCCGACGACAACCTCCTTCTTGCTCCTCTTTCTCGAGGCGCTGTGATGTCATCGAAAGGCATTGGGGGATGCCGAGGACTATCTGGAGCATAGGAAGAGGTCGACAGAGCAGGGGGCGATCGACTTTCGGACGGGTCATTTGTCTCGGGTTGCGACATTGCTGTTGCGGAACGAACTCGGCGAAGTGTTGGCCTTCTGACGATTGATTGTCGCCCGCGGTCAGAGAAATTCCTGGAGCTGGAAGGAGTTGGACTTTGACGCCCATCGCTGCCGCTGAGAGGGATCTTTCTGGAACTGAGCCGAACCGGAACAGGGAATGGTGGCGCAATGCTAGACCCAGCACTGCCGCTATCGATGCTTGGCTCACTTGGACTGCGCGCACGCGTTCGATGGTGTGCTGCCGCTCCGCTGGAGATCATGGCTGCTCTGCGGATGTCTGGTGGTTTCGATGAGGATGCCATCGCAGCACGGTGTCCTGCCATTGAAGAGACAGCCTTATCCTTGCTTCCTGGGCGTGAGTTGTCTTCGGGGCTCATTGACGTCTCGCGCATCTCGGTTTCATTATCAAGTAGATGTTCGTCAATTTCCGAGAGCGGACTACCGTCCAAACTCGATCGGCCTCGTACTGACACCAATTTGCCCCTTCTAAGTGTGTAAGAAGCAAATGGTCGGTTGAGGAGTTCGTCATCGGAGAAGACGTCCGTCTCCGCCCCTGGCAATTCTTCATCGCTCATCTGCTCGAAACCAGCAAAAAGACTGCTCGACCTGAACGGACGGCGAATGCCTGATCTGGAGTCCTCGGCCAGCGGGCCGTTGTCGTTGTTTCCGGGGTAAGCCTGCTTATGCTCCTTTGATTTGCCTTTTGAAGCTTGACCTGGCAGTTCGCTGGAAGGCTGCTTCTTCTCCCTTAAATAGGAACGCGGAGGAGGTGCACGATATGGTTGAACTGGAGGATTCTGGACACTGATATCAGATGGTAGGTCGGGAATCGCCGAAGGGAGCAAGCTAGCTGGGAGTTTAACAGGGCGCTGATCAACTCTGATCTCCTCGGTTTGTACGGCTATCGATTTACTGTCAACAATCGACCGGAAGTTCGTCTGACATGAAACGTTCTTAGTCTGAGGAGGCAAGACCACGCTGTCTCGGGGAGACGGTGGATCCGAACGAGGTGGATGAATAGCAATCAGCGGAATTTCCATGTCGAAGGTCGTATTATCCTTTGGTAAAACAGCCGTTGCTTTCCTGTCTTCGTCCACTGTTGAAACCTGATCCGTCTGAGTTGATGCAGTCATCATGGCAACGCGATCGATCACCGCAGCCGACTGGGATGGCGATTCGATTACTTTTGGTGTCCATGGAGGGCTAGGGAGGTCCCCGATCGTCTGGCAGGAGGTAGAAACCATGTCAATGTTCAATGTTACCGAGCTGCCGTCGTCCGTCTTATGTGGGTTCGCAGCCACAGTCGCTGACGGGCTGTGCCCTTCGTCATCATCTGACTGCGGCTTCGATGAAGAGACCGATGCTTGTCTCTTCGGTTGCTCCATAGATTCTTCCATTTCGGCTGGCGGTGTAGGCGACGGGGGAGGAGAGTACTGGATGGCCGCATCGTGATATTTGGCCTGCACTTCCGAGAATGGCTCTGGTATGCCGAAGTGGGCTCGGTCTGGTGAGAGTTGTCCTTCAACACTGCCTTCAAAAGAAAGACCGAGGATCTTTCGGGCCTTCATTCCCATCCCCATCGAGTAAGAGAACTGAGAGTGGACTGAGGTAGGTCGCTCCTCCGGTAGCGCTTCAGGGGAATCTGGGGTGAAGACATCGTCCATATGATCGGAATCCTCTTCCTCGAACGCAAGTTCCTGGGCCAGATTGAGCCCATCATACTTGGGTCCCTGGCCATTCACGACGCTGACGACAGAGAACCTAGCGTTGGGAGGTTCTGCCCCATCGGTGCTCACGCTGGTGACACTGGTCCGTCGTCGTCCTTGGCTACTTGAATGGACACTAGCAGTGTCACTTTCTCTGCTTTCTGCAGCTTCTCTCCCTGGCTCGCCCGAGCCATCTTTCGGTTCCCTCTTCAGTGACCCAGCAGCTTGGGCGGCCGCCACTTCATTCAGAACAATCTTCAAGCGGCCTTCGACAACGTGAACCTTGCGCTCCAGGTTTCTTCTTTCTCCTTCCCAAGACTCCTTGTCGCGATCCCAAAGTGACTGGGTTCTCTCGATTTCGTCTTCACGCGTTCGGACTTTTTTCTGTGCTTGCTCGAGCTTCTTGCGAACATCCGATATGCTCTCCAGAGCTTCATCGCGCTCCTTGGCTAATTCCGTGAGCGCGGACGATGTCCCACCTTCCAGAAGTTGTATCTGGTGCTTGAGCGATCGTGCTTCCTTGTTGCTGTGAGATAGATTCACTCCCACGGTTTCGAGTTCTGTCCGCGAATCGTGCAGACTGCGTTCCAAAGCATCGATAACTTTTGCTTTGCTTTCAACCTCGCGTCGCAAGGAAAGGATCTCAGACACGAGAGACGCGTGCAGCGTTGGGGTAAACCTGCGAGGGTCTAGAGGCGACAAGTTCTCTCCATCTGCGACATCATCATCGAGATCGCTGGGCCCACCGGGAGAGAGGTTGTGAATTGGCAGGTAGCCGGGGGATGACGATGTAACAGGAGATGAACTCCTCCGATGTAACGAAGGCCGAGACCTCGACCTTGAAGACGCTCGGTATGGAGTCTCGGAGGGCGTAGGGAGTGCCTGCTCCGCATACACTTGATCCAACTCCGTATCGGTGGCCATCGCTTCCAACAGATACACGTGAGAAGCTCAAAGCCAACGATCGTGAAATATTTCTTGGGCGCTGTCAGAGCACACCACAAGCTGCTCCCAAAAACGATTATCCAAAACGTCGCGGTCGTTTATGCATCCATCGATCCTTTGTGATTGTCCAAGCTTAATGAATCAAGACGGTGGTTGGGAAGGGATGATTATTGGCAGTCGAGTAAGGGATCAATTTGAAGGGTCCACTATTGGAAGCTCTTCGTCAAGTACTGGTGTTGGTATGCGCTTCTGGATGTCGTCAAGATTTGCGACGATCGAAGATAAAAGGTCTAGCTACTCGAGAGAACTCATCAGCATTCGCAAGAACGTCGTTTGGAGTACGAGAACGCGCTCTCGAGAAGAGGCAACTTCGTTGCGACCACTGGCACAATGTCAGTCTCCACTTACCATCCAGCAAGGCTGCTTTTGCAAATGACGAGGGGCGTTTGAGATCTATCACGCAAGAGCCTGGTCAGTGAGCAACGGGCAGCCAGAGCTCTATAGATCTCTCATCTCGAGACACTGCCGTCACCTCCAATCCGATCCAAAGATTGTTGAAAAAGGGAATGGATCGACAATGCGATGGATACTGTACAAGAATCTCGACGATGGGTGGCCGGAGGTGCAGTTGACAAGGAGATAATTGAGTGGAGGGGGACGACACCCCTTGGGAAAACACCTAAGGAGTTCGGACACAGCCCATTGATCAAATGAAAAGTCTAGACAGAGATCGGAGGCGGGCATGCGAAACTCATTTCGATAGACCCTTGGATCAGCCTTGCGGCGCAAGACGGGTTGAGCAGGGACTCCAGGAGGGACGACGTGAGGAGGACGGAGACGGAGACCAGACCCGACAAGACAAGACAAGCCAAGGCCCATCTTAGCGGTGCGCAACATGCATAAGGTCGCAGGCTAATAGTGGCAGGTCCAGGGGGAGTTCGAACTTCGTGCAGCCATCAGTTAGGGGGGGTGGAGGGAGAGCTCAGAGGAGAGGGGGCATGGGGAAGGAGAGAAAGGCTCCCGATTAGTTCAGATGAGAGTCCAAACTTCAGACCGAGAAGGAAGCTAGAATCCTGCTCCACCAAACAGCCACTAGTCAACGAAACATTTAACATGGGTCCTGTTCGTTGCTACTCCGTAGACAAGTGCTGGAAACACTGACGGAGGAGCACTCCGTAATCGCACACGAACAATCGAGTCGAAGTTTAATGGCTGCCACATGAAGAGTATGACTATGACATGCCAAACTAAATGCATATCAAATTTCTTGAGTCCTGATCGAGTGCCACAGAGGCGGGCCGAGCACAAAGAGAAGAAAGACAAGGAACGTCGAGGACTCGGCAATCCTCAGTCGTGCTCGAGTCGCGACAGAGCTGTGCTTAGTGTGCCTATCATCGTTTTTGCCATGACCAAGAGGTTGTTTATGATCGTGGCAACGACAGTCAGTCATCTTGGGGTCTACTAGGTACAGTACCTCGTAGACAACTTCTTTTCATGGGCCAATGGAACGCGCCATTTGCTAGTTTAAGCATTCCGGACTGGAAGAAGGGACATAGCTGCCCATGTTTGGTTGACATCGATTGCTTGTTATCGCTGTCACAAAAGAAGGTAACAGTAAACAGACTCCGTACGGGGTGCTCAAGCGAGAGCTCGAGTAAAACCGCACTGAAAATAGGGGGGGAGACCCGGGAGAGTGGGCAGGCGGAGCGCGTTGCTCAGGACCGACCGTTTTTCCATTTGATTTTGGATGCTGGGCAACTCTTTAGCGTCGTTGTTCGCCCGAAACGATCGTCGTAGGCAATTTTATCATTCACGAGAGCCCGTGGTCCGTGTTTCTGTCGTTCCCGGAGAACCGGTTCTGTAACGCATTTAGGTTGGTACAAAGTACGGAGTAGCTCAGCTGCTCGACGAGCTAAACAACGCTCGCTGCCGATGATCGATGCTGATGGATGACGGGATCTTCAACACCTGAGCGCCAGTTGTCGTACTTTTGTGGATGAGATGGAAATGACCAACGATCCAGTTTACCGTGTCTTGAAAATGAAGTTGATATTTGCCCTGTATGATTCAGCACACCGCCACTCCATATTAGCCTCCATTTGCCGTCGACTGTTGGTATAAAATACTGGCGTTCCGGTGCCAGGTTGGGACTCTTGCTCAAGTCGTTAAATTGGCGTGGAGCCCTTGCCTGCCGCTACTCAAAAGCCCCTTTCCACGTCTGTTTATCCAGTCATGGAAATTGGACGCAAGCCATGGCTAACTATCGGGGACTGGTGCCCGGAGTTCACGGATCAGGAAAAAAAAAATAAAAGAGAAAAAGTCCGATGGTCCAGCATGCAAGGTGGTTTCTATTGGGCTGTTCGCTGTGATGTAGGGCCATTCAAGAGCAAGTCGAGCTTGCGACGGAGAGACGCGAACTTTCGAGTCTCGAGTCTCCTTCTGCCATCCCCAGTGGGCCCTATCAACATTGGCGACCCACATGGGCATAGAACTTCAACCAACAGAGGAAATCTTTCAGGGGAGCGAGACATTATTGGACGGATGCCATCGACGTTGGCTGCTGGCAGTAAGGTGACGAAGGAAAAAAGACCGTGCTGGAAAAAAAAAAAGACAGGTCTTCTGATTATCGCTGACAGCCTCGCAGACTACCAATGCGCAGTAAATCTTCGATCAAAACCCATCAACAGATATGCCTGGTTGGACGGGAAAAGTCCTTCTTTGGGTCGTGTTCGTGTGGCAAAGCTGGAGCTGGGCGGTGGTTCCGTTGGTTGGCAACGCAATCTAGAAGACACGGACCGCAATTCTAATTAATTAGCCGGTCGAGAACCTTTTTCAGTCAGGGGTAGCCAAATGATAACAATTTCCATCATGTCATTTGCAAGGGTAGATACTAGACACTTCACATTCTAAACTGGGGTCAACAGGTCAGTTATCCAAGGTCTGGTCGAATCACGGTCGTCATCACACGCCATCACACTGTTGGCAATTTCAACAGCAATCCCTGCCATGTACGGAGTAGCAGCGATTGTGCACATGCTCGTGTTGATTGTTATTCTAGGCTGCAGTTGCTTCGTCACAGGTATACAGGTTAATTCAAACTCATGCATTCGGCGACGCAGTCTGAGGCACTGACCGCAGGGACAATATGATTGATCATCGAGGTTTCGAGGATCGCCCGAGGACTTGGCGGAGTAGACCTGTGGATCGTGCATGGGCGATGAAAGTTGAAACCGATTGGGTTGGGTTGTAACTGGTGAGACGATTGTTGGCATTGTTACTCCGTAGTAGTTACGGAGTACTGTTATTTAGTATTGCAGATGACGGCACTCAGAGGATTTAAGAAAAGAAAGGAGTGTGAGCGTGAGAAGTCGTGAGTCGTGACTTTGAATGCGGTTTCCTTTTCTGGATCGCGTCACTTTCGCAAGCCACAAGTCTTTGCACCTCATGCAATGCCTTCCTTATCTTCTCTAACTTCCGATTCGCACCTTCCACAGAACTTCTGCGTACCAGAACGTCGGAAACTTTAAGCCGTCCGGACCTCTCCTTGCATGTGCTGCTTCTTGTGACTAAGCACAATCATATCATCGAAAGTGTCGCATGCAATGATCCTTGTAAGTTGTGGCGCATCTCAGAATCCGACATGTCACGAGTCACGACTCACTACCCTTCGATGGACCCTGCTTGCTCGGTCTAAATTTCATTGGACCATAGCAAATCTTCGATAAGATCTTGATCGAGGGGCTCGGTGGGACGTCCGACCTTTCGACGCTGTGCAACCTTGCGCCTCGAGTTTCAACTTTCAAGTCGGTACCTTCAGCAGAAGCGAGCACTAAGATGTCGGTCGAGAAGCCACCTCGAGTTTTCTTCTTCGACGTGTTCGGCACAACCGTCAACTGGCGCCCGAGCGTCATCAAAGCTCTGCGTGAAGCGACTCAGCGCGCTCTCAGCGATCCGAGCAGGACTCTCCCGCCAGAAGTGCGGGGAGCCGCCTCCGCAATGACCGACGCAGACTGGTTCGTCTTCGCAGAGGAATGGCGGAAATCCTACGGCCAATTCACGCGTACCTTTGACCCGTCGAATGGGTTCGTCTCCGTCGATCAACATCATCATGATTACCTACACAGGCTGCTCCAGAAATGGAATCTCCACGGCTTGTTCACCGACGACGAGGTTTGGGATCTTGCGTTTTGTTGGCACAGACTGGAGCCGTGGGCGGACAGCGTTCGAGGGTTGGAGTTGCTGAATCGCAAGTTCCAGACATGCACCCTGTCGAATGGGAATGTCTCCTTGCTGGAAGACCTGCAGCGCTTTGCGTCCTTGCCGTTCACCCAAATTGCGAGTGCTGAGCAGTTTGGTGCTTACAAGCCCTCGCCGACGGTCTACCTTGGAGCAGCCAGCAGATTCGGGGTGGATTCGACGGAATGCGCGCTGGTCGCTGCGCACCTGAGTGATCTGAAAGCCGCGAAAGGGCTGGGTTTTCAGACCGTCTTTATAGAACGTCCCTTGGAAGAGCCATTGACGGCCGAACAGCTTGCAGCAGAGCAACAGGTGGGATATGTTGATCTATGGATAGGTCAAGACGAAGATGGATTTTTGAAGCTTGCCAGGCATTTTGGAATACGCTCGGAGTAACACTGCATGTACATAGTTCGTTCACTTGTGGATATATACTGTCTTGACTTGTTTGGTGAGTTTTTACGGTCGCGAAGAAGGCATCGAAGCGGGGAGACTCGATCGATCACATCGGGACATTCATCTCCAGAGAAGGGATCGAACAAACTGATCGGGGTATTCACTATCCTGCCATGAGCGTACTGCCCGCCTCGTCGACTCTCTCAGTGATGACGTCTTCGCGATAAATGCGGGGACGGCATTAATTCCTATCGATTAGTTACTCACCCCACACGATTACCAATCCGAAGTCCTTTCTCAGATTCTCACAAATTGGACCATTCTCGTGCATCAACAGGCAGATCTAAAATCTTCACCATCAAGGATTGGACTGGCAAAGAAACACAGCATTACCTTTAGGTAGATACCTGTGCAGGATGGCCGACCAGGTCGGTGCCACATACATTGTCCAAGCAACCTGGGGCAGTGACTCCCAGCCCTCTCCAATATAAACAAAGTTAACCAACCCATTTAGGACGCAAAAATCTACAAACACGCCGACTCGGACGGCCACTTCCGACGCAAGGACTCGTCGTTCCGGTCCTTCGTCTCGCAAGACCCGTCGGCCGAGTTCCCCGCCGAGAAGGACCGCTACGTCCTCTACATCAACTGGGGCTGTCCCTGGGCGCACCGGGCGAACCTCGTGCGGTCCCTCAAGGGCCTCGACGAGGTCATCCAGCTGGCCGTGCTCGACTTCGACCTGGGACCGGACGGTTGGTTCTTCTCGGGACGCGGGGGTTCCGACGCCCAGGACCCGCTGTACGGTTTCAAGCTGCTCAAGGATCTCTACGTCAAGGCCGACCCGGACTACGAGGGCCGCTACACCGTCCCCATGCTCTGGGACAAGAAGAAGGAGACGGTCGTGAACAACGAAAGCAGCGAGATCATCCGCATGCTGTACACCGAGTTCGACCACCTGCTGCCCGAGCACCTGCGCGAGAGCAACCGTCCCGGCGGGGGATTCTATCCCAAGCACCTGCGCGGGGACATCGATGCCATGAACGAATGGGTCTATGCCCGGATCAACAACGGGGTGTACAAGACCGGGTTCGCGACGACGCAGCAGGCGTACGAGGAGAACCTGTATCCGCTTTTCGAGGCGTTGGATCGAATCGAGGAGCATCTGGGCCAGCCGGGACACCAGCCGTATCTGTTCGGTGAGCATATCACCGAGGCGGATATTCGGTTGTACACGACTATCGCGCGGTTCGATGTTGCGTATTATCTGATCTTTCGGTGCAATCTGAAGATGATCCGACATGATTATCCCAGGATCGATCTGTGGTATAGGAGGTTGTACCATGACGAGTCGGAGAGGACGATGGGCGGAGCGTTCAAGAAGACGACTTACTTTGACTTGGTGAGGCTGTTTTCTTTTCTTTGGTACGATGGGCTGGTGAATATGTCTTTTTGCTGACCGTCCTTGCAGTATAAATTCGGGTATTTGAAGGCCCTTGGGAAACGAACTGATGAAAGCAAACTCGTGATTCCGGTCGGTCCGGTCCCTGACATCTTGCCGTTGGATGCGTAAGATTCGAGGGCATCGGCGAGGCAGGCTGAAACTTTCGCTTGGTCCTGGGGCTTGGTTCAAATATCAATCAGATGAGAGCGAGCCAGTGGTCAGGGCAACATTGGCAGAGTGCTTGGGACATCACCTTCCTCGAAAGACTATTCATCATTGAGTAGGTTTATGTATCTATGCCGATTAGGAGGTATCGTGGCTTGCAAAGATGAAAGTCAATGCTCGTTCCCCAGTTATATATATTCAAATCTTTCTTATATAATATTCAAATGAATCGATACGAGAATAAACCTCACTTGAACTACCCTTCTGGGTAGAGGATATCCAGTACATTGATATCCTAACCATATCTTCAACAGACCCAAGTTAGAAAATACAATTCCAGCAAGCTTCGTCAAACATATATGCCACCCAATATCTCCGTGTCCAACTCAGATCCTGAATTCACTCACACCATGCGCCATCGGGATTTAACTTGGCTTCATCTTGTCACCTGCCATCTCGGTGTCTCCTGTTCTTCAATTATCGAACACGTGAAGTTCAAAAAGAAATATGCAATCCTAATCTAAGAGCTGGACCACCGAAAGCCAATGATCCCAGAACGTTGCATGCTTGCTTTTTCTTTCTATTTTTTTCTTCTTGGCCCCCCTCTTGTCTTTCTTACCCCTCATCATGCTTGTTTTTTTTTTTTTTTTTTTTTAAATCGGCGGACTTCTCAATTCGGTTTCCCTCGGCTTATTAACTTACTGCTGTATCCCGAAGGATTTCACTCCGTGCCGATTTTGGCGCGGATATTCCAGAATTTCCTGCTCATTGCAGAACGGACGCCTCGGTGGAGTGGGAAAAGTACAGCACGGTTTCTGGTCGGTGAAGAACTAGTCGGGCTATTCTGGACTATTTTCCTCTTGTGATTGAGGCACAGTAGCTACCTACCTACTCGGTGCATTGAAGAGAGCTATGCGATGTCCTTGGTTTCCGCTGTATGCGACTTTTAAGGCGAGATCTCTATTCTCGAGATCTCGCATCAATTGACATATGAGATGGCATCTACCGCAAAATCCTGAACGATAGACTAGCGCACCGGGATCCATGAACCCTGTCAAACGTTTTGGTCGCCGGTCATCTCCCTGTTCCGGGCTCGGGGATTGTTTCCAAGACCATGAACAAGCATGGGTGCGGAGTATTCAGTCCATGTGTCCCATTCTCCCGTCACAACTTGCGGACTCCGCAGTATCTTTTCGATGATGCCGTGCTATGTATGCGCGACAAAGGTTTTAAGGGCGGAAATGGATCAGAGACTCGGTCCATCAGCCGTCCAAAGCTCCTTGGAAAAAGCTCCCGCACGACAGAAACGATTCGAGAAGAACTCAAACCACTGCAGTTCATTGCCAGTCAGCCACGGTTTTGTAGTCTGGAGGACCGTGGGTACGCGGGGTCTGCATCATGACGACCACAGATAGTCGGGGGCCAGACAACGTCCGAATAATTTGCTACCCAGTTTCAGTTGCAGGCACCTGCAACCTCGAAGCCCGGTGGCGGTCTCGGACCGCCAGCGTATGCTGTATGCTGTATGCTGTATGCTGTATGCTGTATGCTGTATGCACTTTGCCTGTTCCCTGGATGGGAGCGGCTTTCAAATTTCAAATGCATCACGGTGTTCCAACGAGAACGCTGTTGATGGATCATCCCTTGGCAATAATATTCCGGAGAGTTTCACGTGAAAAATCCATTCAACAGGGTCGTTGGCAAATGACCCGTCGGGGGGAATCCGGGCCAGCCCATAGTATGGACCCGTTCATTTAGTCTTATATGCTTTTGCTAAAAGCAAGAGTAGAAGTAAATTGTAATAACTAATAATCCCACTGATTGTCCAGACTTGGTATGTTGATCCGCGGATGTTCTTAGACTTGCAGATCGGCCTGCAAATAGAAACTGCGGGAAACGTCGTGAAGTTGCTCGCCCGATTGATAGCAAGGACTCAGATGGTACTCGGTAATTAGGTATGTATCCTGAGGATCTCCCATCTTCGTCATACCGCTTCAGCACCTTAAAAGCATTTTAGAACTGCGTATGTTGGGCCAGGTTTTCCGAAGGGGCGGGCGTACGGAGTCGAGGACACGGAGTACTAGTAGTCACGGGTAGGGAGCAGATATCGTCTCTCGTGCTTAGTTTGATGATGCTAAGCAACGGCAGGGAAACAGAACTGACAGGGACTCCTGGTTCTAGCGTCGAGCTCGTGCTCAGCTAGAAACGCCTTGTCGTCCGAAAGAGCCATTCACTTCCTCTCCTGGTATCGTGTCCGACTGTCCGTCGGTGCTCATCTACATTCCACAGTAATCTTTGGGAGTGCAAGGTCCGGACTCCGGAAGGTTCGAGGGTTGCCACCATGCCCGAGGGGGAAGCTGCTCGGCAGGGTCGATGAGATGCTGTTAGCCTGTTACTTATCGGTACCTGATCGATGGTTCAATCCGCTGCGTTTCCCCTGAGACGGGACTGACTAGCGCGGGCGCTTTTCCGAGTCCCACTGCGAGGTGGGGGGAAAAGATCAGTAAGCAATAAACGCATATTAATATTAATTAATATCAATGGCAGGACGATGGACAGACTGGATCCCAGTTGGCACTCACGTGGTTGTCACTGGTTGATCAGGTCGGAGGAATTCGATATTCCTTGTTTGTTGCGTCATGATAGGAAAAAAAAAAGCACGTGCTACGGATTACTCCGTAGAACAACACTGCGATGATATCGTCCGGTTCAACCAAGAAGTTTTCAGGCGCAAGGGGGAATTACTCGGAAAGGTAGGTTGTTGCGCTTTCAGGGAAATAATATAAGGAGCGGGGTACGGGGTGCTTGGCTCACTTTTGTATGGGTTGCTTCCTCAGACCCCCGTAGTCCATTGAGAGTATGTCCGTGTGGCACAAGAATACCTTGTGGAAGAGTGAAGGGACTGGACCCAATATGGATACAGCAGGTACAGACGGTAGTACGGGCGGGAGTAGTTGCATCCATAGAATGTCCTGCCTCTTTCCATCGTTTGAGTCGGATAGACTAATAAGTCAGCCAGCCTACGTTGGAGCTTCCAGAAGGCAGGTACGAAGAGGATCTTAGTTGCCCATCATGCCGGGACGACTCCTTAGTCCTTGCCTATCCGTCGCTAAGTCCAGGGTTTACTCCGTAGTCCATTCTGCGCATTCATTTTGCTCCATTCGTGATGATCATCTGGACGATGATGGGCAAAAGGCATCTATCTATAGGTATCAATGATCAGGATGACAGGATCAGCATCGCCAATTCAGCCGTTGGATTAAATGGGCATGTCTGGTAGTATGGACTCCGTACTGTATGACTATGACTTTCTCATCGAGTCAGTAGACTCAGTACATCAACGGAATCTGATATTAGGCAGAAAACTACTTCGTATTTTGACGAGCGGCCTTCTCCTTGACGTTGGAAAAGCCATTTGCGCCTGTGCGGAGACTCCCGTAGTATGTAGTCAGTTCCCACACTCAGCCACGTGGAAAAGGCGCCCAAGGAGTGGGAGAGTGCACTGTGATCCAGCTGGCAGTAGTTACTCCGTACGGAGTAGTAGAGTACTGGACCCTGGTACCTAGTTCAATAAGCGGATGACACTATAGGCGATATATCAGTACGAATTCGGAGTAGTAGCACTGTAGCAGCCGTTATTTCGGAGCAGGTCTGTGAAAGGTAAAGCGTCCGCTCGAGAACTGTTCGGCAACCTGGCAATGTGACTATCAGGCTATCAGCAATATTCGGGCAAAGACCGGAAGTCCATTACTGCCGATCTTCTAGAAACAATCGACCTGTCAGGCTGTCACCTCAGAAGCAAGTGAAGGATTGACATTGATTTTTGGCATATTTGAAGTTCCAACGGCTTTTTGCATTTTCAAGTGCCTAAGGCCGGGTGTGTGTGTGGAAAGGGCAGCCTGAGGCTCGCACTCATGACCTAAGAAATACCTCTCACATGTCATCCATATCTTTCTCTCTCTCTTCTTGTCAATTGTCTCGATTCGCTTTCTCCAAACCTCCTCCAACTTCGAACTTCGAACATTTTGTTCTTTCCCCCTTAAACTTTCCAGACTAGTGGAATCCACCGGACATCCATGGATTGGCGCGAGCCTGTCGATGTTTATAGCGCGATGTCGGCAGTCGAGAAGTGGCCTTGGCCAAGCCACACCCACCATGACCCGACGACCCGTCCCTTTCTCGTCCATGCGCAATCCAGTCCACTGTTTCATTTGCGTTTCTCGGAACGCCCACCATGGTTGGGGATAATCATACTTCAGGGATCTATTCGACCTGTGAGGAGTTTGGAACTCGGTGATGACAGAACCATGGCTATGAATTTGAATTGGATTAGAGCATTCGAGGCAAAGGAACAGCCAACAACCCAAGATATCTGCACTCTGCAGGTTCCATTTGATCACTCGAAGGAACCAAACGAATGTCGGGTAGTTGAGTCGGCCCAGGAAAAGTGCACGATAATACGTTGCGAGCTTCGAGGGCAGAAGCATCCGTCGGAGTACGGATTCTTCAAAGAAATCCAGTTCCAAGTTCCAACCCGACGTAGATGGATTGGGTGATCCCCTGGATACTTCGGCGAAACCTTCAACTCCATCATTATCGGAGAGAACAATGAAATGTTTCGACCAAATCCGAAGTAATAAAAAGCCAACCACTTCTGAAAACGGTATAGCCAGACAAGCTCAATTGCGCTACTTCCCTTTCTTGATATGTAATATGCACTTGAATTCGATCTTGAACGGCGCATCCTCCGTCTGTCTGTTTCATTGTCATCCCAGTTCAAGCAAGTGGAGGCTAATTTTCTTGGAGCCTGCGGGGCAAACGCGGCCACGCGCCATCAATCCCGAGAATCAGGACAATTGTGCCTTGGTGAACATTCCAGACAACAGATGGCAGGTAATGGTGAGACTTATGTTTATCACCGGTTGGACGATCTATTCTGAAAGATCCCAGGTGAGGGTGGAGAGTGACAGCCAATAGATACCTGTAAGTGTGATGTAGTATACCAGTATTAACTACTTAGGAGTCGTCGAATCATGCCACATACTTGGATACCTCGTAAGAAAACTCTACGGCGTACTGTGTATGAGCCTGCGATCGTGTGTCCTGACTCCTATGTACCCAAACAACGATAGAATGATGGTACTCCGTACCCTGCATCTAAACAATTGACAAATATGATACCAGCAGCGGCGCAGCCAGACTGTCGGGTTGATCATCCTCTGGTCTATGATCGATTGCACCGGAAGTGGTCCGCCGGCTAGCTATTGGCGGTGCCCATCACTGATCCATTCAAATTTCCTGTGTGGAGAGCTTTTTAGTCTTGCCGCAGCCCACTGCGCCTCGACCCGAAACCGTCTTGGGAAGGGATTAGACGCCGAGACGGACCTCATTGAGGAACGAACGAGCTTGGGTTGATCGGGCTCGAACCTCGAGTCTGGTGGGGAAAAAGGGAAAAAAGGCCTAAGGCTTGCTTAGAAAAAGAACAGAGTCCGCAGTCCAGACGAAGAGGAAGTAAAAAAGGGTAGTTAGGAGAGAGAGGCCTTAAGACAGCCAACACCACATGCATGGTGTACAGGAGAAACCATCAGCCCATCATTAATGATTATTTCACCGATACTCCGTCGATTAATTTGACTTGAATTCAACTCTCTCTCTCTCTCTTTTAGTCTCACTCAATTCCGCCCCCCTCCTTTCCCCCTCTCCCCTCCGTTCTTCCCAAAGCCAAGCATACCCACTTCGGTAGAACCCAATTTGCAACAAGACCCAAGGAAAACAATTACGCAACGATCATAATCCCAATAGTAGTCCTTTGACTCCTTGGGAATTGAGTGTCAACGCGATCCACGGATCCATGAGTGGTTTTATTTTTATCTTGATGCTTTGGTGATTGGTGGCGGAATTTCGCACTCGGCCATTGAAGAGGTTGATTGGAAGAAGTGCGGTGGTGCTAGTTCTGACGAACTAAGAGCTGCTTGCTGCTCACTGCTCAGCGCGGGTCTCTGCACAGTCCAGCCCCAGACAGACCGACGTCCAATTATTCTCAACTTGTCTGTTCCTCCAGTCACCTTCCACTCGCTCTGTCTCTCAGTCTCTCCCCTCGCCGGTTCCCCCGTTCGCGTCTGTTACTCGACAGGGATCTTCACTCTCCGCCCGCTTCTCATCCGTCACTTCTTTTTTTTTATTTTTTTTTACCCTCCGTCCTCTCTTCGTTGCTTTTCTCTTTTCCCTCGATTTTCTTTTTTCTCTTCCCTTTTCCGGATCCCTGATAATTATCTGATTCCTCTCTTATTTTGCTGTTACGGCGTGTGCTGTATCTTGCTGGCCAAGCCTTTCGCTTCCTTTCCCCTCTTACCCCCCTCTTATCCTCTGGTACAGCCTGACGTCGGCGCTTGTTCGCTTGCGCCTCGAGACAGTTTCGGACCTCCTCCACCCGCTGGCGATACTTCCTCACGTGGCGGAAACGGTTTGAGGCAAAAAGTTCTTAGGCCCTCTTCAGAAGCTCTGGCTAGCCTGCTTTCTTGTTCTTCTCTCGCTGTGCAGAGACGTGGGACGGGCCAATTTTTGCCTTCGCTGAGCTGTTGTGTCCCGCTATCCCCGTATCTCAACCTTACCGATCGAGTTCCACCCGGAAGCCATCGTTAGTGATAACGCCAGTGGCCACAACCCAACCCAATCATTCAACCGTCCTCCGATTCACCTTGAGGTACGTTCAGCTGAGCCCTTTGGTTGAAATTGTCGCACTCCGTCGCTCATATGGCGTGTGCTTCCTCGGTGGCTAGTTGTTGAAGCGCCATCTGTCATTGCTCCCCCGCGGTGACTAATTTGAAACACAGCTCCCTCCCTGCTGGACCTCGGTGTTGCGCCACATTCCCTTCTGCTTCCAGCAGAGCTTCAATCGTCAACCATATTCATCTACGCCAGAATTCTAAAAGTATCTCCGACCAAGGAGTGAGATAATCAGTCGCCATGTCGGGTAAAATGACGCTGTACAAGTTGGTGGTGTTGGGAGATGGTGGTGTCGGAAAGACGGCGCTCACGATTCAGGTTCGCGGTCCTTCTGTCAGCTGATGGAGAATACGCCCCCCGACTGATCATTCTTCTCTAGCTCTGTCTCAATCACTTCGTCGAGACCTATGATCCTACGATCGAAGATTCCTACCGCAAGCAGGTCGTGATCGACCAACAATCGTGCATGCTGGAGGTGCTGGACACAGCAGGCCAGGAAGAATACACAGCGCTGCGAGATCAGTGGATTCGCGATGGCGAAGGTTTCGTTCTCGTCTACAGCATCACGTCGCGAGCTTCGTTTTCCCGCATACAAAAGTTCTACAACCAGATCAAGATGGTGAAGGAGTCGGCAAATTCCGGGTCGCCCTCGGGAGCCAGCTACTTGGGATCCCCCATCAGTGCTCCATCGGGCCCACCGCTACCTGTGCCGGTGATGTTGGTTGGCAACAAGAGCGACAAGGCGGTCGAGCGCGCAGTCTCGGCCCAGGAAGGACAGGCCCTCGCCAAAGAGCTAGGCTGCGACTTCGTCGAGGCTTCGGCTAAGAACTGTGTCAACGTCGAAAAGGCTTTCTATGATGTTGTCAGGATGCTCCGGCAGCAGCGACAACAGCAACAGGGAGGAAGGTTGCAAGAGCGACGACCAACCGCCTTCGGGTCCGGCGCTGGCCGCGACCGCAACGCTGATCCCGAGTATCCCAAATCTTTCCGT
The DNA here is from genome assembly GCA_027569715.1 of Hamigera avellanea. Lineage (NCBI taxonomy): Eukaryota > Fungi > Ascomycota > Eurotiomycetes > Eurotiales > Aspergillaceae > Hamigera > Hamigera avellanea. The sequence goes on along the minus strand of JAPDKU010000044.1, from coordinate 128,091 downwards.
CCTGATCGGTCGAGGCATCGCAATGGCCTGAAATGCATCGTTCTCTGAACCATCCCTCTGGTCCGATGGCCGGTCGCACCAACTCCTGTTCCTCTGCTGCTCTCGATTCTGGATTCTCTAGCACGAACCGTGTCAGATTGCAGTGATCCTCATTCTTCCTTCTCGCCATTTTCCCCCGGATCGAGGACTCGTGCAAGCATGCTTGGCAGTCTTTTCCCTTGTTTATATTCGCTGCAGCCTATGGCCGTTCGCCCCCGTTCGAACCGGTTTTTGCTCCTTGAACCCTAGTGCACGGCCTCGTTCTTTTTTCCCCCATCGATGTCTCCCCTCGACCAACTGATCGACACACGGATAATGGGTTTAATGCGCGATGCATGCGTTTTCGAGGCGCCTTGATTTCGTCTCAACATTGGGTGTTTCGGCCGTTCGGGAACTCGTCTCTCCATCTCTCTCTGCCTTGGGATTCGGAACCAGGAACGGCTGGAACATGACCTATAGAAATTTCCTCTTCTTCGATTTCCCCTCTCTCGAATATCCGCCTTACTATCCTTACTATTACTACACTTACTACCGTTATTGGTATCACTACTATTATTATTTGGTTTCAGCAGAGCGAGGGAGCCTGGATCCACCTCGTGCAGCAGTGGATCGGGATGAGGCGAGATGGACTGCATGGGGGAGGAGTGTGACACATGACGGGGACGACGCATTGGTTGCAAGTTTTCTTCAAATCTCTCGAAGAAGTCATAAGATCGCAGTCGACACATTAGCAGGCATTTGATATGATACCCTACGACCGAGCTTCGAGTTATCCTATTGCGAATCTGGTTTACATAGATTTACCAACCAAAAAATATGATATTTCTTTTAATTGGACCTTCACTGGTGCATACTCCAAGTGGAAATAGCCAAGTCTGTTGATCAGACCAATTTGTCTCGCACTGTGTGTCTCGATTTGTCCTCGCCTGAATGTCCCGTTTTAAGTATACGAACGTAGTTTTCGAGCTATGCCGTCTCAGTTTCTCGCTCAGGAATTATACCCCAGTACTTACTACTGTCACCAGATCCCCTGTGTAGCACATACTTTGGCCCTTTAGACTACCAACCCAGGCTGAATTTCATCCTGCATAGCCGTATCGGAACAGCACATCCGACTGTTAGCCGATAGGGAGTACCTCGTTCTAGGCCTGTAGGCTGTTAGTAGCTAATCGAATAGCTGGGCTTGGGTTCGTTTGCACTCCGTACTAAGTAAGACCTTTTGAACTAGTTGATGAGGCTACCTCCTGGGCACTTCAAGACTCGCTAAATGTAGCGGATTTTGGACCAATTTTCCACCTGCTGGTCAATTGCCGTGAATCGCTGCTGTAGAGTTAGTTTCCGACGACTTTGGATTACTATGGTACCGTAGTGCTCATATAGGACAGGGTATGTTCTGGACGTTGGAAGGGGTTAACCGTGGATCGAGGGAGTCAAATCAGTTTAGCAAACGATACACGACAAGTGGCTGCTTCAGTGTTTTTTTCCCCCACAAAGTCTCGGTGTTGGAGTTGCGGTCGATCGTGTGGGGAAGGAACAAGAAGAAGCGCCTGCGAATGTGGGGTAAGCTTCTGCCTGAGGAACGCCTTCTCCTCTTTTCGACCGCCGTACTTCTTTTCTCCCCGACTCTCTGACAGCTCTCAACCTCGGCTCTCCACCTTACAACAATTCGGATCTGCATCTTCCCTCGAAATCATTGGCGTCGAAACTCGAAAGTCAGCTCGATCTCGCATTCGGTTCGCTGACGACAAGGACTATCGTCTCGATTCTCCTCCATTCCTTTGACCCGCAATATGTAACTAGGCCAACCGCTCAAGTTACTTTTCTCCACCGCATCTAGCCAGCTTCTCGGTCGACATCATGTGTATGCAGCCAAACTTCTGCGCTCAGATAAGACACATCCTGAGTGGCCTCAGCACCACCTCAGTGGATCAGGCAAGAGAACCGACAGCCAACCCGGCCAACCACCCCCTCCGCCCTACATTAGGGGTGACGCCAGACGCAGTGCTTACTTCACCCCTGCAAATAAAAGGCACCGGCTTATTTGTCCTCCCCGTAAGTATCCGTCCGCACGAACGGAATCGGGATCTGGGGAAAGCTTACGGACTACTCCGCATTCTTTCTTAAGAATACCGGCGCAGACAAGGAGAGAGGGGGAAAGAGCCAGGTCATTTAGCTGCCGTACCTAGCCAGGTACCTATCCGTCCTTTTCGCGTGCCTCTCCGATTCGACACCAGGTACCCCTGTTATCCAATCATCGACCCGAAGCTGACACGACGCAACACCAATGTCGCGTCACATTCAAGAGGAGGTGCATGAGCTATCCCTCCGTGACCCGGAGGGATTCTGGTCTCATCATGCAGAGCAACTACATTGGCACAAGAAGCCATCGCGAGCGCTGAATCAGACGACCAAAAGGTTGGCCAGCGGGGATAGCCATCAACACTGGTCGTGGTTTCCTGACGGTGAGATTTCGACGGCTTACAATTGCGTCGACAGGCATGTCGAAGCTGGCCGTGGGGATAACGTTGCCATTATCTGGGAGTCTCCCGTAACGGGGACGAAGGAGAAGATCACCTACCGGCAGCTCTTGGACGAGGTCGAAGTCCTTGCTGGCGTATTGCGGGAGGAAGGAGTCCGCCAAGGCGACGTCGTCCTTATATACAGTATGGCACACCTTGAACGTCGCATGGATGTCATTCTAAATGGTTTGCAGTGCCTATGATCCCCGCCGCCCTCATTGCAGCATTGGCAATTGTCCGTCTGGGAGCAATTCATGCTGCAGTGTTTGGAGGTTTCGCTGCCAAGTCTCTGGCACAGCGAATCGAAGCAGCCAAGCCAAGGGCTATCGTGACTGCTTCGTGCGGTATTGAAGGGTCCAAGGGCCCGCTTCCTTATCGACCACTTGTCGAGGGAGCCATACAAGCCAGCAGCTTCAAGCCCGAGAAAGTCCTCATCTGGCAAAGAGACCAGCTGCGATGGGACAACATTGATAAACTGGGGGGCCAGCGGAACTGGCAAAGATTGGTCAAGAGTGCTCGAATGCGCGGCATCAAGGCAGGCCCGGTCCCGGTGAAGAGCACCGACGGACTCTATATCATCTATACGAGCGGTGAGAACCATGAATAAACCCCTTCCTTCTGCATTCGTTTTCTAATTCAGGACCGCAGGGACAACGGGACTCCCGAAAGGAGTTCTCCGAGAAGCAGGCGGGCACGCTGTTGGCCTGCACCTCTCGATCAAGTATCTGTTCGATATCCAGGGCCCGGGCGACGTCATGTTCTGCGCCTCGGACATCGGATGGGTGGTGGGCCATTCCTACATCCTGTACGCACCACTGCTAGTCGGTGCAACCACCGTCCTCTTCGAGGGTAAGCCCATCGGCACGCCAGACGCAGGAACTTTCTGGCGGATCGTCGAGGAGTATAAAGTAAAGACGCTCTCTACCGCCCCGACGGCGCTCCGGGCTATTGCCCGAGATGACCCGGACAGCAAACTCTTCGAAGAAGTCGGACGACGTGGTGGCTTGAAGCACCTGAAGGCTCTTTTCCTTGCCGGCGAGAGAAGTGAGCCGAGCATCGTGCAGAAGTTCCAGGGTCTCTTGACCAAACATGCCGCCCCCGGCGCCCTTGTCATTGACAACTGGTGGTCGTCCGAGTCTGGCTCGCCCATCTCCGGCCTGGCGCTGAGAGGCGCAGTAGGTTTGAAGAACTCCAACTCTGCACAGCAACAGCAGAAACCTCTGGCGATCAGGCCTGGTTCGGCCGGAAAGCCCATGCCAGGGTTTGATGTCCGCGTCGTGGACGACGAGGGCAATGAAGTCCCCAAGGGGACGATGGGCAACATCGTCATGGCCATACCGCTTGCTCCTACCGCTTTCACTGTCTTGTTCAATGACGACGAACGTTTCTACAAGGGTTACTTGAAGCGATTCAACGGCCGTTGGGTGGACACCGGCGACGCCGGAATGATCGATGAGGAAGGGTATGTGCATATCATGTCTCGATCGGACGACATCATCAACGTGGCTGCCCACCGATTCAGTACCGGTAAGCGATCGTCCCACGACTCGGCAGCATTTGCCGTCGATTTTTCTATCTATGGCTTGGTGAATGATTAGACTGACCTTCCGACAGGCGCAATCGAACAAGCCATCCTCTCCCACCCTGACGTCGGCGAAGCCAGTGTCGTGGGTATCCCCGACTCCTTGAAAGGCCACCTTCCATTCGCATTCATCCAGCCTCGTGCCACCGGCTCCGGGACCATGCCCGCCACTCCCACCCCGGAGCTGTTCAATGCCGTCAACAGCCTGGTCCGCGAGCAAATCGGAGCGATTGCCTCGTTGGGCGGCATTATCCAGGGCCGCGGAATGATTCCCAAGACACGCAGTGGTAAGACTCTGCGGCGCGTGCTGAGGGAATTGGTCGAGAACGGGACGAGGGGGGAGTATGATCTGAAGGTGAACATCCCGCCGACGGTGGAGGATGCGGAGGTCGTTGAGGTGGCTCGGGCCAGGGTACGGGAGTACTTTGAGGAGAAGAAGCGGAGGAGTGCAGCTAAAGCTAAGCTTTGAGTACGATATATCTTACATGCCATGCGAGGTATTTCTTGGGGCAGATATGTTCATTGCTAGGTGTGCATGAAGTTATATGCAGACCGTATGAATGACGAATGGTTTTTGTTGAATGGATACATGCATCTGATCTTCCAGGTTATATAATAATAGGGCCCCGTAGTAGCACAGCGCGTATAAGCTGTATTATCGGGAGATTGAAAGAGGATCTCTTTTGAAACAAACATGGATGAAAAAAAAAAAAAAAAAATCAACATCAGATCGTCTCGTCTTTCCCCTTCCTCTATGTTTTTATCCCTATCAACCCCCCGTCCCCCCTCCCCCAAACGTAATATGATCGAGTATGACGATCCCTCGCAAATCCCTCAACCGAGCTTCCGGGTATGCCGTAGCAGTGTAGCGGGCCCCTCCTTCCACTCGTCTCGTTCGTAGTATAGTAGTGTATGTCGACCGGCGGCCATGTTACAACTTGGCCGCATCCTTGACCTCGCCGATCTTCAACTTGGGCGTGTACTTCTTCAATACGCCCTCGTTATGGTACTGTACGGGCGAGGGGACAGTCAGCATGTATTCATTCGTCAGAGCAAATCAAGAAAAGAAAAAGGAAGGAGAAGGAACGGCGGCTGTGCTGTCGCAACCTGCCGTCGGCAATCGTAGAGAGAGAGAGAGGAAATGGAAATGGCTCACCTTCCAAAACTGCTTCGAGGCATCCTTTCCAGCAACGCGCTTCAAGATCTTGGCGCCACCGGGGTGCTCGTCGATGAAGCTGGTCACGTCGTAGACGCCGTTGTCGATGATGATGTACAGGCCCTTGTCGGGGTTGTTGTGGGATGCGACGTCGGCGGGGGTGAAGGATTGGGACATTTTTGCACCTTTTTTTTCGTTTTCCTTTCTGTCGCAAATTTGTGAGAAAGTTGCTCTTTCCTTTATTCCAGATGGATACGGGCTTGAATTCAAGGCAGGACGGGCGCGTGAGCGACAATAATAAGCTGCTGGTAATGGCGATAAGAGAGCGGAGAAGCCGAGGTAATTCCCGCTACGAGCGACGGCTTCCCCAGAATCGACTCCCGCGTGCCGCGGTCAGCTTGATTTGCCTGGCATTTCATTGGATGACGGGTTTCAACGTGAACGTTCCAGTGTAGATACCTTAGGCAGGTACCTACCTAGGTAGGTAGGACTAGGGGTACCTATGCATACCTGGATAGCTTACTGGAGAGTTTCCCTCGAGGCATATGGCAATAGGCAGCCGAGCACGCGACACACTACGGTTGACTACGTTGCTGGATCAGAAAGGGAATCATTTTCATTCCAAAGATATTTCACAGTATATTGGCAACATATAGATCACAATAAACGGTCGACTAATCCTTGCTCTTCTCTCCTGCTGCACCCTGTCCCTTGGGCACCTTCTTATCCAACCCCAACGTCTCCAGATCCTTCTTCTTATAATAATGAGGCGCAACCTCGATCAGCCACTCCGCCTGAAGAGGCATGTTACTCCGCATGTACTCCTTGCTGGTCAACACCAACTCATAGTAAATCACCCACTTGGGGTTCGCCTCGAACAGCGTACTCGACGGATGCAAGTACACCGTCTGTCCGTTCTTGACCGTCCGGTAGCTGTCACCACCGCGCTGCAAGCGTGCGGCATTCGGGAAGAAGCCTGCAGTAATGGCTTTTTGGATCGGGACGACGTTCGTCGATCCGCATGTGCTGATGGTGACTTCGACGCGATCGCACAGTTTGGCCAGTTGGTCGCGCACGTCGCGCGCTCGGGTCAGACTGCGTTGCTGCAGAAAGTTCTCCTTCGCCCAGACGTAGCTGAAGTCCGAGTCCACCCACTGGTTCCAAATGTTCAGGAGTGTCAAGTGGTCGCCACCGTCTTTGATGGTAAATCGTGCGCGGGCACTGTCCGCGTGGATCTTCTTGTCCTTGGGACGGAAGAAGAGCGCGCTGGACTCGCCCAGCATGGACACAATCGACAGAACCTCCTCGACACATCCGTACTTGTCGGCCGCGAGGATCGCCTTGGCGAGCATTGGATCCGTCGGGAACTCTGCCATCTGTCGTCCGATCTTCGTTAGTTCGCCGCGGTCATTGAGCGCTCCCAGCGCATAGAGCTGTTCGAGGGCACGGATAATCGTCTCGGCCGGAGGAGGATCCATGAAATCAAACTCCAGAAGCTGGTCGATACCCAGAGACTTCAGCATCAAAATGACGCTATTGAGATTTGTCCGCTGGATTTCGGGCGTGGTGTTCTCTTCCAACTCGTTATAGTAAGCCCACTTCGTATACAGCCGGAAGCACTTTCCAGGCCCGACTCGACCGGCACGACCAGCTCGTTGGTTTGCAGATGCTCGTGAGCACGGCGTTACCACCAAGCTCTCCATGCCGGTGCGAGGGTTGAACACATTCTCCTTGACAAACCCCGGATCAATCACATAAACGATGCCGTCAATGGTCAAACTGGTCTCGGCAATGTTCGTGGCCAGCACAACCTTGCGTGCGCCCCGGGGTGTCGGCTCGAAGATCTTCGTCTGCAAGTCAGACGGCAGGTTGGCATAGATCGGACATATAATCATTTCCGGTATCTTGCTCCCTAGTTTCCTGGCCGTCTCTTGTAAACTCTGCTCCGCCGCCTCGATTTCCTCCTGACCAGTCAGGAAAACCAGAATGTCTCCCTGGCCCTGGGTAATGTGAATCTGGAACACCGTCGTGATGGCGGCTGCCAGATAGTTGGCCTCGGGTTGAGAAGTGTAATGAATGTCGACGGGATATCTGCGTCCCGGAATATTGAAGATGGGAGCATCGTCAAAGTATTTTTGAAACTTCTGCGCATCCATCGTTGCCGACGAAATCAGCAGCTTCAGATCTGGTCGCGCCTTTGCAATATCCTTCAGCAAGCCGCAAGCAATGTCCGTAGGCACAGTCCGCTCGTGCGCTTCGTCGATCATCAAGGCAGAGTATTGACCCAAATCAGGCTCGGTCAGCAACTCACGTAGCAACATACCATCGGTCATATACTTCAAAATGGTCTTGTCGCTCGTGTTGTCTTCGAATCGAATGGCATAGCCGACTTCGTTGCCCAACTTCACACCCATTTCTTCGGCAACGCGCGCAGCAACGCTCATGGCGGCGACTCGCCGTGGCTGCGTGCACCCAATCTTCATTCCATTCTTGGTAAGGCCTGCCTCGTGAAGGTACTGGGGGATCTGTGTTGTTTTGCCGGAACCCGTTTCTCCAACAATGATCAGGACCTGATGGTCGTGCACTGCTTGGATGATTTCATCACGGAACTGGTAGATCGGAAGACTCTTTCGGGTCTCTTCCATCGAAGCTGCTTTCTTCTCGGCGGCATCGAGCTGTTCCGCAAACATGCGCTGCTCATTCGTCATCGGCTTCCGAGTGCCTTCCAGCTTCGTGTCCATGACGAAGTTGATCTTCTGAGAATCGTCGAAGACGAATTCATAATTACCCTCGTCAACGAACTCGGCTCTGTTGATCTGAGCCTTCGCCTTGGCTGTCTGCTCCATCTCCCATTCCTCATGCTCCGTAACAAACCGCTCCTGGCCATGCTCGTCACGGTCAACGTAGCGCTTGTATAATGCCTCTTCTTTCTTCTTGCGGTCGATCTTGCCCTTCTCCGTAATATAATCGTCCGGCATCATGTAACCATCGCGGTAGTCATCGATTCGTAGTCTCTCCTCTGCGATTCGGAGAACCTCGCGATTCCTGGAAAACTCTTCTTTCTCCTTGCGCGTCAAATTCGGATTCTCACGCAATTCGGCCGTCTCCTCCGCCACCTGTCTCCGCAGCAGAGCAAGCCGTTCCGTCTCTCGCTTCTTCAAGTACTCCTGGCGAGAACGCTCTCGCAACTCCGGCATCACGGCCGCTCGAGCACTAGCATCGTCCGCCAAAGCGCGCCGTCGAGCACTCTCCCCTGCTCGCGTCCGGTCCTCCACGATCTTTTTGGACTTGCTATGATCCTTCTGGGCAAGACGTTTCGCGAGCTCGTCTCTCTCCTTCAGATCACGCTGTCGCTCCATCTCCCGTTTCGTTTCCGGATCCACATCCGCCGAAGACGTGGCCGACTGGGGCGACGCAGAGCCATCTTCCAACCTCGTCCGCTTGGACGGTGACTCCTGGAACTCCTCTTCGTGCCCATACATTTCATCCTCGGGGATCTCCTCGTCGCCCCACCGGTCTTCGAAGCCATCTGCATCTCGCCTGCGCAGCTTCTTCGACGACCGGTGCCGATCGCGACCCTCGCCTTCTCTGCTACGCTCGCGTTTCCTGCCGCTACTGCCGTCGTCTTGCTCCCAGCGACTCCGACTTTCTGCGCCATCCCGTCGGCTTCTGCTCTCTTTGTCCTTTCGTCTGCGTCTTTCCCGCTCGGCTTCGACGTTCACCGGTCCCAACGACGCGTTGGCATCCGGTGGAGGATCGTCAGGCATGTCCACCAAGCGGTACCGCTTTTTGGCTCCGTCGTTTTTTGTCGGTTCCTTCCCATGCCCGTTCCTTGCAGCACTGCCTTTCCCGCCGCCACCGACCCGGTTGTAGAGCTCCCCGCAGAATGCGCTAACTTCATCTTGATTGCCTTCCAGGAACGGTAGGAGTTTGTCTTGCAGCGAGGATGCGGACTTGACGGAGCCGGCGGTCGCGAGGACGAAGTCGATCACCGTCGGATCGGAGGCACCTGTCAGGCGGAGGAGGGAGTCGGAGACGAACGTCCGGTTGTCCATTGTGCAGAGGACGGATAGCTTTGACGAAATTCAACGCAGTTATCGCAAGCAAATGGGAACCTGCCAGTGCTCTGGACCTGTCTGAAGCGAAGGGAGAATAGTAGAAGCTCAAATGACAGTAACGTTCCGGTTCGATTTGACTAGTTCGCTGCTCAGACAAAAGTGCGCATATTGCGACGCGTCCGTTGAAGCCCAAGGGGAGGATAGGAAAAGGCTTCAAAAAAGGCCAAATGTAGCAGATGAAGGCACAAAATGAGAGAGAATAATCGGTGATGAAGTATTTGCACCACAGCTGAGAAAGGAGAAGGTTATCTCCGACAGGTCGAGAGAGCTCCGCACTCAAGTTGAGCAGTGCCAAGAATCGCTTCTACCGCCGAACGGGTCAAGTGGCAAGCCGTTTGTCTATAAGTCATCTATCCCTGCTCCTTCGACAACAAAACGTCTATAACCTACTCAACGAACTATCCATGTCCTACAAAATCATCTAATAAGAGGAAAATATAGTGCACTGTTCAGACATAATTGAACATTATGAATTATTTCCATTGGGTGCGTCTATCTCAGATCGCATCAAGACTATAATCACAAGCATCCCCATTGTCAAGCCTGCTCGATCACCATCCGGCTGTTCGTTGTGTTGAAAAAAAGAAAACATCAAAAACCCATAAAAAACAAGTGTCGAAGAAAAATTACAGCCGAAAATTGGGGACACAGATGCAACATGGGAATCATTACCACCGCAAACAAATGCGCAAGAGAGACACTCGAACATAAACACACCCATCGTACACCTGACATCCAAGGCGGCCACCGGTGTCTCTGCTCTAAAAGAATAACGGAACCAGACAGTGCAGAGATCCAGTGACTCGCCAGAAACAGAGGGGAATAGGATCGGAGCCATCTCAGATTGCAAGACTCTCAAACTCCAGTGCAGAGAATGTTGGTACATATTCAGGGAAAATACAGCAGCATCGGCGCTAAAAGGGCGTCAGAAGGCAGAAAACGGCTCTAATAAAGCATGTAGAAAATCCCCACACAGAACTCCAGAATTGCCCCAGATCATATCAGACACGAACCCAAAGTCGTGATGATGATTGAAAGCCAAACCACTGCCAGGGCTGCAGAAAAAATCAGATGGCAAGGACCAGGCGAAAAGACCTGCCTTTACACAAACAATGAGGGACCATCGGGGAGACGGTATTGGCGGGCATAAGTAGAGGAAAAAGCCTGCAACCTCTCAACGCCGTGGGTGAAAAAACGAAAACGCAAAACTCCTTGAAGATGCCAGTGTCTTTCATAGACGTAATCACACGTCGATCATCTCAGCATCTTCGGCCAGCATTTCATCTGCTGGTCCCCAGTTGCCTTCGAAAACGGTGGCACCGGCGCGACGCCGACGCTCAGCGAATTGAACTCCGAAAGTCTCCAAAATCTGGTCGGCCGTGGGACGGTCGGTAGGTTCTGGCGAAATCATCCATCGCACAATCTTGTCTAGCGCCTGCTCGTGGTTGGCATCCACCATGAAGCTGGGTGGATCAATCAGCTCGCCACTCCGAGCAAGGTGCACGGTATTTCGCTCGCGAGCCTTGCCGCTACTGATGAAGCTGTCTTCGCCAAAGTCATCGTCACCGAAGTCGGAAGCACACAGCTCCTCAAACGATGATTCTTCGGAGATCGGGTTGCCGGATGCATCCCGGAAGATGCTTGTTTCGGAGCTCCAGGTCAAACTGGGCACATCACTCATGTCGCCATTTCTGAGCTTCTGCCATGAGAGGCCATTGTCGGGTAGTTCGACATTTCCCGCAATCTCAAAGATGATCAGACCGAGAGAAAAGATATCCGCCGGTTTGTCGTAGCGACCCATCAGAATCTCAGGTCCGATGTACTCACGGTCTCCTTCACCGTCGATACCTTCTTCCGCCGGCCAACGGGTTGCCATGCCGAAGTCAGCAATCTTCAAAACGCCTTCGAAAGTGACCAGGATGTTGGCTGGCTTCAAGTCCAGATGAATGAAACCGGAGTCATGGATGTGTTTTAGTCCCTGTGGTTTGGATTAGCGAGACGTATGGATAAGAACGATATGGATAAGAACGAAAGGAGAGAGCATACCAAAGACAGCTCGAGCAATATCTTCCAGATTCGGAAATCATCCAACCTTGCTCTGAGGCCAACCTGGGCCAGGAAGACATCCAGACTACCTTCCTCGCAGAACTCTGTCTGGATGTAGAGATGACCGTTCGCTTCCCAACTGTCTGCAAAAGAAATAATGTGGTCGGAGTTTGTGAGGGCCTTGAGGATATCGACCTCGCGAATGCGACGCTCACGATCCTTCAGTCCAGTGTACGGGTGTTTGGACTTCTTCACAGCCCACACGCGTTCGGGAAGTGATTGCGGGGATTTGGGGCCACTGGATGGCAGAGAGAATATCGATGAAAACGAGACGTCCTGTGGTTGAGCGACTCGGTACACCTGTGAAAACTCTCCGGTGCCGACCATCTCTACCTTCTCGAATCGGGATGTTAAGCTTGGATCCACATCAGGCGCATTGTACCCGTTCAGGGGAAGACTCGGTCGCTTTCCTGGTTGGGGGAATGAGTCGCGTGGACCCGTCGGAGTCGCGGGAAGCTTAATAGACGAATTGAAGTCGGGCTGGATCGACTGTTGCTCGTTCGAGATGGATAGGCCACTGGGATCGGGTGGAAAGAGATGATCCTGAGGTGTGTGAGGCGATCCCCGAAGGAATCTGTCGTTTAAGGGACTCGCTGCGATGACCAAATTAGAACAGGACAGCGGCGCACCAAAAGGCGGGGACAACACTTACAATTTGTGCCGTTGGCTTCTGATAGTCGCTCAAGCGAAGCAATTTGCGATGTGGCCGGCGGGTAGGTTCGTGATGGGAAGAAGGATTGCTTGGTAGGAGTAGGAGGGAAGTCTGATTCAGTCAAGGGCTGGCTGTCATGCCTGGCAGATGGAGACTGGGATAGCCCTCGCTCATCGCCGTCCACGCTGACGAAGCTGCCACGGCGCGAGGTCTCGGGCTTGCTGAAGGTGCTTCCGAAGATGCCCATTCCCCGCGCGAACGGACCCGGCTTTGGACGTGATGATGGGGGATTGAATGGGGATGCGGGGACCGCGTAAGACTGGCGAACTAGCTTGGGTCTTTCCAAAGGCCGTTCAGGTAACGCTTTCGCGCCAGTTTGAAATAGGTTGATGGGTCGTTTGCACGGAGTGTCCGGCATATTCTTGTTAAATCCGGATATACTGTGAGGTTCTTCCGCGTTGCGGTTCTTCTTCGATATGAGTCCGGTCGACATGAATGCCGCCGGTAGGGGTTTCACCAGTTTGTAATTTTCGGGGGTAGCGAAAGAGTCGGTAGAAGAAGTGGAGTCTTCACGCGTCAATTGGCGCGCAAGTACTGGTCTCGTCGCACCAGCCGGCAGGGACTTGGAGAAGTTGAACACGGGTTTTGGACGCTCGGCCTTGTGAGGCTCATGAGTAGGCGAGTCATCTGCAAAACTAGAGCCCGAGGAGGACTGAGTGATTGTTCTGGAAAGCGGATGGGCTGCATGAGGCGCGGGCATCCCGGTGTTCGCGTTCGACGAGAAGAGTGAGCCAGATGTAGGTCGCGGCGAAAAGACGCTATCGCGGGGCGATTGGAACAGATTGTTGTCCAAAGACATACGCGCGCGGACAGTGGGGGTTCCAGAGGCAGGGGAATCCTCGAAGTCGCCGCTCGCCCTCGACCTCGCAAACAATGACCGATCACTCTGTCGTTGTTGCAGCGTGGAACGTCGGAGTGAAGAGGAGCGCATGGGGATCGCGGGAAAGGGACTAAGTGGTGGATTGGGCAGTGGCGCTGTTTGCTGTTCATCCTCCTCGGCGGGGGCTTCTGCCTCTTCTACCGGTGCTTCTTCGACAGTGCTGGGTGCCGCTTCATTGTCGAAAATGCTGAACTCCCCCGCGAAATTGGCCCCGTAAACACTCCGTCTTTTTGCGGATGGGCTACCTCTAGATGCCTGATCCAGTCCCATGATTCCGTCGCTGCGTTTTAGAGGGCTGATTGATGGGTATGTCCCAAAAGTTCCACTCCGTCGCTTCTCGATGCGTGATAGCGTCGTCCTCGGGCCAACCGCGGCATCCGCGCCAGTCAACGCGTTGTTGATGCAAGCACTGTCGGAGGTGTTGTCGGTCCCAAAGTTAAAAAGTGGGGTCGCTGGTGAGTTCTCTTCCCCGGAGGGTGCTGGGGCTGGAGGAAACGGAGTCGCGTTTCCCTGGTCAGTTGAGACGTTGAGCACTCGTTTCACCGGACTCCGCGGCGAAGTCCGCGCGCGGCGCATTACGGGTCTAGTGATCTTCGCACTGGGTGGATATGGTACGGCGAGAGGCGACTGATGAGATGTTTGGAGGAGCACGAAGTTGTTTTGAGACGATTTTCGCGACGGTGACAGAGGAGAAGAGACGTATGGCGTGGATTTGGATGGCGAATGGTTGCGGGAAGTGAGAAAGGTGAAGTTTGAGCTCTTGGATGGTGACCGCGACAGTGAGCGGCGCAACTGCCTGATCGCAGAGCTGGCATCAACATGATGCATCCCAGTGTGTGATGGTAGATGAAGGGTCCCGCCCGCATCGCGGTGCGGCGAAAATGTTGCGACCATGATCGGGAATGTGAGGCGCACGGGCAATTAGTGACGAAGATAATACCTGGTTCGATTGCACAAGTTCTCAACACGTTCGTTATCGTCTGAGATCCAAAAGATGAGAGATTCGATGAATAGGAGTACGAAATAGACAGCGTAAGTCGAGGATTTGTTGTTCGATCGCGGTGGCGTGCAAGTCTCTGAGACTACCCCGACGCGCGACGGGCGCTCACAACAACAGAGGGGGGGAGGCGAAGTCTGTAGGAACGAAGCAAGTGGCTTCCTGGTGTGCGATCCTAGCCGGTAAGAGGGCACGCCCAAGCACACTGGAATGTTGAGCACGATGGCGCAGCAGGTTGTTGTCTAGACAGAAGTCGGCAGTTCCAAACGATGTCACAAGATCATTCCGAGCCCGAGGAATTCGAGGATGTTGATGCCTCCATGCGTCCCGAAGGCCTCTCGCACACCCAGCACCGGGCACGCGCCTGAAACACGATGCCGTTCGTCGGTAAGACGGTCCGATGCGGAATGTTTCAGACAACAACACCGCCCGGGAGGAAGGCGCGACGCGAAGTCGCAGATAACGACAGGAACGAGACCGGGCGCGATGATGTCGGTTCTCAGAAACAGGGACGTGAGCACTGAAACATCCACCGACTGATTCTGTTCTTCTTGCCAGGTGGTTGAAGCGCAAGGGGGGGAAGGGGGGGGGGATTAAGGACAGGATGGACAACCACGAGGGAAGAGAGGGGTGTCCGTTGGCGAAGGAAGGGTTGAAGTTGCGGTATGTAGACCGGAGGCTAGATAGAGTGGGAATCTCTATATTTCCCCTCCTTTGGCACTGATAAGTGGATTTGGGTTGGGTTGACAGTCGATGGAAGGAGAGAAGGAAGGGCGATGGGGATAATTTTTGGTCGAGGACTGCAGGAAGGTTTTGGGTAGCGGAGCCTCGCCCTGTCGTCGTGAGTGGTGGTTTATGAGCAGCAGCAGCAGCAGCAGTCGAGGGAACTTGGGGGAAGCGGTCGACTTTGGGGAAATCGTTCCACTACGCGCTGCGCGTTTGTTGTTGACTGTCTCGCGGCCTGATTAGGTTTAGCGCGGCAGTGTGACGCGTGACCCCAAGATGACCCGCGGTCCAGTGGAATATGGAAATCTCCTCGACGGTATACTTACAACAGTAGATGTGGTCGGATAATTATGCTGATTCTATCGTATTTTCAATTTCTTCTAGTCTTAAGGAATCGAATTCACAGGAATCTCTCTGTTCTCCCCAATTCTCTATCTTGTTTACTCTCTGTTTTCACTGTTATTGTTTTTGTTTCCACGCGCTCACCGCGTGGTGTGGCGATCCACCGTCTCTTTTTTTTCGTAGGGCGAAAAAAAAAAGAAAAAAACCTTTTCGGGATGGTCCTTGCTCTGCGTCCCGTTACTATCGATAAGCCAAAGGCGGGCACACCTTGTTTTTCCTTTTTCCCCTTGCATCTCCAGAGCTGTTAGGCCTGTACGGAGCACACAGCCACTTCACTTTTATGGGACAAAATAGAAAAAAATAGTCGCTAGAGAGTTGAATGGCCCCAATTTTCTACCAATACTCCGTATAAGGACGAGAGATTGAAGAAATTTTTTTTTTTTTCCCTCTGCTGGTTTTCAGTGCTGGTCAAGTCGGCTAAATCAAGCTAACACCCAGTCTAGACGTCTACTGGCGTGTAACTTGTGCCCTCGTTTCTCCCTCTTTGAGAAACTTGCCTACTCTCCTTCCAAGTGTCAGGAAGTCATTGAATCCACGTGTTCTAACTTCTGACTGACTTCGACGTGGCCTTTTCTTTCTACTGTTGGCATCGATGATGACTCTTATCTCTTCATTAATCATCGGATAGTAGAAGATCTCCCCACCCCCAACCATCCCGTCAGTTATTAACGGGTCTTCCGTCCCGATCCCGGATCCCCATCCTTCCCGTCCATGGGTGCTGGATTACCGTCTCGATACAGCATCTGGTGTAAAACCACTTTGAATCCTCCTGGTACGCGGTACAGGGCTAGTAATTGCTGTACATAATACTAAACACCACTGCCAGTGCCAGTCTCTTAACTACAGTAGTTATGGTGCAACAGACTGTATATGTGAATACGGTGAATAGTTCCTCAGTTCCTCTTTTAAAATGTTGAAATAATTTACTGTAGGATCTGTGCACACATCTCATACATACCGAAAGACCCTTTCTCATTTCTTTTGTTTCAAAACCCCGCACTGGCTTCATTTCACTCGGTACTACGTCAGTGATAAGGATAAGATCGGGATAAGATAGACGATATTAATGCTGGCCCATGTGCCTACTTTCTATAGAAATAGCAAGTCAGTGGACAAAGGAAAGAGAAACCTAATCTCACTATCTCCCACGCAGTAGTAACTACTGGGCTCACACAGAATTTCTCTTTGCCTTAACTTGATCTAAATGAAAATAAAGAACCCTATATATGTACATATATATATATCAGGTTACATTGATTGTAGCACTGTATTAACGCGCCTTGAGTATCCGACTCCACACTATATATTTCTCAAGAAGACCGATATACATCCATAGATCTTGCCACTGTACCACCACACATCTACCGCAACCGCCAATCATATACCAAAAGTAACGTCTATCTAGATATACAATCCTTCTTGTAAACATGTCCATATCAACCATGCAACCGAACACCCGAAAAAAATGGCATCCAAAAAGCACTCTATGTATATGCAAATATCCAAACCTCAACATCACACAACCTTATTCTGCATCCCCATTCACCGCAGTCAACTTCATCATGTCGTCTTGTACCTCGTTAATGATACTCTCGGCCAGGCTCTTTCCTAATCGACTCTTTGGTCCAAATACTCCAAAATCCAAGTTGTCATTTCGAATAGCTGCCTCCACGTCTAGCGTTGGCTGTACATCATCGATCGGATTAGTATGAACCGTTTTAGCGCACGTATTATTTGAATGGTGTATGGAAGAACGTACCTTGAAAATTGTCCTGGGATCCACCGGGCGATCCGAAGATCTATTCAATGCTGGAGTAATAGAATCATGTCTGACCCCATTGACAGCCACTGGATCTGTGCTGTCATCATTGTCCACGCGAGCAGCGAGCAGCTCAAGATTCTCGGCATGAGCAGGCACGAACTGGGCATGTTCTTGATTTCCATTGACCTTGCTGGTCGTTTCTTCAATGTCCGGGAATCTCAGGAAATTGACGCAAGTGTCAATGGTGACACCGGTCCACTCCGCAATGTCTATGAGAGACACGCTCGAATGCTCTATACGACTGATTTCGTTCAACTCCTCCTGAATCCTCTTCGCGGCTGCGAAGATCGAGTCCTCGTCGCATGTGTCATAGATACGCAGAGGCACAATATTGACGGTGGGCGCGATCAGATCAGAAAGACCTTCCATAGCGTGCGATCGGTTTGCAAGGTACAGACCTATCACCATCCGTTCGGGGCCTGCGCCATTTGTTGATTGATGGTTTCTGACCTTGACCATTCTCGCATGGACCCGAGCATAGCTTGCCAGGAAAACGGCCTGGGCACTGACATTATTTTGCTTTGCTATGGCCTCAATTCTTGACATGTTGGGCACCAATTCCGGTCGGTAGTAATGCTCTATGGCGCCAAAGGAAGTATCTTTAGCTGTCACTGAGTCCTCTTTGAGGTTCTTGCCGAGATAGGACTCCCAGAACTGTTTTCGCGTTTTCACCGGCGAATTTATGGTTTCAAATGCTACAAATTGGGAGAGATCAACGTCGACCTGAGACTGAATCTCCCCACCATTACAGAGGGTAGCTAGAAGCTCCATAATCTTTGGAAGGCTCACAGCATCGTACAGTGCGTGATGAAGGTGAAGAACGACAAGTGTCCCTTGAGACGTCTGGCAAGCGTGTAGTGCCACTGGCACAGAGGTGACGTCTCTCTTTCTGGATATCCAAGCCTCTCGGTCGCGTACGTCTCGATGCCAAACGACCGCATTTTCCACCGCTTTCATGACCACTTGCACATATGGTAGATTCCTCTGACCGGTCGGCACGAAAGCAGTCCGTAACATAGGGAGTCGAGTTTTCAGACTGTTCCATGCTTCGTCGAGAACATCTTGACCAAGCTCCTTCGTTGCCAGGTATGAAAAGGCGGGATAGAAGACCTCCGGATTCATAGCATTCATTGAAAGGAAATATATTTGTCCCGAGGTAGCAGGGAACAACTTTGCCACTTGCTCTTGATCAATGCCAGCGGACTTCAACAAGGCAGACGTGTCGATCCCATCAAACGACTGGTCCAGTACTGCGCTGAGACTCTGAGAGGTAAGCTCCACTTGTTTCAGATTGGCTCGAAGCGCCATCTGCCGAATCGTACCAGCCCTGAGCATTTCGCTCACGGAGAGACTGATAGACTGTTTCTTCAACAGCGAGGCCACCTTGATGGCACTGATGCTGTCCAGACCCAGATGGAAGAGTGTGGCTTCCTTCTCGATCTTCCCTTCCTCAATTCCTGAAACCGTGGAAAGGACTTTCCGAACCTGGGACTCAACTGGGGACCATTCGGTTTGATCCTGCAATGGGGCGTCGAAAATCACATCTTCTGCTATTATGCCCGTCTGGTCCTGGAAAACCGGGCTTCCACAGACCGTCAGGCCCCCGTCAACAAACTCAATGGTAGGCTGTTCCGGTTCTTGAATGATTGATGACATAGCCTTCTCCATCCGGCCCAAGAGTTCAACAGTGTCATCTAGTCCTAACACATCCTCTCGGCAAGCCACACGGCAGACAACGTTCTCTGCAACAGCCTCAATCTCGACGCTAACTGGGTATTCGATGGCCGAAGAACCATCTACCGACTTGTACAGGGCATCACCCGAGACTTCGCTTTCCGATGGTCTTTTTTGGTAAATGAATAAGGTATCGAAGAGCGGCCGCGACCCAACCTCCGATTTGACTTTGCGCAGAGGGAAATGCTGATGTTCCGACATATCCACCAATGACCCGTGAATATATCGGACCATGTCAGATCTGCTGCCATGAAGGATGGCACGCATGACAACCGTATTCATTGTTGGGAACATCACGAGCTCGGAGTCGGTCATATTTCGACCGGAAAGCACCATTCCAAAAGCGACGTCCAACCTCTTCAGATAACCAGCTAGGACAAGAGTCCAGCAGCTGACAGAAAGTGCCTGCATCGTAACTCCGTAACGCTTACAGAAGTTATCGAACTTGATTCGGGGAAGGCAGAATGACCTTTCCTGGCGGTGGACAACCGATTGTTCATTGCCAGCTTGCTGGCCTCTTGGGAACGAAGTTGGAACGAAGTTGGCCAGAGTTGCTCGCCAGAATTTCAACGCATTTCCTCCAGATGAGGAAATGTCTTGCTCAAGGATTCCATCATAAGCCGGTCGTGGACAATCTCCGCCTGCATAGCATTTGGCCACATCTTCGTGAAGCAAGTTAATTGACCAGCCATCGTAGAGTGAGTGTGCGATTGATAACACCAGATAACGTTTTCCACCATCGACAGCTACAGACACTGCCAGCATGGGACGCTGCGAGAGACTCGAGATTGCATTCGCATGGTGCTTCTGTATGATGGTATTCACGGACTCTCCATCTAGATCCACAATCTCAAAGCCAAGGTCGTGTTCGTTGTGAACAAGCTGTGCATATGATACGGGGATTTCCGGATCCCAGACCTCAACGAAAGAAGTCCGAAGTATTGGGTGGGATCTGACCAACGCCCTCCACGCACCTTCAAGCCTCGCAAGGTCCACATGAGGCTTCAGTTCGAGAACATCATGGTTGTAGTAGTGTTCGTAGTTCGAAGCTACCATCTCGGCCACCATGGCTTCTTGGATAGGCGTAGCTGGGATAACTCGGCATACATCTGATGGTAGACGGCCATCCTTCTTCAGGAATTCAGTCAATTGACGCTCGAGTTGGACAATCGGTACCTTCGAGTCGCTCTGGACAACGTCTTTCGGTGCCATTAGTTGCCCGATCATGTCCCTGATTGTACGATGGCGCATGATTGCGCTGACGGCAAGTTTGATGTCCAATTTGCTCAATCTTGAGGATAGCTTGATCGCATCGATGCTGTCCAATCCAAGCTCAAATATGGATGTGTCTTCTTCCACGGATTCTTGGTCAATTCCAGCAAGATCCGCTATAACGCCGCGTATACTGGAAGCCTGAGATGCCCACTCAAAAGTAGAATAGTGTTCATTGGTCAAAATGTCTGACGTTTTCTGATTCTCGTGGCCATTGGTACCGTTCGTAGTCACGGCGCTTTCCGGAACCCAATTTGTCAGACCATTTGTCAGATGCAGCTTCTTGAAGGGGTTCTTCGAAACTTCGTGCAGGAACTGCTGGAATTCGGAAAGAAGTTGTTGTGCTGTGTCTAGAGACACGACATGTTCCTGTGCCGCGATTGTTACGGTCAGAGATCCGTTGTCGTTGCGTACAACCTCAAAGGCTAGAGGGTATTCTTGCTCCGCCTGCGAATCCAAGGATTTCCACAGCTTGTCCGCCTTGGAGTCTCTGATGTTGCTCTTCTGGAAAACAAAGAGCGAGTCGAAGAGTTGTTTATCGGGGGTTTTGCTTGTCCATTTCATTATGTCTCGGAGTGGCGTGTGCTGGAAAGGAATGGTAGCTGTATAATAGTCGTGGCAACACTGGACTACGTCCGACCAGGTCTTGACACCATGAACGTCAATGTTGCTCGGAATGGTATTGAACAACGGACCAGCAACATTCTCTACTCCAGGAATATCAAGAGCCCTGCCTGACACGACGACACCAAGAGACGGAACGAGCGAGAAGTGACGATGCAGCGTTAAGAGCCAGCATGCATGAATCACGGCTTGCTCCGTGACACCCAAAGTCTTCTTTAGATCGTCCACATGCCCTGTGTTGTCAATATGCATCACTTGAACAAGCGATGAATGTTCTTCTGAGTTGGATTTGGGAAACAGTTCATTTGTGCCGGACATCAACCGGCTCTTCCAGAATTGCTCCGCAGAAGGATCTCTGCACAGAGGTCCCATTGGTAGAATATCGAAGAACGACGGCGTTCCTTCAGATATAGTATCTTGCTCGAAATACTTTGCCGCAACCTTCTCCAAAAGAAGAGACAGGCTGTTTCCGTCATACAGCGTGTGAAATATGTTCAGACACATTAACGACTTGCTCGGCGATTTGATCACACTGACCTCCCAAAGCTTATTCAAGGAACTGTCAACATTGCTGGTCCATGACTTGAATTTCGAATTCTTGAGTTGTTCTAACTCCTCTTCGGAGTCCACAGTGGCTCGGGACCATGGAAGGTCACAGTGATTCAGGACGACTTGAGCGTACCCATCCGGTGTAAGCGAGAACAGCGTGCGTAACAGTTGGGTTTCGTCTTGTGTTTCCGACCACGCCTTTTCCAGCTTTGAAACATCGATCGACTCATGAAGGTCAAAACTGAATGATGAGCAGTAGAGTGGCTTGTCGCTATTCAAGAAGTGATACAACATTCCTTCTTGAAGAGGTGTGCAGGGTGCAATTTTCTCGATGGCATCGCTACTCAGTCTCAGGCTTTCAGTGATCGAATGGATATGTTTATGAGCGAAAGCTTCAATCCTCTGCTTCGCGTTTCCATAAAGATTGGATTTTGACGAAATCGGTCCTTTGGACGACTGCAACGCTGATGCCATCCCGGAAATTGAGGGATTCTTCATGATCAAGGATGGCTGAGCATTGACAAATCCGGCATCCTTGAGGCACCTGGAAAACGATATGACAGAGATAGAGTCTAGTCCCAGCTCGTAGATACTTGACCACTGGGAGATATCACTTTGTGCAACACCGATGAATTTGGCAAGAATAGCCATCACTTTCTGTTCATCCCCAGTACCGCTAAAGGATTTGGCACTCATGGATGTCAGATTCTGAAGGCCTTCGAGAGACAGCTTTGCGTAGATGCTCTTCAAAATCTTCGCATCGACCTTGTTGTTTGGAGATAGAGGAAAAGATGTCAGGGGGACAATATTTGTTGGAACCATATAACCCGGAAGCTTTGCATGGCATGCACTTTTGATTGTTGACAGGAAAGTACTGTCTTCTGTCGTGAATCGAACTTCAACGGGGTTCCGTTTTCCCTGGTTAGAACTCAGTGTCACAAACGACACGAGCTGCTCCTTTGACTGCTTCGGATGCTTGATGACCAAGGTAGCAACTTCACCTAGATCTGGTGTCGAATGTCTAATGGTCTCGTTGATTTCTCCGATCTCAAGGCGCTGCCCGCGAAGTTTGACCTGATCATCCATGCGTCCCAAAAACTGGAAACTTCCGTCGTGCAAGATTCGAACCAAGTCACCGGTTCTGTAGATCCGCTCTCCAAATTCCTCCAGGAACTGGAATCGTTCCTTGGTTAGCTCCGCTCGATTTAGATAGCCGCGTCCGACGAGGGCTCCCGAGACACACAGTTCTCCTATAGCGCCACGTAGGACGGGAGTGGAGGTGCCCGAGGTTAGCACATATGATCCGACGTTATCGAATTGAGGGCCAATGTTAGAAGGTTTTCCATTTACGGGCACTCGGGGAAGCATTGTGCAACCGATTGTCACCTCCGTGGGCCCGTAGCCGTTATAGATGACCCCATGTCTTCCCCATGCGTCGAGAATCTCTTGCTTCAGTTGTTCACCGCCGGTGATGAAAACTCCCCGACATAGAGAAGGAACGTCTTCTGGTTGAACCAGTCTTGCAAGACTTGGAGTGAGGTCGATGTGTGTGATTTCGAGACGTCGAATTGTTCCAGGTAGATCCTCGAAAAGCAGATCACGCGGGCATGAAGTAACACATATTCCAACACTCCAACTCCAGTATTGTTCCAGCACACTGACGTCAAAGTGGAAGGATGCAAACTGAAGCCATCGAGATTCCTCGTCCCAGTGACCGTCGAATAGCCTTTGGAAGGCTAGCATTGCCTGCACCGCATTGTCATGTGTAATCTCACAGCCCTTAGGCGTTCCCGTCGTTCCCGATGTGTATAAACAGTAGCAAGTGTCATCAGGACAGATCGGGCGCTCGAGCACAGGCTCTGTTGATGCAAGGCCATCCAAGAGACCAGGCTGATCCATCGCGACAAGCTCAACGCCCGACAGACCATCAAGCTCCGCTTTACCTTTGCTTGTGCAAAGGAGTAGTTTTGCGGCAGAGTCTTCAACGATAAACCGCTTTCGGGCAATTGGAGCGTTCGGATCGATCGCAACATAAGCACAGCCTGCCTTCAAGATTCCGAGAATGGCCAAAGATGCTTCCGGGCACTTGTCAAAAGATATGGCAATCAATCCTCCGGGTACTGCGCCCTTAGCCTGTAACAAACGAGCAATGCGGTTGCCATCCTCATTGAATTCTTTGTAAGTCCAAGTCTTCTTCTGTATGTTGTCGGCCGTAATGCTGTAGGCAAACTCAAAAGCGGTCTTTGATGGAATTTTCGCGGCATTTTCCTCGACAAATTGGTGTAGTAGAGAAACCGAGCACGGGATCTTCTCTTCTTTGGCGGGAGTGATGGAAAGCAGGCTGGCACCGACAGAAGTGAAGTCGCAGGAGCTCGATTCGGGAGAGAAAATGGAGTCTAGGAGAAGACCATCGAACTGTTTCAGGATATGCATGGCCTGCTCTCTAGGGACAACATCGCTTCTATGTGTCAACCTGAACTCGAGTTCAGTCGAGCAAGGAATCAGTTCGATAGACACGGGGTACTATTATCGTCAGTTTTCACATTCCCACGAAGGTGATTCTGGCACGCATAGACAGAGAATAGGAGAGAATGAAAGACATACATCTATCTTCGCATCTTCCTCAACAACCTGCCATTCGTCGGAGACATCCTTGCTCGACGAGAATTTTTGATAGACGAACAATGTATCGAAAAGTCCCTCCTCGGTCTTCGCCCATCGTTGAATCTTCGATATCGGCGTAAATTGGTTCTTCATCAAAGATGCATTCCGCTTCATGATCTGACTTAGCAGCTCACAATTCGTACCTTCAATTTTGCACGGAGAAGGCATTGTCACTAAGCAAGGGAAAGCAGCCTCTTGAGCAGCTTCAGACAAGTTGCGACCGGAGAACACGACTCCGAATGTCACGTTAGCTTCTCCGGTATATGCCGATAACAGACGAGCCCACGCTGCTTGGCCGGTGGCTTGTAAGGTGATTCCTTTTCGTTGACAGGCATCTTCGAGCGCCTTTCGAGTCTGGGAGCAGACGGTTGAGCTCACCAGCAACTCTCTGCTCTCTGTACGTAAAGGATGCAGGTCGGGGAACTTAGATGACTGGATTTCACTGCCCAGGTCTTCCCAGAAAATTTGCGCTCCATCGCTTTGCAGTAAGCTTTCAACGAGAATTGGACCCAGAGTCGATTGAATTGGAGCAGCGTCACTCAAGGATTTTCCGGTCAACGCTGCTGCGACATCTTTGAGAATTAGATTCAATGACTGAGCGTCATAGATTGCGTGAAGTGCAGCAAAATGTATCGTTGACGTGAGATCGGAAGATTCAACAGCAAGATACCAGGGAGGTTGGTAAATATTCTTTAACACATCCTCCGGTGTCCGAAATGGCGCTGAGGTACCTATGGCATCTGACGTTTCGTACCAAGGGAGCTCTACCGCCTCCTTTCGATAAGTGACCATCGCGAAGGGATGCTGCTTATCTTGCAACGCCACGAAGCCCGTTCGAAGCATCTCATGTTTTGCCATCACTTTGGACCAAGCATCTTTGAGCATGGCTTTTTTCAGGGGCGCCGGTGGCCTCCAAGTTATCCGGTTAAAGTACATATCACCGTGTGAGTTGGAGAACGTGGCCAACATTCCATTTTGCACCGGGGTGCAAGGGCGTAAGGACTCGATTGTGTCCAGTTGAATCTGGAGTCGCTCGCATGTTGCGTGAATGTGATTGGACTCAAAAGCTGCAAAGTCAAAGACCTCTTCATATGTTGGCATTTTATCAGGGGAGTTGAGGAGCGACGCGATATTACTGATGGTGGCAGCCTCGAGAAGGTCCCCTGCCGACACCTCATAGCCAATCTTTCGCAGGCGCGCGGAAATTTGGACCGCGTTAATGCTATCAAGCCCAAGTTGGAAGATCGTTGAGTCTTGCGAAATAGACGCTTTCCCAACGTCTGAAAATTGACAAAGGATGTCTCGAACCTCTTCTTCCTTGGCAGACCATGGTTGAGAAGAACGGTCTCTTGATGGAACGAATGATACTGTTTTCTTGGAACTTTCATTCGATTTCTTCGCAAATGAGGGAATGGCACCTTCAATCGAATGCTTGTCCGAGGCCTGAGCAGATGGATATCGTAGGGTGTGGTTGATGAGTGCAACAAAATGCTGAGTGATTAGCTCTGTATCGGCATCCGAGACGAGCGGCCTCTGGAAGTGGAGGCAGATGTGGATTTTGTTCTGCTTGTCGTCTGGAATGATTTCGCATATCATTGGGAAGTCCATGTTTCCTTCCTCGCTGACAAGCGCCCACAGCTTTGTATCGAGATCAGGATTTCTGTTCTGAAGAAGAATGAGAGTATCGAAGAGTTGCGAGCCATCGCCCAAGATGCGTCTTTGTATGCGGCGAAGAGAGCTGAGCTGACGAGGCAAGATCTCGCTGTTGCTTTTCTGAGCTAGTGCCATCACGTCCGAATTCGTCGCGGTTGACGAGAGTTTGATGCGTACTGGGAGGGTGTTGAAGCATGGCCCAATGATTTGGTCCACTCCATCCAGTGGGATGGTCCGACCACTGAAAACATTGCCGAAGCACACATCAGAGGAGTTGGTGTAGAAGGAAAGCAACCTTGCCCAGGCAGCGTGAAACACATTGAGGGGAGTGGCCAAGAGTTCCTTGCATTGATCCTTGAATGAGTCCAAAGGAATGTTCAGGTCAAGGTGGCTTTGAGCGGCGTTGATGCCTGCGTCTCCTTTGATGTCCTTGGCCTTGCACAGAGTGCCTGACGATAGCCCAGAGAGGCACTGGTCCCAATAAGCATCCGATGCGTTTTCATTCACACCAAGCATTACCCCAATGAATCTCTTGAAAGGGATTGCTTCATGCAAGGGCCGATTCTCCAGTAATGTCTGTACTTCGTGCAGCAACTGCGACACAGCTTCACCGTCATGCAGAGCATGGTGGATAGATAAGAGAAGGAAGTCTCTGTTATCCGTTGAATCCCTCAAAACAACCAAGGAATAAGGTGGAATGTCACTACCCAGCGAGCATTCTTCAAAGGCATGCTTCTGCTTTTCAATTTCGTGATCGAGTTCACTCGAGCATGTATTGGTAACCGACCACGGCAGGCTTGGATTTTCCAGCACAATCTGCGCATATGCGAACCTTGGATGATTTGTCTCTCTGAAGCAGGTCCGCAGTATAGCATGTCTATCCACCATCTGATCCCAGGCTCCTCGAAACTCATCAAGGCTCCCATGAATTCTGAATAAAAGATGATTGAAGTAAGCAGATTTCCCTTGTGACATATGCACAGAGAGCATGGCCTCTTGCAATGGTGTACACGGATAGATCGCTTCGACGGACTCGCCTAGTTCCGCAAACTCATTCTTCGTTCGTTGAACAAAGTCCTTGTCAAAAACATCATCAATATCAGCAGTGGGCACACTGTCCGGTTCATGCCCGCTGACCGCGGCTGAAATCATTGCCGACAGCCGGGTTACCGAGCTATGGCGCAGTATTGTTGAGACATCGAGCTGACCAAAACCAGAGTTTCGCAGTCTTCTCGAGAATGAGATTGCCGAAATGGAATCGAGGCCAAGGTTATAGAACGATGTGTGTCTGCGAATCTCGTGTGGAGCAGTACCAGTCAGTTCTGCCAAGATCCCTGCTACAATCTTCTCCAGGTTGGATAGGTTTTCTTCATTGTCGGCAGTCTCAGAATCTGGTGAGCATATTTGTAACTCATTCAGACTCAGCTTCTGGAGATGATGCTTTAATTTGCGATGATCGGTCTTCTTGTTTGTTGTCATTGGAATTGTGTCAACCGGTATTAGAAGCGACGGCACCATGTAATTTGGAAGGGCAGTGATCAGTGTCTTAAACAGATCCTGGATTGCTGAGCTTTGTTGACGAGGATCTTCCAAATCATTATTCGGAGGCATGGGAACCCAGAAAGCGACCAATTTCTGCTGTTTTGGGGAGTCACCATCCACGACGATGCTGGCGCAGTCTTTGACCATCTCATGGCAAAGGAGAACGCTGTTAATCTCACCAAGTTCAATGCGTTGGCCACGAAGCTTAACCTGATCGTCCTGTCGTCCGGTGAAAACAAGTGCCCCATCGTGCAGTAGTCTTCCAAAGTCGCCTGACCTGTATAGCCTACCGTATTGAGGATGATCTATAAACTTCTTTGCTGTCAAGGTGGGCATGTTGAGATATCCTCGGCCCTTCAGAGTATCAGTAGAAGTAGACCTTGTAAGTTCCGATCATACGCACCACTTGATCACCACCAAAACAGAACTCTCCAACTGCACCACGAGGCAAGAGACGGAATTCGTCTTCATCTGCTATGACGAAGGCAGATGTGTTCTTGAATGGGGGGCCTATATTTCGAATTGCATCACACGCATCAACGTTCGGACGAACTGTGCAGATATTCGTCGTCTCGCTAGGTCCATAGCCTACAAAAAGCCAATTAGCTCAGAACTATCGTGACGAATTGGATTGCTGTAGAAGATACCTTGCCAAAGCCCTCTGCCTGCCCAGTCTTGGTGTACCTTTGTCGTTAGGCCTTCACCGGCAGTCACTAAGAACTGAACACCGGGCACATTCTTCGGATCGATAAGAGCTGCCACTGTGGGAGTGAGACTGAGGTGCGTGACGTTCGTTGACCGGATGACATTTTCAATGTCTCGAAACATGATATCATTTGTGGCAGAACACAGCGTCATCCCCGTATGCCACGCAAAGAATATTTCAAATACCGAGACTGTTGGCAGTTAAAAACCATTGACCATGAAACACTGAGCGGATAATAAAACACTGACCATCGAATGCGTGCGAGCATGCTTGGAGCATTTTCGATTCGTCCGAAGTTGGATACAACTCAGCAAGAACTGCGATGTTGCTTTGCAGATTATGATGGGTGATAAGAACACCTTTGGGCGTTCCAGTGCTTCCCGACGTAAAAACAGCATAAGCAAGATCCGAGCCCTTGTTGGGTGTTTGGATGTTCGCGTCAGAGTACTCGTTGGAATCCTCATGCTGCAAATCAATCACCTGCAAGGATTTAAGAGCGGGTAAATCATGATCAGTATCATAATCAGTGATACAAACACGTGCGTTTGATTCGACCAAGATGGTATGGACTCTTTGAGTAGGGGTCTGTGGAGTCATGGGAATGTAGCCTGCACCGGCCTTGATGACTGCAAGTATCGAGACATATAGCTGTATGGACTTCTCCATCAGAATACCGACGAGATCGTCAGGGCCAACTCCGAGATGCACCAGATGGTTTGCAAGACGATTTGCTCCGCTGTTGAGTTGCTCATATGTGATACTCTCGACATTCATCATGCCAGTCTCGGAGTTTTGTGAGCGCACGAACTCAACCGCTACGCGCCTAGGGGCAGCGGAAGCAAGCTTCTCGACACTATGTGCCAGGCTTGGCAGGTCGAGTTGAGTCTCAAAGTCTGGATTCTCAATAGATAGCACCGATGATGGAAGAAAATGAGAGATTCGGCCCAAGGGAATGTTTGTAGAGTCAATCAACACAGATGCTACGTGATCGATTTGCTCCAGGAACAGTTCCATCTGCGCAGCCGGCAAGAATGACTTCTGATGGGTCACCATTGCTTGAATCGTATCACCCAGGGGTTCAAGTTCTAGCATCATTGCAAACTCCAGGAAATCAGCAGATGCCACTTCCTGCAACAACGTTTCGTTCTGCTGCTCCGACCAGATTGTTTCTTGCCAAACAATCGCACTATCGAACAAGCCAACGTTCATGTCGATCCCAGATGCCTTCTTGATGTCCTGGAGTGAAAGGTTCTCGTGTTCCAGCGATTTGCGATTCATGTTGTGAACTGCCAAAAGCAGGTCGCCAATGGTCTGGATCTTATCCAGTTTGATTCGTGTTGGAAGGGTGCGTATGCAAGGCCCAATGATCGATTCAATGCCTTGTACTGGCAGTGTTCGTCCGGAAAAGACGGTACCGAAGACAATGTCATCCGTCCCAAGATACGAAGAGAGGAGATAACTGAAAGCAGCTTGAAAGATTGCCTGCCGGCCAATTCGTAGACGCATTGACACTTCATCCAGTTTGGACACAGGAACACCCAACACACGACTGACTCGACCCGTACCCGCAGGAACATCCGTTCTTTGATTGAAATTGGGCCATGTTGCTGGAGACATGCCATATAATTGATCTTGCCAGTAGATGTATGAATCCTTGGCGGACTGAAGCATGTCGAACTGCATGATGAACTTGGTGACATTGCTATAGGATGGCCTTTCCTTGACAGGCTCTCCCTTCAGTGCATTTCGAAGGTCGGCCAAAACCAGCTGCCAGGACCACCCATCGTATAGAGCGTGGTGAACATGCAAAAGCAAACGGACTTTTCCGTCTTCCTCTTTGTGCTGGACAGTCAAAGGATGTAAAATGCCATGCTCGTCCTTCAAATCCATATCGTAATTGAAGGTCTCACATTCCTGGAAGATGTGATTTTTGAGTCTACTCCAAGTGAAACGGCTGTATGAATGGCCTTTGAGGCCGATCTCAACAAAGCCAGACCGTAAAAGGCTGTGTTGCTGACAGACCTTGCAAAACGCGTCTTTGAAAACGGAAAAGTCCATCAGTGAATGGAGTTCTAGTTCAATCCAGTTACAATACGCCTTGGACTCTCGAACGGTTTCGACGATCATTGCTTGCTGAATGTGGCTACAAGGCTCCACGCCGTCGATCTCGGCGTCCAACCCAATCGAACTCAACTTGCCGAGTCCAGCAGTCACAACAGCCTGCCAGGTGCTCTCAACGTCAGTGCTCTTATCTTCTTCGGCTGTTAAGCGTTTTGCAAGCCGCCAGATATTGTCCACTGAGTCGGCTTCCAACAGCTTCCCAACTTCAAGGTTGACTCCGTCATCGCGGAGGTAGGAAGCAAGTCGAATAGCCCTCAAAGAATCAAGACCTGCGGCTGCTAGGCTCTCTGTGGAGTAAACCGATGTGCCCAGTGTCTTTGTCACACATGAGAATATTCGTTCTTCGGTTGCGTCTCTGATTTCCTGCTGACTGGTGGGCTGCGTAGATTCCCTTTGGCGGAGGAATTCTGACATCAAAGTCTTTCGGTCAATCTTTCCGGATGGAAGTTGAGGGAACTTGTCGACAAAGATGATTTCTCCAGGGACCATGAATCGTGGTAGCCATCGACGACAGACCTGCCGGACTTCCTCATCATCCGTCCCATCGTTGTTCCCTTGCACGAATGCAACGAGCGTTCCATTGGCCACAATCGCCACGGCACTCCGGACACCTACAGCCATGCAGATAACGTTTTCAATCTCACCGAGCTCGAGACGCTGGCCTCTGAGTTTCACCTGGCCACTGGGTATCCGTCCGAAACACTCAATCTCGCCGTTTGGAAGCATGCGGGCCTTGTCACCGGTCCGATAAAGCCTGCCGTAAGTTGAGTTTTCCAGGAACGCTTTGGCATTCTCCTCCGGTCGATTGATATAGCCATCTGCAAGCTGTGGCCCACCAATCACAAGTTCACCGATCTGACCCAAAGGAAGGATTGCGGGGCCTTCAGCTGACGACTTGTTGTCCCCTTCGAGCGAGACGATATAGGCAGATACTGTCCTGAATGGACGTCCGATCAAGTTGACACGGGAACTGACCTGGAAATTCGTGGCCGCAGTGCAATGGATTGCAGCCTCCGTCGGTCCGTACATCCCATGAAGGATGCCTTCGCTTGTCGTCGACTGGCCAAACTCATCCACTACGTGCCTGGTGAGCATCTCACCAATGGTCAGAAGCACGCGCAGCGACGGTGCCGCTGACCTTTTGCGCAGCAACTCGCCTGCGACTGTCGGGGTGAGCTCCGCCGCATCCACGTCCATGCTGGTGATGACATGCGAGATATCACGCAGCATGGATTCCCTGTCCGCACCAACGAGAGTGGCCCCTCTCAGAAAAGGAAAGAAGACTTCGAAAACTGAAACGTCAAATGTGGGAGATGCAAACTGTAAGAACCGCTTAAATTGAGGTATCAGATCATCATGCGCCAGTAATGACTGTGTTGCGGCAAGGTGTGAGATCCCCACACCTTTGGGGCGTCCTGTTGAACCGGACGTGTACATCACGTAGGCCAGGTCTGATGGACAACACGTCCTGATTGAACCATGGGGAGTGACTTGTTCAGATTCGAGATTGTCGGTGAGAAGGACTTTCAACTGATCAGCCTGCGGGAATCTGCCGGCCAATGGGCTCCGTGTCACAACGACAGAAGCTTCAACATCACTGAGGATAAATTCAATTCTTTCGGTAGGGGTGTCGATTCCGAGGGGGCAGAATGCAGCACCAGCTTTCAGGATTGCCAGCCACGAAACATAAAGATCCACAGACTGAGGAAGCAGAACTGGAACAACAGCTTTGAATGCCTGCTGTTTTCCCGAGGACGCCAGAGCCGAGGCTATTCGAGTGGCCAGCTTTGTAGAAAGCTCGTCCAGGGAGCTATATGAAAGACAGTGGACCGTCCCATCCGCCTTCAAAAATTCAATGGCGTGGTCTGAGGCCTTTGTTCCCCCCAGCGCCAGTTCATGCAGAAGCTCGGGCCCAGCAAGGATAGCAGGGGAAGGATTGGCAATGGAAACATCTGGAGTCTCCGCCGTCGGGATTGTGACCTGCAGGCCGCTGGCTTGAGCTTGCTTTCGGACAATCTGCTTTAACTGCTTGCCAATCTGGTCAAGGAAAGAAGTACCGATCCCCTTGGACGAATGCAAAGCACCGACGCCCGTTGATGGATTTAGCGTCCACGACAACGTGCACGAGTCCGGTGATGGATGCTGGGATGCTTGACAGTCTTCCATCATGACTGCAGTGTAGTTCTCAGCAATATCAGCTATGGCGTCCAACGTGGCTGGTTGGAAGGTCCGGGCAGAGACATCTGCTTTGACTGGCTTCCCATTCCAAGTAAAGACGGGATTCTCTTCGGTGGTCAATGAAAGCAAGAGGGTTGCCCATGACAAAACGAGCACTTCGGTGGGAAGTGCTGGCCCGTCCACTTGCCATTGGATTGTGATATGTGTGAATGAATCGGCTTCATCGTCACCGATGAAATGCGGCAATTGAGTAAATCGATCCATAATAGGTGAGTAGAAAAGCAAGAAGCCCGTCGGGAGGGGCAATCTTCGCGGCTTGTAGAGAAGACATATAATAATAATGAACGAGGCGACGATCGAGATGAGAAAGAAATTGGGATGAGTCGTCGCCGAGAAAGTTGTTACCCCTCCAAGAAATCAAAAGGGCTTAGATACCTTTTTTGGCTTGCGCGTGATATTCCGAATCTTTGGTCGGCGAAATTAAATATAGTTCAGGAATGAAGAAAAGCAAAATAGCAATGCGATCAAACGAGCGGGCTTGGATTAACAAGACCACGCCGTCGATGCGCCCTTCATAGCTATCCGCGGGAATTTATCGAGTGCGGAAAAGGATGGAGTGTGACCAGGGAAGCTCCAGCTCGATCTTGTAAGTGTTGGTAGCTGGGTAGGTAGACTAGGAAGACTTCTCCTGCGGCCCTGCCCTCTCCGAGGCACCTGGCCCCGGTCGTGGTAGTTACTTGCCTAGGTAGGTACTACTACGTAACTAGGTACGTCTACCAAAGACATCGATTCAAGAGGGGCAGAGTCGCTCCCACCTTGTTTCAGGCGGGGCATTGTTCGGACTGAGGGACCATTGCACCAGGCTTCGAAGGCAAATATGATTGGGAAATTGGAATTTAAATTTAGATGTGACAAAAGGAAATAGAGTGCGAGAAACCATTCCAAGGCATTTCCTTTCCTTTATTTCCTTATCTTTTTTTCTTTTGTCTTTTTTTGGCCATTATACCCATCAACAGAAGAACTTACCCAGGTATGCTTCGACTCTTCGAGAGTCCTCAGATGGATGTGTACCTACTACCTACTAGTAGTATATTCGGTTAAACGACCGTGCGGCCGACTATGTAATCACACGCATACTGGGAAGGTTTCGGTGGAGACTTGGCTTACTCAGGCTTGGAACAAGAAAAGAAAGCACCCCAAATAAGTCGAAAATAGCATCCAAGGACCTTCCATTATCTATATGATGATATGCCATTGATCAGATCACATCATTCCATTACTTCGCGATCGTGCTTTTTGATTCGACCTTTTTTTTTTTTTTTTTCCTTTCCCCTCACAGGCACATGCACAAGGAATTGTGTACTTACAGGACAAGGAAGCAAGTAGTACAAAAGTTATTGTTGCAGAAACGTGGGCATCCCACATCGTGATTACTGGGCATTAAGTAACTAAGTCACCTATTCCTATCACCGATGAGGATCAAAAATAAGCGTGCAGTCACAAGCCAAGCCGAGTTGCATTGATCCCAGCCGCCGAGACGCCTGCGGGAAAAAAAAAAGAAAAGGAAAAGGAAAAGGAAACGGCTCCCCTCCGTCTTGCAAGTTGCTGGCCAAATTATTTCCCGACATCGGGCGAAAAGAGCGGATCTAATCTAAACTCGTCGGAAGGTTCGTCGAACTTTTTTTTTTCTTTTCTTTTTTCCCTCCATCCCACTTTTGTTTCTTGTCTGAAAATCTTCCCTGCTGCGGGGCTTCGCTGCTCGCTTGTTCCAATCGTATTCATGGATCCTACCTTCTCCGAGTCCCCTCCCTGCTTTTTCCATCTGATTACAACTGAAAGTCCCCCCTCGACCGCTCCAAAGCGTCTCTTGGTGGGTCCCCCTCCCTCGTCATAACACGGCGCACGCCATGAAAAAAAAAAAGAATAATTACATACCATTCAGACCGTAACCCGATGCACCGGCAGTAACGATGTATATCCATGTATCGTCGTTACTTACTGCTCCTTACTTACTAGTAGCGTTGAGGTTGAACGTCCCAGCGATGACGATACCCACCCGCCCTCTTTTCTATCCCGTAAATCGTGCTCCGTACAGCGGTATTCTTCTGCACACTCGTTGCTTTTCCTTCTCGAAGTCCGCAGCAGTGGAACCAGAATCAATACGCGATTTCCGACCCGCTGTCAGGACACTCGGCTCAAGGTTGCTTCATCCGCGAACTTGGGAAGCTGGGAGGTTCAAGGATCCGCCGTATGAGAACCAGCTAGTGGATGTTGATTTTTCTCTGGCATCGGCCTGCAGTACATAATTCGGACGGTTCCTCGCTGTCCCTGCAGATCGTAAATTATAATCTCTTCATCCCATTCTACCCCTTCGTCTATAAACCCAGGCTCCCTTCGAAAGCCTGCATACAGTCTGGTCGTCACTTGATCGGTCTGTAGTCCACCCATTTATTATCTAGGCTCGGCGTCTGGCGGCAATCAAGCTGAGAAACATCGGGGGGGTGTGGTGCATGTAACTTTACTCCGACACATATTCCCAAGTCCTTTCATCACAAGCAATGGAATCCGTTGTACGGAAGCCCGAGGTGGGCTTCCGCCGCAATCGCGACGAGGGTCTGCAGCTCAACGATCTAGAGACTCCCCAGCTCAAGGGCACACCGCACGACGAACTTCACGACCTCCTCTGCGTGGGATTCGGACCGGCTTCGCTGGCAATCGCCATTGCTCTCCACGATGCCTTGGATCCCAATCTGAACAAGTCCGCTCCCGGCTCGGAGTGGCAGCCCAAGGTCTGCTTTGTCGAGAAACAGAAGCAATTCGCCTGGCACGCGGGGATGCTGGTTCCAGGCTCGAAGATGCAGATTTCCTTCATCAAGGATCTGGCCACGCTCCGTGATCCGCGCAGCGAATTTACCTTCCTGAACTACCTCCACCAGAAGGACCGCCTGATTCACTTCACCAACCTGGGCACCTTCCTTCCCGCGAGATTGGAATTCGAAGACTACATGCGGTGGTGTGCATCCCGGTTCACCGACATTGTGGCGTACGGCGAGGAAGTGACGGAAGTGATCCCCGGACAAACAGGCCAGGGAAGCTCCGTCGTGGATCACTTTACCGTGGTTTCGCGCAACGTGGACACGGGAGCCGTGACGACGCGGAAGGCGCGCAAGGTTGTGGTTGCCATTGGAGGACAGGCGAAGATGCCACCCGGTTTCCCTCACGATCCCCGCATCATGCACTCGTCCAAGTACTGCACCACCTTGCCAGCTTTGCTCCAGGATCGGTCGGAACCCTACAGCATTGCCGTCGTTGGAAGCGGACAGAGCGCCGCGGAGATCTTCCATGACCTGCAAAAGAGATACCCCAACTCGAAAACAACCCTGGTTATGAGGGATTCGGCTCTGCGTCCCAGCGACGATTCGCCATTGTGAGCAATAGCTTCCTTTGCCTTTGTCACGTTACAACGCATTAACTGACCCTTGGAACAGTGTCAACGAGATCTTCAACCCCGAACGTGTGGACCAGTTCTTCAACCTCTCGCCTGAAGAACGGAAGCGCGCAATCGATGCTGACCGAGCGACCAACTACAGCGTCGTGCGACTCGAGCTCATCGAGGAGATCTTCAACACGATGTATCTGCAGAGGGTGAGGAATCCGGACGACACTCAATGGCAGCATCGCATTCTCCCTGGTCGCAAGATCACCCGAGTCGAGCACGACGGTCCCCAGAACCGGATGCGCATTCATGTCGATTCTATCCAGAGCGATGCCAATCCTTCTGTCTCCAAAGGCAAGGAGGTCCTCGACGTTGACGCCATGATGGTCGCTACTGGCTACAACCGCAACGCACACGAGAGACTACTGGAGAACGTTCAGCACTTGCGACCAGCCGGCCAAGCAGTGTGGACCCCAGGCCGGGACTACCGCGTCCAGATGGACCAGAGCAAGGTCAGCCCGCAGGCAGGAATCTGGCTGCAAGGCTGCAACGAGAGCACCCACGGTCTGAGTGACAGCTTGTTGTCCGTGCTGGCCGTCCGAGGTGGAGAGATGGTGAACTCGATCTTTGGAGACCGACTTGCGGGAGAGACGGTGCAGGACACCAAATTCCGCGCCAGGCTGTGATTTGCCGGGGCAGCCACACCTTGAAAGTTTCTTCCTCCGGTGGCGCTTAGCCTCCGGTATCTGGTGCTGATCATGTTGAAAAGAAACGGGAGAGAAGGAGACCAAGGGGAAAAGAAAAGATGTCAATTACATGCTTGTGACCTATCTGTTTTATTATTCCCCCAGCTTCAGTCCTTCTGCAGGCTGAGCTTTCTGTTTCACACGTACAATGTAGAGAATGAAAAACATTTTTTTCTTGCCTTTATCGCCCTTTTTCTCTTGCAGCAATGGTCCTTTCTAATCGAATTCCAATTCGGACAGTCGCGTGGCTTTAGCCAGCACCTGACAAGGGAGCTCCGTCAATTCGAGTTGCTTTCCCCGTCTGCGAAGGCGAAAAGACCCGCTCTGCCGAGGAGACGGTGTCCTGGACGCGATCCCACTTCGAGAGACAGAAAACCAAACGCTAGGACAGTCCCTGTTCGGTCCCTGACGCCAGGTCCCGAGAGAGCAGAGATTCGAGAATCGTTTGCATAGTGCTTGGAGTTTGATTGTTTCCCCTTGAATCATCAGGTTGGGAGCGGATTTGTCAAGCCATGGCGTCAGAGATCATCATCGGCCGAGCGAACCAGAAGCGAAGGCTGTTGTTTCAACGGGTTTCAATATTCGACACGACCACTGTACTGACGACGTTCATATGGATAATCATAGTTTGACGGACTGGGTGCCTGCAGACAACGCCATGTGGCTGCTGAATATCTGCCTGCCGGTTGAACACTAAACCAAGGCAATCTCGGACTCCGAGCGAAACAACCAGACTACCACGAGGATTCTGCAGTTGCCAGACAGCTATATTATTCAGTCGAAGGGACACGCAGATCGTTGCAGATCCAGGGCATTTTTCATACTCCGGAACGTCAGCTTCTTTTCTTGGCGTGGACGGAGTAGGTCCATGACTCCATAGGTAGCAGCCGGGTGTTGTCGTATGTGTATGTGTATGTGTATGTATCGACGATGTTTGGGTGGTTCTGGGGCGGTACTGTACTGGTGTAAGATTGATTGAAAATCGGGCGGCCTCGGCGTGCGCCATTCGGGGGATGGTGCCATCAGATAACGAGCGAAAATTTTTATCTGATCCCACTAATTCCCTATCCCCCAACGTTGCCCATCCATGGCCCGACCATGGATAATGGACCATTGTTACCTCTGTGGTCCCGCTCTCCAGACAATGGGGCACTACTTTTTTGTCCCAATCCTTTTCTCTGGATGGATTTCCATCCACGCAATTTCACAGGCTAATCTAGTGTGTAATCGGGTTGCGGAATTTTCTTTCTGTTCCCCACACGATTGAGAGACTAAAGAGGCGTCGTCCTTCGTTCGGAGCAACCCCCTGTTGAGATGCGCAGGGATTGTGCAACACACAACACGAATTGCTCGTTTGCGCCAAGGATTTGGATTCGGCCATTTGGATCCGCTATTGTGGTGATTTCTTCATCCAGTCAGGCGAAACTTTACCATGACCGAAGTAAAAAAAAAAAAAAAAAAAAAAAAAAAACCGCCATCGTTATTCATAGGTCTTCAGACTCGGGGAATTTCGACCCAAGAGCTGATCCAAAGCCGCTGCTGCCGAGATAAGATCGTAGTGCCGTTTTGCGGTGGGTAAACGGACCAGGTTCAGAGGCCAGTGGCCACCCCTCCAGCGACATCGGATATTTCGGACACCCCTGCATCCCAATGGAGTGCTTGTCACGGATGCAACCGCCAGGGTCCGTCAGACCGCTGTATGCTTTCTACTTTGTAGTTCCTGCATGCATTGCCTTGTACGCTGCATCCGTAGCGTGGATGTACTGTACAGTAAGTACATCTCTTCCAGCCTGCTTGCTGGGATTCCTCACAAGGCTTGCACGGGTACTGGTAGGTAGACTGGAATCCGACCGCTATTCATCGATGGAGCATGATCTTAGCGTCTAGATTCCGATGGTCCTACGTAGCACTTCAAGATGCCGGGATGGCAGTTAGGTCCGTGGTCGCTTTTCCACGGGTACAAGTAGAATAAGCTCGTCAACAACGGTGCTCTGTGCTCTGTACAAGTACAGTTCGTGCTGGAACTGCGGTGCGTTAAGTCCTTGGCTAGTGACAAACATACGCGGTGGCTGGCACTGATGGGCTTTTCCCGTATCTCCTGATCATCAGATCATCAGATAAAAATTGCCTCTCTCCATCTGCCATCATCGACCAATGTCCGACACTAGGCCCAGTGGTTGGCTGATGTGGCGACTCCACCAAAGCCACAGAGTGGGTTGGGACAATATTGAATGACACAGAAAAATACAAGGAATGCAAACAGACCCGGGAATGTCACCCCTATGCCAATGCGATTCGCCCGTTCGAGAAAAAGAAACGGCGGAGAGGACAAGACATATTACCTTAGGTAGGTACGTAGTGTGTTGTTCTCCGTAGCAGCTTCCTACTCTGTACACGAGGACCGAATGTTACCTAATGGTATTCGTAAGGAAATGATAGCTTCCAACCTTATTGTGCTCCCACATGACGTCAGTCACGCCGTCAGCTCAGGCCCTGGAACCTGACGGCTCCTGGTGTACAGTAAGTCGTGTACCTACCAGTAGTACCAGGTACATGGACTCGGCACTGCGCTTGGGTGATTGGTATTATTGAGGTATATCCATGCTACAGTGTCAGAACCACTTCGGATCAGGACTCAATAGCCGATCCCGGTACTTGGGTCGAGAAAGACAGCAAAGACGGAGTCGATAGCTGTAACCTTAATTCCTGACAAAGGATCATTTGTTCATGCGCATATGGCGGCGAGTAGAAAATGGTATCGGAGATCATCTGATCTATCACTCAGAATAAATATCGAAGAGTCCTTGCTCTTTTATTTCGCGGTCAAAACACCGAGCTATTATTAATACTTGTGTTTGTAAGTAAATTCCAAAGGTGTATCCGGTGTCATCAACAGGGTGAGAGGAAATTCGTACTTATTATCAAAACATTAATTCTTGTGCTCAAAAGTCTGCGCATCATATTCATGGTTATTATGAAGTTCGAATACCAGTAAGAATAAATGCTGGAGTTTGATAACACAGACATATATTCCATACACATGCATCAAAATATACTTCGTAGTCCGCGAGACAGGTGTGCCGTTGCATCAACTCGGTCTCCTTGTTTGGGATCCTCAAATCAATTAATCCTTTAGTTGCATCATAAAGCATTCAAAAACAATTCATCGCCCGTAAAGTTCTCTGTTCTTTGAAGGGAGGACCTTAGATATGACGTTTTGCCAGATGGAGAAGCTATTTCCTTGAGAATGAGTCCTTGATGCAAGGGTGATCAAGGAACAGAAAACAGACTATAATAGTACCGGCAGACGTGTCCAGCAGCAGTAATAGTGAAGAAAAAAGAAAAAAGAGAAAGAAAAAGAGAGATAGGCTCAGACTACCGGTAACCCATGCTTGAGTAGCTCAGTACATCACCTAAAACTTCGGGAGTCATCGCCGTGCTATATAATAAATGAATATCTAGACATAAGCAAACCAATGAGTAAACAAAAAAGAAATTAACAGCAGTCATCGATGATCAGTGTACTAATAACATCGTCAAGAATGGAGGCAGCCGTAACAGATGCATGGAGCTAAGTATATCAACACGACCGCAGAAAATGCATCCGAAAAAAGAAATCATTAAATAGCGTTTCTAGGGCCGTCATGACAGGAACCGGGTTGAACGTTCTTAGACATTTTGCTCAGGGTCCTCGTCCGCCAGGCTTCGGTAGGCGCCGCCTCTATGCATCCTCAGAGGGGTCTCATACATCCGATAGTAACTGACAACCTCGCCGCCGATCATTCCGGAACCTGGTTCTCTCTTGCCAAAGATGGGAGCAGGTTCACACCAGAAATCACGACAGTTGGTGACGATACCTCGCGAGAATGGATTCTTGGGCCGAGCTGCGCGGGGACCACCTCGGAAGCCATTCCGAGCCGTGGCGAAGAAGGTATCGATACCCAAGAGTGCCTTCCACTGTTGGAAGCAACCGCGTCTGTGATCATGCGGAGAGGGCCTTGCGATGGCAGGGTTGGGTCCCCGCCCGGCACCAGATAGGCCAGCAGCGTCTAGGTTAGATGCTCCGGCTGTAAGCGCGGCCGCGAAAGCCTGGGTGCTTGGATAGGTCTTTTCGACCGAGTGACCTCTCATGTTTTCATAAGTCGTCTGGTTTCGTGAGATTTGGATCAGCTGGACAGCGCAAAGCATGGTAACCCAGACCAACTGAAGGCTGATCCAGAAGTCAAGAACAATCGTAAACGTGTCCCGGAGCACGTAAACACATAAAGTCTCATTGATGATATTGCACTGTGGCTGTGCAGGAGCTGGCAGAACGTTGAGATCTAATGATATCATTAGCCAACTGTTTCAAGATAAAGCAAGGGTCTGTATTAGTTGCTTCGCAGGAAACTCACATCCAATCGACAACTGCACAAACAGAATAATGCCGATCTCTAGACATAGAATATACAGCACAAAATGACGCAGATTATTTGCACCAACGCAATTCTCAATCCAAGGACAGTGGCTAGCTTGCGTTAGTCTCTGGCCTTTTTAGTTCCTGGCAAGGGGCCTCCTACTGGTCATGCTTCGCCACACAGCGGCCACAACGCCGACAATGCTTGCTTCGCAAGGGTTTCCTGATCATACAATATACACAGAAGTTCTCTTCGTCGAACTTCCACAAATCAAAGAGCTGGGAGATGACTGCCCTCTGCTGATTCCGGCTGCCAAGCTTTGGAACATAGCCAGGGTCTTGAGTCATCGACATGATATAGAAATAAGTGGTCAGGCAATAGAAGATCGCAAATGATAGGTTCAAGATTGGGAACGATGAATATGTCGCTAGTGAACAGTAAGCTGTCTGCTAGTTCGGGCAGGTCACGCTGAGGTTTGGAGACATACCTGGCAGCACCTTAAAAACGTATCGGAAGCCAGTCCAGAATAATGTACCTGCAAAGACACCCGATAGATATGGCTAAGCCAAGTTAATTAGCAACCACGCAAGGCTTAGCCATCAACGGAATAGCGCTGCAGGGGGATATCTATGCCTACCGTCTTCTGAAGTATTCTATACTCCGAAGGGCCGCGATTGGCTATCTGCTGTGCGACCCATTGCAGGGAAAACACGGCCACGAGGGTAAACGGAATAGCGGCATATATCACCATATTGCTGAGAATCCAGATCCCCACGAAGACCATGAAAAAGGGCCAAAGGAAGAAGAACTTGGACATGACACTCTTGTTCTGAAAGTAGGTGCCCAGAGGCTGGACCTTCGCGTTTCCGTCAGCATCGTAACCACACTCATCAAGTGCGCGGTACCAGACGCGCGCAGTGTTCATCTCCCCCGCTACCGTTGCTGGTGATTTGCCGTCCCTGGTCTTCGCAAATCGGTCCGCGCCGTACTCGATGAGCTTCTGAACACACGGCAATGATCCCTTTACCAACGCCCAATGGAGCGGAGTCAGGCCACCTTCATCAGCGGCATTCACGTTCGCCCCCCATCGCAAGAATAGATCCACACAGGCGGGATATCCCTTGTATGCTGCCCACATGAGCCCCGTATGTCCTTGTTGGTCGGGAACATCCACCGGAATCTCTTGATGTAGTAGCAGCACCAGCAGGAAAGCATTCCCATCGATAGTCGCCAAATGTAGGATATTGTAGCCTTGGACGTCGGTCAAGAGAGGATCGGCTCCGTGTTGCAGCATCAGATTGACGATGTAATAATGGCAGCGTTGAGCAGCCCACATCGCCGGCGTCGCTACAGACTCTCCTCCCTTCGCATTCACATCGGCACCGGCGTCCAAGAGGAACTTGCACATTGCGTATTGGTTGTTGATAGCAGCCCACTGTAGAGAGACCAATCAGACCGTCAGTGAGCACTGGGAAGAATCGGACTGCTTTAAAATCGAGGTCGCATGGGAAACTGGAGTACGAACATGTAGCGGAGTGATTCCTTCCTCATCCTTGTAACTGGCATTGAACTTCTTGGTATCGAAGAGCCTCTGCATAATCCCAACTTCACCTAGTCGGGCTAGCTGCATGATATCCTCTTCAAGAGGAATTGTGCCCGTAGCGCCTTCAGAGTCCGACCTCATATTCTTGAGCTCAACAGCGGCATCTTGCTGCGTCACTTGCGGAGGGGCTGCGGAGCCTTTCCCGCGTGGTATTGAGGGCGAACTGGAGGATAGACCAGCAGCGCTGCTGTTCTGGGGCTCCGTTGACGAAGTCCTGGAAGACATTGCTGTCTCTGATCCAGGTTGTTGAGATTAAGAGCCGAGACGACTTTCAGCCTTACAGGGGAGGAATGCGCGGGATAGGAGGTGATGGTCGACACGCGGATCTAATGGCACATTGCGGACACGACGCTGGTATCCCCGTTGCTAAAGAGAATATATTAAAGACGTTGCAAAAGTCCAGAGGGATGCCCAAGAAAATCAAACAAATTAAAGCGCAAAGAAAAGAAGAAAAATTGGGATGCGCAGACCACCTTCACTCTTTGAGATCGGGGGAAACTTTGGCGCAGCTTTGCCGACACTTGGAGCCTGGAGAGCAGGAGAGGTCTTGGAGTCAGGCGCTACTGCACACGCTACGCATCACTTAGTTGCGGACGGCCC
This sequence comes from Hamigera avellanea, assembly GCA_027569715.1. Lineage (NCBI taxonomy): Eukaryota > Fungi > Ascomycota > Eurotiomycetes > Eurotiales > Aspergillaceae > Hamigera > Hamigera avellanea. The sequence goes on along the minus strand of JAPDKU010000044.1, from coordinate 85,207 downwards.
GCTTCTCGATTATTGCGACTGATAAAGGCATACCCATTGTGGATTCCATTACAGTATTCGGATCATGAGGTATCTCATCTTATAATACATGTGATTCCCTTCTAAACTATGTCAACTAATGGACAAATTGCTGTTTGAAAATTACTCAGCAAATACAAAAAAAAAAAAAGAAAAAAAATGGATTATTCCAATAAGCGGACCAACTAGGCAGCCGCATGATGATCATTGGCAAAACTCTGAACTATATGCAAGTGGAATCAATGCCTATTGATACAAAAAGAATCAAAATGAATAAATGAGTCGTGATCCAAAGTGGTGAGATCCCTCAATCAAGGTGCGCAATGAAAGATAATGTGCAATAGTGGTATCATAAACAACACAAGAACGACGTAAGTGCTCCTCACGCACTGCTCTCTTTTCCAAAGTCATAATATTCTCCGTTGAACCGAGGCAAAGTGACCGAGCAAGTCTGGCGACACTTTGGGAGTTCCCATATATTGGTCGCAATCAAAAAGTTCCATTGCTCTCCTTTGCCGGCGATTCTAGCCTCAGCGAAGCCAGTTCACTTCCTCCGAGTGGCGACTCCATACTAGCCTGAAGAGAATTCACTTCATCCACGAGCATATGAGCGTCGACTCTCAGTTCAAAATCTGTCAGGAAGCAGAAGCTGATCTCGAGCCGGGAGAGCTCACGTTCACTCACTCCGCCCACCTTGGCGAACCGACTGTGGGGATAGCTGAGGTCTTCCAGTGCCTTCATGGCCACCCGAAGACCAGCCAGAACAAGACGATGGATATTCTTAGGGTGCGCGGCGATTACCTTTTCCTCGCTCACTATTCGCGTAATGTAGATGCTCGTAGCAAGGTAGACTGCTGTAGACATCGGGCAGTATCGATGAAGGCGCAATAGGTAATCTCTTAAAGGAATCGGAGGTTCCCTCTTTGAAGAAAATCGCTTGCTTAGGATACTCTGCTGGACAGAATCGCGTTTTCCATGGTTTTCGTCGTCTGCGGTGTGGGTAAAATGCAGTTCAGTCACTTGGGAGGATGTGCTGCTCCCTCCGTGGGATCCGCCGCCCTTGCGTGCCGGGCTATTCTGGGTTGGGGTGAAGCTCCCAAGGGAAGTTGGAGTCTTTTCACCGGAGTTCGCGAGATTGCTGACATTCTGCCACAATAATTCCAATGCTGCGTCCGGTGAAATACCGAAGACCTCGGCCGCACCATTGAGCATTGTCGAGACCGAGTTGTCATCCTTGCACAGGTATCTCGAAGCAACCGGTGTCTGTGATGATTCTGAGTCGTCCGATGCAACCGTGGCTCCGTCATCTATAGGATCCGTACCCTGACTATCCATCGCGATAGGCTGAAGGCAGTTGTCGGAATTATGTGCGGGGCGTGCTAATCCTGAGGACACACCTGAAGGCACAGGTGAAGATTGACCCCAGGGGTATGCGTAGCATTGTAGAACCAATCCTATGAAAGCTCTGAATAATCGCTTGGATCCTGTGTAAGAGAGACCTGCTGGCGCTTCGAGATAAGTCGAGAACAGGGGAGGATAACACTAGACGCTCGGCTGTACGCCTGGTGAAGGAGGATGGTGGTGGTGAAGCAGCGGCGTAGGATGAAGCGTTTAGATCGGGTGAATAAGACTATGAAGCTCGGTTCTAAGCGATGAGAGGAGTTAGTTGTAGTCCAAACACTCTTTTTCACCGAGGGGCGGAGGGGTTGAGGGTTGTCTGTAATGCGGAGTACGCACTCTTTCACCAGATTGCGAATGACATGGTGAATCTCAACAGGTGACCAGGCGAATGAAAAAATCAATTTAAGACAAAGCTTTGAGTAGAGTGAGAAACAGGTATCAGAGGAGTACGACCAAAACCATGAACACATCACAGGTAATGTTTAAAGCAGGAAGTGCGCAAAGGTTCTCGAGGGAGTCGGAGATGATGTCTAGAGACTCTAGACTCTATCGGGCATTATTGGACCGCAACAGTTAGTTCCCTAAACTAAGTTCGTGGTTCCCCCCTCCACGGCCCGCAGAACATATCGAAGCAGTGAAGCGCAAGCAATGATTCATCAATTCCAATCATTTTGATCCACTGCAATCATTTTGATCCACTTGCACTGTATCAAAATGGAACGAAAATAATTGACCTGCAGATTGCAAGCGATGACGTCGTGATTCTGCAGTGAAGAATAGGTACAATCAACAGACCTCAAAACCCTCGAAGTGTACACTTTTAGACATTCAGCAAAATGGAAAATGCGGATTCGTCCTTGATCTATATCGGTACATACACATACCTAACCCAACCCCCTTTGACCCGTTGATCCACCAATTTTTCACGTACCGTTGCAGGATATTGTACAGAAAAACAATCATAAGCCAAAAAGTAATAAGTTAACAAAAAAATCAATCCCAACGCCAGCCACCTCGACCGTAGCCTCGGTCATAGAAGACCCTCTCGCTGTCTGTGGTATAAGCTCGACGGCGATCAGAGGTGCGAATCCATGATCTTGATCGAGGACGAAACCAGAAGTCGTGCAGGAAGCTTGCGCGGCTTTGTCTCATCTGAGCTTCCCCAAGAATACGATCGCCTGCCTCCGATATCTGTCGGTGCCCATCTTGAATGACTTGCGGCCGAAGGGAATTCGCCCTCCGCATAGGTGAAGATCTCTGGGCCTCCACCCTTTCGACCTGAGGGTCAGGCGACATCGACAACGACCTTCTCTCTCGAGATCGTCGTCGATAGCGCGCCCCATCCTCAGTTATTTCGTATTCTTTTGTGCCATTTCCGGCGATGGAATTCCACCGGTGGATGTTCTCCCTGCTGCCAGGGACTTTCTCTCCAACGGCTTCAACATCCCCTTGGGTTCCGTTGTCGGTTTCGTTCGAGTCGACTTGTGTTGAGAAGTGCACTTGTCGAAACCTAGGGCTCCTGTGATGGCTGGAATCATTCCATATGTCTGAAGTGGCCCGGTTTTCCGTTCGAGAATTGTGAATCTCCACTGGAATTGATGGTCTCCTGCGCCGAGGAGGTTCACGTTCAACGACCGGAGTCCGTTCCCTTGGTGGCCGCGGCCGCGAAGTCTGTAGCACTCGAGGGCTATGAGGTGATGGGTTCAGGCTATAGGACGGCTGCTGGGAGTGCGATGTGGAAGGAACCTCTGCGTTTGGCGCGCCATATCGCACCTGCGTATAGGATGGGTCTTCCGTGTCTCGGTCAACAAGCCCTGTGTCTTCAGGAAAATCGACTACGAACGGCCGGGGAGATCTTGCACGGCCTCGTCGCGTGTGCGTTGGATGGGGTTCATCGGGATCAAGAGATCTCCTGAAGAACGGTGGGTTGAATGTGAACCTGCGCTCTGGAGTTTTAGACGATCGCTTTCTTCCAGAAGCAATGTTTGAAAATTCGTTTGGCTTGTTCTGATCCGTGGCCTGAACCCTCGAATACATTGGGAATCTCTGGTGTTGCGTGTCTTCGGTCTGAGGATGCCTGGTATGAAAAGATTCACCGTAATCATGTATCCGAGTGTGGTTGCAAGTCTCTTTGCCGTCGCTTAGAAGGCACCTGTGGATTATTTTCCTCGTCCGGATTTCCCTGGGATAAATGTGTGTATATACCTCAATGAGACACATCTCCTTCTCTCTTTCAGATTTCCGAATAACGAGAAACTTAGGATCCCACAAAGCAGCAAAGGTGTTTCTGTAACAAAGAGGAAGTTTTTTTCGGAGGCGTAGGTACAATGCGCTAGACAAAGGCGAGCAACTTCAGGTAGTGTTTATCTTCGTGTAAGAATAAGTTTCAGAACGAAGATCAAATGAAAGAGATGCAACATGATGAGGACTGTAGAAAGAGACATGTGGTAGCAGTCATGAGTTCATAACACCTGATAGTCAGCGGACGAGACCGTTTTGATCTTGAGAGGGAGGATGGATATAAGAAGAGAACAAATCTCAAGTCCTCGCTGGGATGTGAGAGGAAATGCCAGTTATAAAATAATTATTATCGAGGATATGGCCATGAAGAACTTCGGGGTAAGTGGCTAGGTAGTGTTCCTGGGAAGCCGGTCCAGGATGCAAGAATTCTGAGTGTATGCATGCCATTGCAGCCTAAGATCTCTGGCCACTTGGCCTAGACGCAAAGGCAGTCAGATTTACCCAACAAGATAAAGGGAAATTCCAACATCTTCCAGGCGTCATGAAGAGGTTATGAATTTCCTCCTGAGGAACCTGCTGAACATGGGGAGGTGTGGCTGGAACCAGTCACAAGGCGCAGTCCAAGTCAGCCGGGTGGATGTATACCAGAAGAGTGAGGACAAAGAGATTCACGATCAGAAACAGATGACATCATGAACGAAAGCGGATAAAGAGTTGGTAAGAAGATAATATTCATCATAGTTTAGAGAACAAAAGAGTTCCTGGATCCGGTTCCAACAACTGTTCGGGAAGAGCCTCTAGATGCAGGATGGTTATGGACAACGGCGTTCCTGAAAGACTGGCCCCTGGCCAACAGATTGGAAGGTGGCACAGGCAGCTCGTCCAATACTTACCTAGAGTGAGTTGGGTCTAATAAACCGAATAGCACAAGGCTGCAGGAACAAGTGATGAGGGGAGTCCTTCTGAGGAAGGAAGAAGGATGCGTGACTCTGGCGATGCAGATGAGCATGCGCCTCATTGCCATCACTGAGGATGTGGCGCACATCAGGATTGCACCAGCCACAATTATCCTTCTTCGCTCATCAGCCGCAGCTGCCCAGGAGACTCGTAATCAATCTGATAAGCAGCTTTTCAGTGTCAAATCATGTGACAATTCGGGAGCTCCCGGCCCTGGCAGACGGCGGCTACACTGCCAGCTTGATGAAAATGAGACATTCGAAAGCCACCACACGTGAACTTGCTGTACAGTTGCAGAGAACCGGTGGTTGATGTGCCTTTCAAGGCTGCAGTGACCCAGACAGCATAGCCCCTATAGAAGGCTCGAGCACGTCATGTATATATGTATGAAGTGCAACGGTGGAGATATATCCAGCAAGCACTCTTTCTACAGCCTCGCCTTAGTACGGGTCATGATCAAGGATTTACACCCGCCTACATGGAAGAGAATATCCTGTCCTTGATAACATCCCCTATATTTGATAGTTCGGTTGATGCGAAATTAGAGGTGCCTAAAAACCAGTAATCAAGTTTTCCATGTTGCGCCAGATACCTTGGCTGCCAATTCTCACATCGAGAATGATAATGTTAGTGTGCGCCAGGCTGAACTAGAGCCATCTCCCCATGAATTTCTCGAGATTCTTGTCCCGTTGGTAAAGGACATCTAAGTTGAGCCCCTCGAGCCCTTTCTGCACGAGCCCCAACTGACTCTCCAGTGCAGTAAGTCTGCCTTCTTGACTACTATCCGAAAGCGATACTCCAAAACATGAGTCAGCATGCAGGGCGGAAGAGAGAAGCTGTGATGCCCGGTCGCTTGGAAGTAACTGGGCCACCAACGGTGAATCGGCCGCGATGAAGAGGTTGCGTAGGCAGTCCACTAAGTGCAGTTTCTTTTCTTGAAGTATGCGTTCGCCTCCGGGTTCCTTTTGCGATTCGAAAACTGCCTCAGATGATAAACCGAGACGACGCAAAAGACTCTCGAGAGCCTGGGACACTGGAAGCTGGATATTGGGTTTCCTTGGAGAGCTTGAGAGCATCGACGTTCCCAGTGAGCATCTCAGAGTTTCTCGCCTTGAAGAGTGGTCTGACAATTGGGGTCCGACTTCCGACTGGTACACCGAGGCCAAAACCTGCAGAGTCTCACGAAAAGATTCACGGGCTCGCAGGCGTTCCGTAAGGCCTTCGATGGATGATTTCATTTCAATCATAGCATCTAAAGCATGCTCAAGTCTGTTGCGGGAATTCATGCGTAACTGGCCGTGTCGATCTTGAAGCCCACGCAATATAGGCTCACGGAACTGCTGTTTCGTTGACATTTCAGCTAGAACCCCAATCTCTGGATACAATGACTCCAGCTCTTCTTCTAGTGCCGCGAGCATTTCTTCCTCGTCACCCGTTGATGAGCTGGTACCTGGATGGTTCGCGCGGATAGTCTCTAGATACAGTCGATCCAATCGGTAATGCATCTCTTCGCTCACGTAGTCCGCAGCCATGATGCTTAGCTGGTCTGCTATTTGCGCAGCCGAGCCATCGTCTTCTGTAGACTTTATTCCGGAGACGAGCCTCTCCAAACTTGCCAGTGTTCTGTCGTCCTCCTTGAGTTTGGCTGCCACTGAAGAGAAGACTCTCTTGCCCTCAGTCGTGGCCCAATCCGTCTCATTCTTTAGGTTTCTATCAAGCTCGTAAATCATGTCGCCAGTCTACAGTCTCTTAGCGATGCTTCGTAAGAAAAGGCCATGGATTCGTACCGCGACATTGATGTTCTGCCTCCCCGATTCATGTTTCTTGCGCAGCTGTACTAGATCCCTAGCTCTGCGTGACCCTCGCTCGTTCTCAAGGCGAATGTGTTTGTTGAGGCTTTCACATTGTGAAGTCAGAATCTCCGTTTGCTTTTGGATTGCAGTTGTTGACGCTTTCAGGGATTCGATTGCGCCTTGAATGTCGCGATCTAGAAATGGTCGAGTCGCGTCGATATCCGAGCTGTGAAGAATATCCTGCAAAGCACCAGAGCCTTCAAGCTTCAGGTATCTATAAATTTCAGTGAGTGAAGACTGGCGCAACAGGGGGAAGGTAACGTACAGTGTAAGCTCCTCCTTTGATAGGAGGGTGTCAGGGTCGAGATGCTCGGACACCCATTTCGCGTTCCCAAGCGCAGCAGCGCTATCATTGAAGGCGGACTCAATTTTATCTCTTTTGACTGACAGATCGTGCTCTTGAAGAGCGGCAATGACCAAGTCTACCGGATTGTCTGGCGTCTCCATTGTTTTCGTTCAGTCTGCGGGTAAGCAAGTACTGAGCCAAACAGTCGGATAAGTTATCGGGTTCCCGCCCCGGTGGGTCTTTGCCGACCGCAAGCAGGACACACTAAATTAGTATTTAATTACCTCTCAAGAGTCAAGACTCAAGTGGTTGCCATTATGTTGAGCGCTTCAATTGATCAACTATTTATTAATGTGATGCCCTTGACGATGAAGGATTTTTGCTTGATCAATGGAGTCTAGATTTCACCGGATAGAAATCCACTCTAACATTGGTCTAAGCCGATGAAACCGAGGTACCAGTAAGTTTGCAGTTCGATTTATACATGTGCTCACTATATTTACATGTTTACCAATTAATTACCTAAGGGTCACCTAATACTCTAGGCAGAATACCCGGGCTCAAAACCGACCACGGCCATTAGGCAAAATTATCAACATTGCCTGGATTAATGTGATCCCCCGTGTCGGAAGTTCGTTGCCACGACATGCACGTTGGGATAGTACCAAGTAGTCACGGCAATGATGACATATACGAGCACGCAGAGGCCACCTTCAAGATAGTTCGACTTGCCGTCCCGCAAAAAGTTCCCGACCACCAAGATCGAAAGTACGAGGAGAACTATCATGAAGATCTCAAAGTTCAAATCCATATTTTTCCCGAGGCCCCAGCCCACGATGACCACAAGGGGCGCATTCAAGAGCGCAGTCTGGATCGAGGGGCCAAGGCAATGAAAGAGAGCGAAGTTGATTTGATTATCCCTGGCGCTGTTAGCACAGAAGAACTTCAAACGCCTCGAGGACTATTGGCGCTGCACTTACCAGGCCTCGTCAACAGATGTCAGATGCTCGGCGGCCTTTTCGACGAGAGGGACAAGGATCAATCCCATGAAATTATCGGATACGCCTCTCTCAACGATGTGCTCGATCTCCTGCACCAAGAAAACGGCCGACATGCAGACACAAGTGAGAGAGATTGCTATAGCCACGAGGCACTCTGTCATTGTGAGCTTGGCCCTTAGACGCTCTTTGTGCCTGTCTTCATCTTGGGCCTCGTCGAACTCGAGAACTTCGTCGAAAATACTGGTATGACTATGCAGGTTGAACCACAAATACCTAGACCACGTGAGCATCGGGCGGCAGCCAGGATTCGATAAGACTCACATCAGAAACGCCACAAGAAGGATGACGGCCGTCGATCTGCTGATGGTCAGAGTGTGGCTAGCCAGTTCATCTGCAGTGAAGCTCTCCGTCGTTGTGCTCCCGCTTAGGGCTGAGTAAAAGGCGCTTGGAATCAACAACCCAAAGCCGGCGACTAACAGGAGTCCACAGCCAACTTCGCTGACGGCCTCGTGGAAGACTTGTTCATTTCGCCTGATGCCGCCGAAGAAGAAACATAGACCCAAGCAAAGTAAAAGGTTTGCAAGGATAGAACCAAGGATAGCGGCTTGGATGACCGGTATCAGATTGCCTCCATGATCATTGTGTATCAAAACCATGAACAGCACGACTTCTACAAGTGAGCTCAGGGTGGTCTCCGTGAGAATACCAAGCACTTTGGGCAGCTTCTTGGCAAGCTCGCCACCCGCAAATCCAAGCAAGTTTGCCGAGGGGACCATCGCGATATAGTTCAGAGCGAAAACCCAAACATGGAGATCAGGTCGGGCGAAGTGAATAGCGATTGCAGCAGGAACAAAAGGCCAGAGGATATTGACGACCATTGACAGTGTACAGGTGCTTCGAAAGCAGACCCGGAGAAAGTGGATTGGATGAATCCCAGTCCGTCCACTTTCCCCAGCGCTGTCCACACGGAATATTCCATGTCCACGATGGGTGGCTTTCTCGTTGTGTGTGGGAAGTATCGAAGAGTCTTGTGCTCGATCTGTCGGAAGTGGCGTGGGCGATATCGTAACTCCTTCTGAGTTGTCGGTCTGCAGTCGAGCATCTGCATCTTTTGAAGTGGAAGACCTCTTGGCAAGGCCCATTGCGGACGGTGGCTCGTAAACAAGAATACCAAGGCCAGGGAACGTTTAACTAGAATTCTGAAGTCCTCGCTCGGGACTCGTCAATAATCAAATTATGAGGCACCCAAGTTGCAGTCATATGCACAGAAAAACGCTGCATTCGAAAAAAAAAGGGGTATCAAGTGATGAGAACGTAAAATGCTTTGCTGACGCTGAGAACGACAGATAAAATGGAGCAAAATAGAAGTCAGGTAAAGAGAAATTTTGCTAACAATCTAGAGGAGGAGGCGGGGGGGAATAAAATAAAAGGAAAAGAAAAGGTATGCAGTGGGACTTTCAATAGTCGCAAAGGCAAAGTAGCCTGAGCGGGCGAGTTGGCAGCTTTGTGGGCAAGTAAACAAACTTAACAAAGTCATTGATGGAGTGACTTGAGACTCCAGAGTCCAAACAAGCCGAGTCTTGGCGGTCTAACCAATGCATTATATGCATCATTTGGACTGGCGTCGAAGTCTGCTTATGCTCCATAGTCCATACTCCGTCCTCCTACTATAGTGAAGATCATCCAGTGCTGTACGACGGTTGGGCGCCGCTTATGAAGGACGGACAGGAATCAGACAGGAATCAGACAGGAATCCAGGATGCACCTTGAGACTTGGCATTCGCCCAGGTTTCATCCACTGGCTGTTTCATGACACAATTGTCGTCAAAAGGCTTCGGAGACCGATCAACAGCAATTTACGAGAAAAGGGATGAAAAGACAAGCCTGCGCATTCGCAATGGCTTAGGTACTCCATACAGTTGGCACGCAGTGGTCAATTAAGCTGATGGCGTTATGGAGAGAGTAAATTGGCTGTGGGGAACGGGAATGGCCGTCTTGCACAGCCACTGAGCCACTCCATTTCACGACGCCCTTGCGGCCCTTCTGTTGAAACTTGAATCTGTTCAACTGTTGATGTTCAAATTTCGGAATTCAACTGGCGCATTCCCACATCCATCCCCTCCTGATTGAAGATATGTCAGTTAGCTCAGGCCCGATATTGCTGGAAATATTGAAGATGATATCGCGTATCTTAGCCCTCCACCGCAGTACCACAGTTCTACCATACATAGTAAGAAACTGGCTGCTGGATACGGGACTGCGACGTAAGGCACTCGGATGCACTTTACGTACGCCGTAGTTAGTGGCTGCTCTTCTAAGCATGCCAAGTTCCAACCTCCGATTCAGATTGCTCCCACGTGGTTTCTAGTTAGTGCGTTGAACGTTCAGGGATTACGGACAACTTGACAGCCGTTTGGTAGAATCCAGGTCCGCTGGACCTCATAGACCACCTACGGATGTCACGTGTCACCTAGGAACTCGAACTTCCAAATGTCGTATTCCCAGGTGAATATGTCTCGGGTACAATTGCTCTCTGCATGGATGCGTATCAACTAGTTTATTTTGTCGACTCACTAATGCTGGATCCTCTGAGTGTGCAGATTTTTACATGCGCATATGCTGGCGTACCGTCTTATTAAGCGTACAGTAGTATTTATTGGCCAGATACGCAGTAGATTCTGTATGCTCGAGTTAAACTGTATGGTGCAGACACCAGGTCTGAAAAGAAGGATATCAATATATCTCTAAATGAAGAACCGTCTAAAGTAATTGTCCGGAGAAGCATCACGTTGCTATGGATGTTCTGGAACAAGAAAGTTTAGTTGCGGGTAAGGGTAAGTGGCCAACGGCTATCGTCGGAGAGGGGTGTGGTGACCTTCCAGGCCTTACGCACGGGCAACCCATGCTCTTCCATATTTCTTCAGGGTTTGTTCCATCAGATTTTTGTTTTGGGCCTTTCGACCTTTTGGAAGATCGTTGTTTCCCTTGCTTCTAATTATTTCTAATTATTTTTGACAGAACCCATCTGGTCAATGTTTTGAACTGAGATCAACTACGATGTCATCTATAACCAGCCCCGCCATCCCTCCGGTGGCACTCGACGCGATTACACAGCACATCGGCAATACTCCTTTAGTTCGACTGAATAAGCTCCCACAGAGTCTTGGGATTGAAGCTAAGGTATATGCAAAATTGGAATACTTCAATGCAGGGGGGAGTGTCAAAGACCGGATTGCCCTTCGCATGATCGAAGAGGCTGAGCGATCCGGCCGCATCAAACCCGGAGATACTCTTATCGAGCCTACGAGCGGCAATACAGGTATTGGATTGGCGCTCGTCGGTGCTGTTAAGGGCTACAAAACTATCATCACCCTCCCTGAGAAGATGTCCGCTGAAAAGGTTGCCGTGCTCCGCGCATTGAATGCAACAATCATCCGCACTCCGACCGAAGCTGCCTACGATTCGCCCGAATCCCACATCGGAGTTGCCAAGCGTCTCGAGAAGGAATTGCCCAACGCGCACATTCTGGACCAGTATGGCAACGTGAACAATCCGTTGGCACATGAACTGGGTACGGCGGAAGAGATCTGGGCTCAAACAAAAGGCCAGATCACGGCCATTGTTGCAGGTGCGGGTACTGGAGGAACAATCACTGGCTTGTCTCGAGGTCTGAAAAAGCACAACCCAGAGGTCAAAGTTATTGCTGCCGATCCTCATGGTTCGATCTTGGCTCTTCCTGCGTCTCTCAATGATGAGCAGGCCAACCAGCCTTACAAGGTCGAGGGAATTGGATACGACTTCGTCCCCGACGTTCTGGACCAAAAGGCTGTCGATAAGTGGTACAAAACCGCTGATAAGGAGTCCTTCCAATATGCCAGGCGCTTGATCGCTGAAGAAGGCCTTCTCGTTGGAGGAAGCAGTGGCAGCGCTATCGCAGCCCTGGTGAAAGCAGCGAAAGACCAGAGCTTCAGCAAGGACGACGTCGTGGTGGTTGTGTTGCCCGACAGCATCCGAAGCTATCTTACGAAGGTACGAAGGATCTATCTCTTCAATCGTTCATTCTGCAATATTCCTAACTTGTTCTTTCTAGTTTGCCGATGATGACTGGCTCGCTGCAAATGGCCTTCTGCCATCACCTCCAGCCACACCCATGTCTCCCAAGTTGCAGCCACAAGATCCTTTCTCTGGCGCGCGAGTGAAGTCGCTCCGATTGAAGCCAATCACAACTGTTCAGTCCGATTTCCCTTGCGATGCCGCAATTGAGATCATGCGTGACAAGGGTTTCGATCAGCTCCCTGTCCTCGCACCTTCCGGAAGGAAGCTCGTTGGTCTCGTCACTCTTGGAAACGTTCTGAGCCGACTGACCCACGGACGCGCCACAGGAAAAAGCCCGGTTTCGGAAGTCATGTTTGATTTCTCCAAGATCTCCGAGGTCGTGACGGATCCAAGAGACCTTGGACTATCTACCAAGAAGTCGGATGCCGACTCGGAGCTTAATGGAACCGACACTCTGAGACCACAGGCCAAGGATCGCAAATTCATCGAGATCACCATGGACACTCCGCTCAGCGTTCTCAATCGTTTCTTTGAATGGAACAGTGCTGCCATCGTGACCGAGAAGGACGAGCATGGTGCCATGAAGCCTGTGGCTGTTGCAACTAAAGTCGACCTGCTTACCTGGATGCTGCATAATAAAACCTCCTAGATCATCTCCCGGGTGTGTTCCAGAATTCCGAAGCGTCTTCGGCTTCTAGCTTCTGTTTTGCGAATTCCCATCAACTGAGAAACCAATTTCTTTCGTCATTTGCATGCTCGTGCGTTTGGGCGTTTATACACTGTGGGGTTCACGTGATAGAGTAGAAGCTCATTGGAATGGTTTCAACACAGTCAACTGGGCGGGATAGAATTGCATGGTTCCGGGTACAAAATATATATCCTGTGTCAACACGTCAATGCTCAGCTCAAACTTTGACTTCCCTCGATTTCCCGGTCTTGAAATCGGCGAAATCATCGGCCTTCAAATTGTAAGCAAGCATGAGCATTGGTAGGTCGATGAATTGACGCAAAACCTGGTGAACCAGCATTGTGCTTGAGACGGCCGTCGCATAATGACGTTGTCTTGACGGAGCCAGCCTTGTCGGTTATCGGCGTCCTCCAGAGGTCAATTTTAATTCATAACTTCTGTACTTCAACGGATCAAGATATCAAGATCATTTACTATTGGTGATTCGAAAACTGATACGATCATTCTGTTCTAGCGCTCCTTGTTATTCGAACGAGTCTCTGCCAATTTCGTGGTTGACTGTGCGGCAGCAAGATGACAGGGATATTCACCTATAGGAACTTCTCTCTGAACGATGTGCCTCCCCTGGATGACAGAGTAGCAGTGGTAACTGTAAGTTGGAGCAGAGCATGGCTTCGTATAATACAGTCTGTGTCAGAAATCAATGGCTGATGGAACGCACATGCAATTCAATAGGGTGGTCAAACCGGCATAGGAAAAGGCAAGCAAGCCAGTCACTGTCCCTGCAATGCCTGGGTTTAATTTTGGCTTCACCTACTTTACCACCTACACGCTCTTTCTCAATCTCTGCTGCCGAAGATGGATTTAACAATCAAGCTTAGAAATAATCGCTCAGCTCCTGCTGCATGGTATCCAGAAAGTGTTCGTCCTTGCCCGAAGCAAGGACAAGTACTTGACTGCACACAAAGACTGGAGAGACCGGAAAGGCATTTCATTGAGTGAAAATGACGACAGAGTCGAATTCATACGATGCGATCTGTCGGATATCGCTGACTGCAAGGAATGTGCTGATACAGTCAAGAAACGGACGGAAAGGCTCCATATGTTGATTTGCAATGCAGGTACGCTGTTCCCCTTGCTTAAGTATCCTTCAGATGGGCCCCTGCATTAGGTGATCAAGCTTTATACTTGCCAACATATTCTTATTGACGTGCTTTCTGGTAAGGTCTGGGCGTGTCGCCCAAGTATCAACGGTCCCGTCAAGATATCGAATCGGTCTTCGCGACCAACTGCGTCGGCCATCAGATTCTGGTGACTTTGCTTCTTCCCCTCCTGAAGCAAACAGCAACCAGAGAGAATTGCGATGCTCGCATTGTTATCACTAGTTCATCAATGTACTCATTCTGCCGTCAAATTGACCTGGAGAATCTCACTTCGCCAATCCCACCCAAGCCTGCTCTGTACGATGGTCTGTGGCGCTATTCTCGCTCCAAACTGGGCAACATCCTGTTCACCAAGGAATTGACCAGACGATTACTCGTCCAGGCCGAAACAGCGGACCCGGCGAGCAAGAGGGTTTACGTCAATACCTTTTTTCCCGGCAATGTTGTGACCGAACAGTGGAGTTCATGGGACCAGTACTTAGGGAAATTCTTGGCTTCGATTTGGAGGAAGATATTCACTTACCTCGGACAGAGCGAGGAGGATGGTGCTGCAACGGCGTTGTATTTGGCCACGGGTGACGAGATCCCTAAGAAAGACATTCGCGGGCAATACTTCATTCCCATCGCGAAGCCGTATGGAACGAGTCCAGTCGCAGCAGATTTGAAACTTGCGTATCTGGTTTGGGTAAGCTAAATGCCCCTTCTTTGTAACTGTGTGCCTGCGAAGGACGTTATCGGCTGACTTACTGCAGGAGTGGATAGATGCCAAAGCAACTGAAACTCTCGGGCCGAATTGGCAGGATATAAGTACGGAAAACCCTGTTGTCCCAAAATCAGAGTCTCAAGCTATTCCATAGTCTTGTCTTCGTTGTCTGCTATGTCATCGAGAGAACAAAAGTCTGCGTTGTGATTCCGATGGTCGGTATTTGTCAATTCTTCCATTCAAAAATTCAACTTTTACATGCAACGCTTAGCTCTATATTACCGATCATCCAAAAAGGTTGGGTATCATGAATTGTATCCCTGGGTCATTGATCCCTGAACCACCTGGTAGAATCCGATCATCTTACAAACACATACCAATCCACTCCTCCCACTTCCCAACACCGGATCGCACTTTCTCATCACTATCACCCTTGACAGCTCCACCAACGACCTCAACTTGGATGCCAACCTCCTCCTCCAGGAGCTTGAAGGTAAAGGCGTCCTGTCCATTGTCATTACCCAGCATATCATCTTCGCCATCGCCATTGGCGGCATCGGCGCTGGCATCCAGAAGACCTTTACTCTTGGACTTTCGAATTCTATCGATCTCCGCCTCCAACTTCTCGCGCACCGACCCTGGAGGCAGAGCAGTAAAGAGGTCCTGCTTGTTTGCAGCCACTAGAACTGGGATCTCCGCTGCTGCCTTCGCCGACGACTTGCCCTTGTTCAGAGCTCGCTTTTGTAGGATCAGGAGAACATCGTGAAGATAGGTAGCCGTGTCTCTCAACGTTTCCTCTTCCGACAAAACGGCAGCATCGACAACGAAGATAACTCCGCGAACCCTCTCTTTGGCATCTTTCGACTGGGACACCGCCACCAGCTGAGAAAGTCCTTGGAACTCGCGGAGCTTGCCATGACCAGGAGTATCCCTGATACGGTACTTGATTGGGTTTTTCGAGATGTCTGACAAGGAAGGATCATTCACGGACCGGTAGCGGTTAGAAGCGGTGGGGACAGTGGCAGGAAGAGCAACGGTCGTCAAAGTAGACGTTTGTGATGTATGAGTTGGGCGGGATGCTTTGGGAAGGCGCGAGCTTTTCGCTTCGAGCTGTTAGAGGTATCCGTTAGTGTGTGTCACGTCACACGAGTGTCTTCATTCCATTCCCCGCATCAAATCAGCCTGTTCTTACCAGCGAGAAGAGAGCGGTTTTGCCAGCACCGCTAGGTCCCAAAAGTAAGAAGTTACTCGCGGGCGGAGAAGCAGCAGAGCGATAGAATATCACGTGTAGTAGGACGGGGAGCCCAAAAGCAATGAGAACAGTGATAACTATGGCTATTGGGCTGCCATCGAGCAAGTTCGTGGCTATTCCCCCCACGGAGGTCCAATCTCCTTGCCCGCCCATCTTTACTGTAAAAAAATAAAAATAAAATAAAGATGGGAGTAATATCTCCCAACAGCAGAACTTGGTTGTACTATAAGATTCCACGGAGCGGTCAACACTAACTCAAGTCATGGACTGATCTAATCATGCCGCGTTCCAGGCCGACGGCCACCGATTCATCCCCACTCCGCTGCCATTCGAGGGTTTAGCGCCACTTCCCGCCCTGCACCTTCCGCCCGCGCCTAACAACGGCCGGTGCAGACGCCGCCCTTCCAAGGCATCTATCTCGACTTCTACAGTCCCTGGCAGTAGGGCAAGTCGTTTCTTTCGTTCTTTTTGCCATTATATACTTGTTTACTTTAATACACCCTTTCATCATCGATTTCCAACATGAAACTTCTACCGTCGCTACCGTTTATCTCCACCCTGCTGTCGGCTGCCCTTGCGGACATTCAATTTACTTCTCCGCCGGCTGGTGCCGTTGTTCAGAGCGGACATGTCGTAACAGCTCATTGGAAAGACTCTGGCAAAGAACCAAAACTTTCAGAACTTACAAGATATGATCTTTATCTTTGCGCTGGCGGAGACACGACCGATTCCCATGTGAGCTACCACCCCTGTTTGAAGGACCGACATGGTATACAATGAAGGGTGTAATACACTGACCATGAGACTTGTCATGCAGGAGGAAGTTGCAACGCTCATCAAGGAAGGCATCTTCGCACGGGGCAACTCGGTATCTTTCAAGATTGATGCAGAAGTTGGTGGTAATGAAGAGAACGCATAGTATGTCTATCCCTTCGACATTACCCGTGACACAAGTTGCGACGCCCTTTAACTCGCAAGATCCCACTGTTGACAAGCATCTCTAGCTTCCTGAAAATGGTTGCTACAGGCCCCGAAACCGTAGTCACTAATTACTCGCCGCGATTCACTCTCACCGACATGACTGGATCGTTCTCCGAGCATGTCCAGCATGGAATTTCTTCTTTTACCGACCTGGGTGGGCCGGAAGTCAATAAAGATCATGAGCATGAGGATCTTCGAAAGAGACAGAACGTTGGGCTGCATACCGTTCCGTATCAGCTACAGACAACGGGCGCGACAAGGTATGCGCCCATGGCGAAGAAACCGGGTACCGCTATCACGGCGAAGACGGCCTCGCCGCAGTACCCGGCCAGTTCCTATACTATCGCAACCACTTTCTTGCCCATACCCACCGTCACGCTCACGTTGTCGGCTACCTTTACCTACACCACCATTAGTATTGAAAATACGGTATGTGTCTTACCATTCAACGTTTCTCTGACTGTTCCCAGTAACCGATCTTCTGACTTATTTTATATAGGCTGCTGCCGCATCACAACCCACTGCTGCACACACTACAGTCGATCCGAAGATGAAGAGATGGTTAGAAAGGTGGCAGGACTGATTCACCCTATCTTTGTTTTCTTGCGGAGTTCTACGGTAGGATGGACGTTTTTAGGCTGCAATCGAGCTCCGAGCCAGGCTCCAAATATTCCTATCGATCGGTTTTGCGGGTTTCGCACGGCGTTTGAGTGATGTAATCTATGAGCTATCTTTATTTGACTGGAGATCTTCCTGCCCATCTTGGATGGAAGCTAGATGTTCGTTCTTCACGGGCACTTTTCTCTATTGATATAACATCGAGA
Source organism: Hamigera avellanea (assembly GCA_027569715.1). Taxonomy (NCBI): domain Eukaryota; kingdom Fungi; phylum Ascomycota; class Eurotiomycetes; order Eurotiales; family Aspergillaceae; genus Hamigera; species Hamigera avellanea. Next base: position 67,783 of record JAPDKU010000044.1, on the reverse strand, counting down.
GTTGTATTTTCTAAACGCTCATGACTTTTTCAAACAACGCTGAATGACCTCAGATACCCGAAAGGTTCGACTTTTGTTGTTTATATGTACGTTGACTGCGACCTGATGCTTCAAGCTGTCAGCATCAGCACCCAGACTTTTCTATGCCGGTTCATGCCGTAGGTGGTGATATATGGCTCTAATGATTCGTTAAGATTTCGTTTTCTGGTAATTGCTCATGACTCGTTCCAGGAAAATGAGAAAAATTTCGCGTTCGTCTAATGCTTCCACTCGTCTAATGCGGGCGTAACAGGCCGGCTGTGCCTCTCTTCCGGGAGGAAAGAGATGTTCTCTCGAAGGGCGACATACTCGCTGTCGGCGTACCCCAACAGGGATTGAATTTGGGTACTCCTATGACCTTTGATGCGAGCAATTTCAACACTGCCGTAATTGACTAGCGCGCGACCGACTTCCTTGGGTTCCTCCCCATGGTGAGGGAAATCACCATCAAGAGCATCTGGAGAACGTTTCTCGACCACAACCAATCGTACGGATTCCTGTTGTCCAAAGTGGCCATCGACGGCGACAATACCGGCTGGAAGGAGACCAGCCTTGTTCTGAAGTGCATTAAAAGCTCCATGGTCAATGTAGAGGGTACCATGAGGTTTGAGTCCATATAGCAGCCAGAAGGACCGGGATCGGATTGGTGTGTCGGAGGGGAGGAATCGCGTATGAAGAGGTGGTGCAGTGGGCGCCGGCGATTGGCTTTCTGTCGGCTTAGACTCGCCCTCTGAAGAGTCTGAAGGAGACATCCCTCGAGTCCGTTGCAGATATTTCACTATCTCGTGAACGTTTCCAGGCTTCGAACTCTTTGTGATGACCGTAGTCACACCAGCGCTGGTCGCCAGTTTCGCGGCCACAATCTTTGTGCTCATGCCTCCTGTTCCTAGAGATGAACCGGCCGTTGATACATCGGCTTCCAGAGAAGAGATATCCGAAACAACCTCGATTGGTTTCGCGTCTAAGTTGGTGCGGGGGTTGGCCGTGTAAAGACAGTCAACATCCGTCATTAAGAAGAGATAATCAGCCTTGACCATGGCCGCCGTGATCGCTGACAATGTGTCGTTGTCGCCGAATTTGATTTCCTATCATTCCATCGGTTAAAAGCTTGCCAAATACTGGAGCTAATTGGGAATATACCGAAACAGCGAGTGTGTCGTTTTCGTTCACAATGGGGATAACCCCCATGTCGAACAATTGCGCAAATGTATTCTGCGCATTGACATATTGTGTCCTCTTTCCAGATGTTAGTTATACGAGGGATAAATTTCGAGGCGCTATGATCCTACATCGGCGATATCGTTTCTTGTCAAGAGGATCTGGGCGACGGGGAGGCGGAGATGAGCGAATAGACTGTCCCAGAGGCTCATGAGCCTGCATTGTCCGATGGCTGCTAACGCCTATCCACACTGGTTAGCGATAATTCCATTGATTTTGCAGATGTTGGTCAATGTGTACCTGTATGCGAGGAATATATTTTGGACGTTCATCTACATCCATCCTCCGCAGCCCCACGCCAACGGCGCCCGACGAAACGAGTACAACTTTGTGTCCATCTCTGTGTAGCTTCGCGGCAGTTTCGACAATTAACGTGAGGATCGAAAGAATAGGTTCATGTGTCTTCTCATCGACAATCGAACTCGTCCCTAAGAAAGCGAAAAGGGTCAATTTATGTGTCACTGAAATACCGATCCACACAAAGCATCCCCGCACCTAATTTGATGACGATTGTGAGAACCTGAGAGGCTTTCATGGTGATCGCACTGGCAGCCTTTACTCAGTATCTACCAGAAACAATTTTCCAGCAATATATATAAGGATTCCGAGGCGACTTCCAGCTTTTCGGACCGCCGATTATTCCAAGTCCAACTGATGAACTGAGTCACTGAATTTAGTCTTCTCCGGTCATTGAAAGAATCCCCGGGGTTCTGCCACGAGTCACCGCTGCTGCGGAGATTACCGGCGAAACTCGTCCTCCGTCTCCTTCAGCTTCATGCTTCTTCATTCGGATTTTCAAGATTGAGCATTTTCAAGATGGCAGGGTCACAGTCACCGGATGCTGCTGCATCTACCGAGAAGAAAAGTGATACTGGATTCATCTCTGGGGACGACACATGGACACAATGGCGGAATATCTTCTCGATCTTGACGGGAAAGATGACGGATGAAGGCATCGAACAGTTCCGCGTCGCACGAGATATCCGGAATGAAGCTGCAGATTGCAAGCGCTGTGAAGATCAGCGCGACTATCTGCTTCAGTACAGTGAGTTTCCTTGATGCGCTGATATTCGAACGTCTCGTCGCAGCGGCTAACCCACTTTCCAAGGTCCGATCATCCGGTTTCTGAGCGACAACATCCGCCAACTGGGAGGTGATCTGTCCAGCCACAACATCTACTGCCGTCGTTGCACAAAGCGGAAAGCGGGCGGATTTGACCCTGATTATGGTATACAACTGTGCGCAAACGAATTGAAAGACCAGGGACATTTGGAGGACACGATGGCACACGAGATGGTTCACGCCTACGATCATCTACGATTCAAAGTCGATTGGACGGATAACTTGAGACATGCAGCCTGCACAGAGGTATGGTCGTGCCTAATGTTTCATGGCTCGTGTCGCTAATTGAGCTTTAGATTCGAGCCAGTTCCCTGAGCGGGGAGTGCAGATGGGCTCGAGAATTCTTCAGGAGAGGCCAGTGGAAATTTACACAGCAACACCAAGAGTGTGTTAGACGGAGAGCTATTCTGTCAGTGAGGGCACGTCCAGGTTGCAAAGACGAGGCTCATGCTACGAAAGTCGTCAATGAGGTTTGGGATAGCTGTTTCCGGGATACGCGGCCTTTTGACGAGATTTATCGATGATTTCATATTATTATGTATACCACACATTGTATTCATTTAATCTTGTACTCTTCATTTCTCTCGGATGGTCTGATGTACAGCCTGTCTGGTGTACAATAGCTTAGGGTTTAGAAAAGAGATACGAAATGAATCAAACAATCAAGAGAGAGAGCTGTCAGATTATCCCAAAATCTCCCACTTTGCGCCATGAAGGAAAAACGCCAACCATTTAGGAAACTCCAGTATCCGGCAGAGGACCCTGAACCCAGTGCGCCGAAAATATACGCGATGAAAAATTAGGCAACGATAGCCGCAATGCAAAACTTTCGCTCATGCTTTACCATCCTTCGAAGAACCAGAACTCCGTTTAACAACTCGCTCTTCTTTAACACAATGCTTAAGGATCCAAGGGTGCCGCTGGATCTCATCCAGCGGAATTCGCTTCTCGGGATCAAGCACAAGCAACTAGATGGAGTCAGCAAACCGGCCAATGGTGTGTTGGTGAATCTAAACGTACCCTTTTGATCAGGTCCTTTGCTTCGGGGCTCACAAACGAAGGAATAGACATGTCTGCTCTGGCAATTCTCCGTTGCGTCATAACCGGAGTGTCTTCAAAAGGCGCTTCACCGACCAAAAATTCGTACGTCAAAACGCCCAAGCTCCACAGGTCAACCTTCTCGTTATAGTAGTTGTCTTGCGAGCCGGGCTTGAGCATCTCAGGTGGTAGATAGTCAAGAGTTCCGCACATTGTTTGTCTGCGGTTGTTCGGGGCATGGACACTCCAACCGAAGTCACTAATCTTGATTTCACCATGGATGCCAACGAGAATGTTCTCCGGCTTGATGTCGCGATGCATAACATGCTTCTTGTGCAAATACTTCAGCGCTGCCGCCATCTGGGCAATGTACTGAGCAGCCTTCCACTCTGGGAATCGATGCTCCTTGCGAAGATGCTTGTACAACTCTCCTCGGCCTGCGAATTCCAGAATCAAAAAAATCCGCTTGCTGTCGTGAAAGTGACCATAAAGCCGGAGGACATTAGGATGACGGAGGTTGCTTTGAATTTCGATCTCACGTCGGACTTGCTTCTGCACTCCACCTTGCTGCAACTCTGACTTGTGCAGAACTTTGAGGGCGCAGACGAAGCCAGATGATCGTTCTTTTGCAAGGTATACCCTTCCAAATTTTCCCTTGCCCAAAGGCTTACCAATCTCAAACATTCCAAGGTGCAACTTCTTGGGTTCAGAGGGCTGTGAATAAAGAGGCGCTGAGAGGCGCTGGTCCCCGTTCTCATCTGAGGTACGAGATCCCCTGACAGGGGAGCCAGCATTTATCTTCGCGTCGTTGGTGTTTTGCAGCGCAAGCTTGAGTAAATTCGGCCGATTTGAACTAGAATTCAACGGTGCAGTAGAACCGAGACCTGATAAAGACAGAGCTGTCGAGACAGGACCCTGGAGGGATAAGAATTAGCTGAGAGTATTCTACAGCATGCTATGTCTCTTGGTACCTTGTGCTTGCTGTAGTTGCCGCCATTGTTGCCAATTTCATTCTCGTCCTTGACGGACAAATGCTCGAAACGAGCTTCTAATGTCTTGGTCGCCATTGGAGACGAAATCGGAGTTGATCAAATTTTGGGTGGAGGTAAGAGGAAGTAATGTACCACAGTGCTTCTAGAGCATGGCACTCATCGTTGTTAAGACTTTGAAGATAGGAAGAAGGATGGGATTGATTGAGAGCTGGGATCTTGAGAATGTGAGGTTGGAGTAGAAAAGTAGCTCTAGTGCCAGATGTTTACCTAGTTGCTCGCCCCGGCGCATCGCCCCAGCAACGCATCGGGCCGCATAATTCTCCGGCACCGGATACCCACCGCGGGGTATGAATCCATGGCAGTAGTCCATTTTAATGGATAAAGTTGGATAAGCCATTACGATCTGCTGGGTCAATTTATTTATACTTTGGATCTAAAAGTTATTGCGATACTGTCACCATCGTTTGAAAAGCAAAAAACACCTTTATATCCTCTAGATAACGAGGGCAACTACTCCCATCCGATATCCTATTACTCTAGCCCCAAACAGACATGAGTTCACACGACAACGCAACATCGATATCTGGAATGGGAAATCCAGGTGTATCTCCCAGTGCACAGAAGCCGAATTCGCTGTCAATCAAAGGCTTCAAGATCAGTACGCAGAAGTTGCCCATCTTGAAAGCCGATCCCATAGAGGAGATGACGAAGAAGCTGGGTATTGCACCTCCAGAAATGATATTCGGCGATAACTATGTCACGATTGAGCATGAAGCTAGTGGCTGGGGTATTACATTCAATGCTTTCGACGCATTGGATCGCGTTGATAAAACAGGTCAAACAATGCTGAAAGTCGCCTATTCGAAGGAGTGGCAGAAGAGCAGGTACTGCCGCCGATTAGCTACCCCAGCATTGTCTAGTTATTTTGAACTGACGGATGGCAGAGAGAAAACCCACGACGGAATTAAAGAAGTTGTGAAGCCATTCGATTGGTCCTACAGTACTGATTATAAGGGCACGCTTCATCCTACGGTCCAACATTTCGAGCCAACAACAAAACCCATTCCGATCGAACTGTTGAAACGCCCTGACCCAATTCTTTTCTTTGACGATGTGGTTTTATACGAAGATGAACTTGCTGATAACGGCATCGCTATGCTCTCGTGCAAGATCCGCGCTATGCCTGGCAGGCTACTTCTCCTGTCGAGGTTCTTCATGAGACTGGATAACGTTCTAGTCCGACTCAGAGATACAAGAATCTACATTGACTTTGAAACTCGGGAAGTGATCAGGGAATATCAGTCGAAAGAGTGCGAGTATGAGAAAGTCCGTCAGGTATAGTCACTTCTTGGTTCTATTCATCGTTGGATGTACGGACAGCTAACAACTTGAAGTCTCTCGCGAACACAAGAGAGGACGTCCCAGCTACGATGAGAGATCCAAACAGGCTATCGGAAATCCTTCCCCTTGTGGAGAAGAGCCTCGAAGGAGTGGTTCTTGGTGGATAACTATGTAGCCGGTTGCTCGATGATACAACGCTTCCAATCCGAAAATAAGCCGATGATGGAGGACAACCCACCAACTAACAATCTGAGAACCCCTGAGTATTTCGATGCAGTAATTTTTTGATGGGAACCCAAGGCAGCTTGCCACTGCAATGCGTACAGCTTCGGCGTCGAGCAAATGACTCGCGCCAAACCTCGCTGGCACAGCTCGGCCGAAAGAGCTCGATCATTGATCATTCCAGGACATGTTGTCTTTGAACAGTCATACACACGATTCTCATGCTGAAAGATGACCAAGTGTGATGGTAATGTATGGGTAATAGCGACAACATCCGACTGTCCAATCGGGGAGGGTGGATTCCGAGAATACCAAACAGTGCAAACTGAGATCCGAGATAGTGGGACCGGCGATAATTATCATTGTTGTACGGAGTAGAAACCGCGCAATGCCATAACTGCAGGCTCAGGACGAATAATACAATCTGCGAAGACGCGGAATACTTTTTTTTTTTTGCCAAATCAAATTACTCATGGCTTCCAAAACATTAGGCTCTTCGTGGGTGCGAGAGCTTCGCAAATCCCAAGCTCCACGGCTACAGGTACACCCTTCAAAAAAGAAAAAGAGAAATGAAGGGGAAGCATTTATCTTGAAGCTTACAAGAACATCAATTGCAGAACTCTTGCATGATCAGAAATTCATCTATCCCGTCTACTTCACTGCAGAATTCTTACTCGAGTCTATCTACCGCTACCGCCGGCATCACCACCAGAACCTCGAAATCCCGGCTCCCTTCTTCCGCACCTACATCGAACCTTCTCCCGAATGAATTGCACCAGTCATCAATTTTCTCGGCTAGAACATCTTGTCAAACTCGTCGAGCCTCCAAGCTAGCGAGCTCTATATTACCGCGCCCCGGTACCGCAGCGGAAACCTATGTCGCATATGGCTTCACGCAGAAGTTATTCGAGGCTTGCTCCAGCCAAGCCGACTACAAGATTCCCCAAGTGTCACAGAAAGGAGCACAGGTCCCGAAAACAGAAGCTGGAGAGGATCTCGGTGTTGGCCAGGGGTGGTGGTATGAAGGTTAGTTTGCTATCTTCCTGCGTCGTTTCGGCCTTGCTGGGATTGATGGCGATGATTGCCGTTGAATTAACAATACGTCTTTCTCTACAGATCTCGGTCTCGTCCCTACCTTCTCGACATGGTCGCAAGTTACCTTCCTGCACATGTACCTCTTGACGGTGCGACTTCGCGCGCTCCCAACACGCGAGAGTCTCCAGACGTATTCCCGACACTTGATCGACCACTTCTCGCATAATGCCGAGCACCGCATGGATGTTCTTCATGGCTTCACCAGCCGTGCTATACGGAACAAGTTCCTCAGGGACCTCTTCATCCAGTGGCGAGGCGTCCTGGCTGCTTATGACGAGGGTCTCGTCAAGGGTGACGCCGTGCTGGGCGCTGCTGTGTGGCGCAATCTGTGGAAAGCTAGCCATACTGGTTCTGATGGTCAGGATATGGATTGGACTAAAGTTGCCCGTGTTGTGGCTTATATGCGCCGGGTAACTTCGGAGCTTTCCAAGGTGCATGAGGCCGACTTGATCTTCGCCTTAAACCGGGGAAGTGGTGGGAAGCCCGGTATATTCGGGTATTCCGAGTTGGATAAGAAGTTGGTCGAGGCGGGAAGGTGAAAATGGCATTTGCGAGTTGCTTATAAATTGTGTATGATGGGTTGATGTACCTTGTTCTTCTCGTGTGTCTGTCTTACTACTTACTACCAAATGTGTGTTGATTTATATCCTACTTTTCCTACCGAGTTGATATCAAAGATATATCTATATACATACTAGTCTCTTCTTCTTCTTCTTGCTTCAGTAGTCGCTCCAAGAACATTGCCTACTATGGTATTCCCCTTGAAAGAGCCGCGGTCAAGGAGTAGATGGTTAAGGTACGCAATACTAATCTCAAGGCTCTATGGGGAATCAATTGATGACTCAATGGAATGATGCAACCTATCTAGAAAACGAATAACTCCAGATGACGATGTGAAGACTGATGGAAAACAGGATCTAACTACCAACGATCAGCCATATACGCCTAATCGGGCCTCAAGCCCTCACTGCAACTCTTTAGAAGGGCTACCTTAGTAGGTTCAGAGCTGCAGAAAGTAACCAATTATACCGCCGAAGTATTTCAACTGAATTGCTATTTCTCTTCTATTTGATGGTCTTATACCCGTTCTTTATCGGGTGTGACCAAGAGTTGTATAACCTTTGAAAGAACTACCTAGTCACTTCTTTCCAAATAGATCCTTTTCCACCATTCCCCGGCAAATTGGGTGATAGAAGTCTCTGTATTTCTCGAATGTCTGGACAGCAAGCTCGCGGTTCACTCTGTTCAGGTCGCGGTACCTGTTGTAACAATCAGCGAGATGGTTTATCCAAAGCGACGAGGTGATGATCACTTACAGAGGTCGCACAAACTTCATCCTACCAATCCTTCCCAGAAGCTCTGTTGTCGGTGCAAGGACACTCTCGTCACCGGCCTTCATGCCGACCTGGAAGTACAGGTTGGAGACCTCGATATTCTCGCTCCTGGCAAGACCGTAGATTTCGCCCATGAGCTTTGACAATTCAGCGGTGAGTGGTTTCTCAGAGAGAAGAATCTGTTCAAGGAATACCACAATCTGGTTTGCTGTCAACCCTTGGATGTCACTTGCTTGAGGTTGGAAGGATGAATCAGGGAGAGACTGCCATTTCCTGGCAAGTTCGTAAACAACGTCGACAAGCGATGTGTCAAACTTGGGCTTTGGAGGCAAGCCAGGTGCATAGAACCATTTATCCCAGTCAAGATCATTCAAAAGCTTAGAAGCTTCTGGATCAGAAGCAAAGAACTCCAAAAGAGTTGCCTTGAACTCATAGGAGTCAAGGGACTTTCCTTTGAAAAGTGTGAAATACTAAGGAAAGGTGTAAGTAAGAGATTCGGAATTGAATGGGGAGACACGTACATGGGAAATGAACTTATCGAACTTAGCCTTTCCAACAAGAGTCTCCAAGAAATACAGGAAGTTGAATCCCTTCTCATACGGGATGCTTGAAAACGCATCGTCGGGGTCTTTACCCTTGAGATCAACAACCAGCTTGGTGAACTCATGGTCGTGACCGAAGTGCTCTACTGCATCCGACAGAGCCTTCCAACCTATGATGGCTGAGAAGTGGCGATATGGCTCGCCGTGCCTATGATATTACTGTTAGTATAATGTCAGAAAGCATCTCCACGTCTGCTTACAGTGTAGCCAAGATCTGGTTCGGTGCTTGTCAGCGGAAAGTGGCAATTGAAAGCGAATCAGAGCAAAGTAACGTACCCGTCTCTCAAGATACACAGTCCAGCCTTCATTTAGCCAGAAGTGCTCCCATGAAGCATTGGTGACGAGGTTGCCACTCCAGCTATGAGCAAGCTCGTGTGCAATTACGTCAACGTTTTCGCGGTCCTATGGAAGAATGTCAGCCTAGGACAATTCACTCGACGGATCAGATACCCCCAGGCATGGAGAGCACGCAGGAAGTTGGACTAACCTTCGAGATGATACTAGGAGTTGCGAATGTGAAGATCGGGTTCTCCATACCCCCATAGGGGAAACTAGGCGGCAAGATCAAAACATTGTACTCGCCCCAAACGTATGGATAGACAATTTTCTGAGCTCCTATTAGTGAATGTCGCTCTTATCGGTTCTTCCGGTTTTGCCTTTTCGAATCCGGCAAGGGAGGGAACAAACCTCGATAGCATTGATGAATTTCTCCGTGTCAGCCTCGAGTTCCCACTTGCATTCTTCCAGCTTGTCAGGGCTAGTCGCAACAAGGCTAATAGGTCCAATTGGAGCATCTGTAATATCGCTGTAGACCAGGGTCAATAACAATGTCTGAAAATGCTATCGGTGAATGCGCGACATACCCACTGGCCAAGGCGAACAGGTAGCTCGGTATTGGCACCTTCTGGTGGAATTGATACAGTTGCTTTCCAGACGACGTGTGGGTCGAAGTGCGAACTGGCACACCACTGGCAATCACCGGGAGAGGAGATGTGATGTTGAAGTCAAATGTGGACTTGACGTCTGGCGTATCCTGGCAAGGAAAAATCGACCGAGCATGAATAGCCTGGCACTGGGAAACTAAAAGCATGCAATATTAACAAGACCAGATATCCTGGGTATCTTATTTGAAATCGAAAACCACCACTTACACATATAAGGATGTTTCTTGTTGGAGGTCTGAGCAGGTGTCAACCACTGGAGTGCAGTGCACTTATCGGTGGTTTTGACAGATATCTAGAGTCCAAGTTAATCAATCATTGTAGAGGTAGGTAGGTATATACCAAAAGTGGTAATTAGTGATGTTCGAACGGCTGGATTCCTCACATACATCGACCTCAACGATTCCATCAAGCTCCACGCCTTGTTCAAGCTCGATCTTCAATGCATTGCCATACGATTCCAATGCTGGAAGAATCTTCCACTTGGATGGTTTGCCGTCGACCTTCACGTCACCAATATCCAAATACCTCGTGTCCAGGATGATTTCCTGGGATTCGCTGTTGGTAATGGATTTGAACTTGTGAACAACATTCCCGGCCAACTTCTGCTGGTCAAACAGAATGTCAAAGTTGGCTGTGACATGGGTGGACACCCAGTTATTGTAGTTGCTCAGGGTGTTAGGATCCCGCGGGGAATTGATGATGGTCGCCATCCTACGAGTCTGGATCCGAGGAGGGGTCCAGGACAGTTGAACAGTGAAAGAGGACCTGGACTTCACTCCGGTGTTGATGATGCCTCGAGAAACTCTGACTCGACAGAGATGAGGCAGTGAAAAGATCATATAAATGGTTGCGGAAACGGTTCCGGTTTCCGGGCGGAGAACGACTTATAACCTGCCGGTATTGGTTGCAGCTGTGGTTTGTGGTTTCCAAGTGTTTTTGTATGGTTCCAGATCGGACAGACGACGGGCTTCCGATCTAGATATGTTGTAATATGAATAGCTTACCTATTTGACCAGAAGCCTCTCGAAAGTAATAATTGGGGCAATTGACTAAAATCACAGATTGGAGACCGAGAGGTCCGCCATTGACTCATTCAAGATACATGTGTTGATCATCCTTCTTCGTGTGTTACCAAGTTGTTGTTGTTCTTTCTTGTGTCGTCGTTTCCAGTCGCGATCCCTTTACGCTACTCGTCAATCTCCGATTTCCTCGACGGTTGTCTGGAGCTATCAGCAACGTCCACACGTCCCCTTTCTATACATTTGACCCACTGAGACTATCATTCGACAGAATGAGTACCCCAGAAGTGCGGGTAAACCAGGGTGAGGACACACCCATGACTGAGGTCCCTCCTACTCAAGATGGTGCTGCGGATAATACTCAGCCAGATGCGCCGCACGATGTAGCTGTCGCGGAGGAAGAGCCAGCTGCGCCGGGAGCGCCAGCTGAAGCCGCTCCCCCGGTTAAGAAGAATCCAGGTCTCAAATTCCTCGAGTAAGTGTTTTCTTGTTGTCGCTGTTCCAATGACGCGCATTGACCGGTTGTGTTCCAATGGCGCGACCGTCACTTTGCTCCTTACCGTCCAATGTACTGATTCATTCGTGCCATTGCCATTAGCTTCCTCACGTCGCCGATTGTTGAGATTATTGTGGGCCAAGGAGAGAATGAGACCGTTCTGACCGCGCACCAGAACTTGCTCACAGAGTCTCCCTTTCTTTCAGCAGCTGTCGAACAATTCAAGGAGTCGGGAACAGTACGTCAAGGCCCAAATTGCTGCTGTCGCTGCTGTTTCGTCGCCATCCCATATCGAATGTCGGACGAGGTGAAACAATGTTAACCCTGGCTCGACGATCTATTAGCGCCGTATCCAACTTCCAGACGAATCTGTCGACGCGTTCGGATGTTTCCTACAGTACCAGTACACCGGCGACTACTCCCCTCTACAGAGTGACTCTCCTACCGGCCAGGATACAGAGATCGATCAATCGGGCGAGCATTTGCTCAAGCATGCGCGCGTCTACACACTCGCGGATAAATTGGGAATGCCCGCGCTGAAGACACTGGCCCATTCCAAAATCCACAGGATTCATTCGACTGCTCGTGGAGAGATCGCGTACGCCCGCTACGTATATGCGAACACAGCTCCAGACGATGTCACCATTCGGAAGCCCGTGGCAACGTTTTGGTCCCAAAGGAGTCATGTGCTGCGTCATGAGGCCGAGGACGAGTTCAAGACGCTCTGCCTTGACGTTCCGGAGCTTACCTTCGATGTCCTTACACTTGTGCTTGATCAGAAGGAAAAGCGTGCGCACGATAAGGCCGAGGCCGAGTCCGGCGTCAAGGGAAGTGCGAGGAAGAGGCTCCGCAGTGGCTTGTAGATTGAACAGGTGTTGATTGGTTCTAATTCCGTGTTGACTGCAACTCCTCAGAGCACTCATCGAATATCCTGTCAAGTTGAGCGTCCATATTGTCATTTGCATTTCTGCACATAGCTGAGCGGCAGAGATAGGATTGCGGAATTTGGACATCCTCAAAGGTTGTCCTCGGCTGAAATTTGAGATCAAAGTGTATTAAATGGCTGACCAGGTTCTTTAGGCTCAGGTGTAATATGCCTTGCTCTCTTTTTTCTTTCGTTTTGTCTCTGTATAGTTAACTGAATCAACTACGTCCTTGAACGTCCAAATTCTCCGAGGTGTGAGAGGCGAACATTGCTCAATGCAGGATCTACCCTAGCTTTGATTACTATGCTAGAAAAAATCTATGCGGCCAAAGCCTCCACCTCCTCAATGGCTTTTGGTGCTGTTGTCAGGTTGTCATAACCGTCCTTGGTGATGTGCACGTTGTCTTCGATACGTACACCACCAACACTCCAATAGCGTTCTAGAACATCGGCATCGATGTATTTCTGCAACTCCGGCGATCCCAAGAACGGCTGAATGATGAATCGGCAGAAATAGATCTGAGTAAAGCAATCAGTGGGGAACGGAACATGTGAAGGGATTGGGGTTGAATTTCGCAATGATTGGGAGTCAGAAAGACTTACGCCTGGCTCAACAGTGATAACGGAACCGGCGGGCAAGCGGCCTCGTACGCGGAGGTACTTGAACATGCTGTCCTTGTCTTCATAGTTGGGGTTTCCACCGGTGTCATGGGTATCCATTCCAAGATAATGTCCGAGACCGTGTGGGAAGAAAGCAACGCTGACTCTCTTCTCGAACAACTCTTCCTCCGAGCCACGCAAGATACCTAGCTTCAGCAGACCCCTGATGGCAATACGATGTGCGAGAGCATGGACATCCTCCCACTGGACTCCCTCCTTGAGCATGGCAATGCATTCCAGCTGCATCTGCAGGACGATTTTGTAAACCTGGCGAGTCTCCGTGGCAAACTTTCCGGACAGAGGGAACACGCGAGTAATGTCAGCGCAGTACGTGCGATACTCACCCCCCGCATCGATGAGGATATTCTTCTTCCTCTCCTTGGTGACAGGGTCGACCAGGTCGTCATCATTCTTCCCGTAATGAAGAGTGGCCCCGTTCTCATCGCAGGCGACGATAGGGTGATAGGACTGTTCCCGACAGCCGTTGGCGATGCAGGTGGCAATGAATGCTCCTTCAATTTCACGCTCATTCTGGGCAGTCTTGGACGCTTTGATAGCGGCAACGTGCGCCTTGGCCGAGATGTCATTTGCCTTTCTGAGAAGAGCAACTTCGTACTCGTCTTTCACCACACGGGTGTTATCAATTGCCTCCATCAGAATGGAAACAGTAGTCTCCGCAAATCCGTGGAATTTGGTGTCTTCCGATATCTGATGCGAGATTGCGAATGCAATCGCTTTTCCACCATGCCCGGAGGCTATGGAAGCAAGCGTGGCATTGAGTTCCGTGGTTGGCAGCGCACGGTCAACATCGTAAAGCTTCAGAGCTTCAGCAGAGGAGAGTGGAAGGCCAGACCAGATGACAGACTCTGGATCGATTGGAGGGATGAACAGTATCAGTTCGTCGGTGCTGATATCATATGTCAAGTATGAATCGGGGAGAAGACATCCGGACAGATAGAAGAAGGGACGACGTTGCCTATAATTAAACCGGTTAGTGTCCTGAAACGGCTCAGGATAAATGATTGTCTTGTACCTAAATGGCATTGTCTCGTCATTGTCTTCGATCATCCGAGTTTTCTGTGCTTCCAAGTAGATAAGACCAGGACCGCCATGGCCACGAGTGCGGAGATACTCAGCAACTCGGCGTGCATGAGCTTTGGCGGGATATTTCCCTGCCAAGACAGTGTCTACAGTAGCCATTGTGTATTCGCCTAGGCTTGCAGAACACAATCTGAGAAATATTTTTGAAAGCTCATTGCAATTTCTCTCAGACTCAGAGACAGCTTTCTGCCGGTCAGCATCGCGCGGGGCTGCGGGGCCAACAATCACCGGGCCGGTTATCGTCGGATCGGTTCCCGTTATCTAGATCTTAGGGCGTACAGTACACTGTAGTATATACAGTAGTCTCGTAGCTACTAGCAACCGGGTAAGACTGGGAGAAAATAATGTGAAATTATTATCAAGGAGAATGTAACATTGATGTGTACAATTACGCCACCAGCATCTACCTTGATGGGCTGTCCTGACTGGCAGAAGCCACATCTTCGAACTCCATTTCCCACTGATCGATTTCTGCGAACTTCTTTGCCTGCAGTCGTAATTCTTCGCTGATAAAAGGCTGCGGGGGCTTTGGGGTCACCGAGAGGGTGTCAGAATCGAATGCGTCCGAATCCAGAGCTGACGAAAGTGGAGAGGATGCATCCATAGGTTGATTTTCTTTGTCGGGCTCACTGGCCCTCGACGGGCGAGAGTATGTGATTTTTTCTTTGGTATTAAGCTGGTTCGTACTCTCCGTATTTGGCTTCTTTTTCTTTCGATTCTCTTTATTGGTTGGTTTCAATTGAGCCCGCGAATTTGACTGCGCTTTAGATGTCTCCGTCTGTTTTCGCTGCGATCTTGAAAGCTTTTTCGAAGGCAAATAGCTCAATTCATCATCGTCTTGGTCCAGACCTTCATCAGGGTAGTCGTCTTCGCTATCGTCGCTGGGAACTTCAAATTCACCACCGCCACGACGTTCGCGTTGTCTTTGACGTCGTCGAGGAAGAAGTTTCTCCTGAAGTGCTGCGGTGGACAGATGATTCTGGGCATCAGTGACGTCCTCGGACTTCTTGCTCGGTTTCCTCCTGCGGGTTGCCGTGGCTGACGGCGAGTGTTCTTTGGCTGGCGCCGACACGGTTTTCTCAGGACTAGCCGGTGAGCTGCTGCTGACGGGCGGCGCCATCGTCTGACTGAATGCTTCCGGAGATTCCAGGGGAGAAGGGACATCCACGGAAACTTCGGATACGCCGTCATCAATCTCAGTAAGGGGTGAGCCACTTGGTGTGTCTTCTACAACACCCAAAGGTGACTGGGGCACTTGAAGTACTTCGGGGGTTCGCTTCCGCTTTCGTGAACTACTGGTCGATGGTAATGAGGGTTCAGTAGGCGAGGTTGCTGCATGTTTTATCAAAAGAGATTTGCCTCGTGAAAGGTTTAGCGGTGTTGATTCATCCTCCGGGGCTAAACCACCAAGAAAATCATCGTCATCATCAAAATCAGAAGATCCGTCATCGGCTTGCATCATCTCTAGGATGCTTGGTTGTCGCGGTCTCCTTCTGAAATTGCTCAAAACAGAACTTTCATATCCTGGCGTGCCAGGGATCCTCGAGCTCATATCTCCTTTCCGTCCTGCAAGAGAGAGCGTTGATGAATATCCACGAGCTCTTGTAGGCGGCCGGCTGCCTGTGGCTACACGCTCTCCCAATGGCGATGACTCGATTGCTTGCTCTGGTACTTTTGCCATGGGCGTCCGACTCCTTGTTTGCCGTGCTTTTGCCGATCCTGCAGCGCCCTCCAAGGATTCTGTTGGTGGTGAGTGGGAAGTATCCAGTCCCTGAGTGCCATTGTTTGCGTCTTCCACACCTATCTCATTCTTCTCAGCCGACTTTGCGCTTTTTTCTGTCGAGACAGACGTTGCCTTGGTCGCCAGGCGATTTCGTTTTGCAGGTGGCCGCGGCATGTTGAAAAGAGAATCACGAATCGCGCCTCCTGGTACTTGATTAGGCTATGATTTGGTGAATCGCGATTGAATGATCGATTGATCGGAAATAGAGCACGAGGTGTCCCAAGTCAGGCGTTTTGTCGTTCCAATTTGCCGGGGACTATGGAAGAATGTACATTCAAATTTTTAGCCTCTAAAACAGACAGTCGTGAGCGCGAAACGTACCTGAAGGTCCTGAACTCTAGCGAATGCTTCGAAATCGAATGGTATATACTGTGGAGTTTCTTGGGTGAATTCGCGTCCCGGTGTTTGGGCCGTGACGCGTCGTTGACACGTGCATCGGGTGCGACGTGCGCACCAATCAGCAACTGGCGGCCCCTTTCCCCTTCCATCCATGGATGGTAATAAAACCACCTAGGTATTGTTACGCACTCAAGAGTCAAGACCCTAGGGTCAAAGATACAGGTACTTAAATCTTTGGCCGTATAACTGACTGCCTTTCTTTTTCCTGTCCCTTCCTCTCCCCTAAAGCTATATGGAGTATCGATGGCTGTCCAGTGTCTACTGTTATCTTACGATACAGCCTTGAAAACGCTAACAGAAGTCCCAATATAGCGTTGACATGTGGGAACCCACTCAAAGACACCTTATCATATCTTATGGCATCCCTCGTGTAATTCATTTCGCTACTGGCAAATTAACTCCGGCCATTGCGACCATGGGAGGAACCCCGCAGTTCCCCAGCTTTGGTGGCATGATGGCATCGCCGAACCAGCCACGGAATGATTACTCCGTGAACGTTGTCGCAGCCCTGTACGGACGTACATAATAGTACACTACACGACACACAATAAGTAGTACGGCTATAGTGCATGCAAGGCTAGCCAATTTTATTCTCGAATCCACCAAGGAAATCTGGGGGATACCACGCTCATGCACGGGGGCACAACCTCACCGGGTGGGGTACTGATGGTACTTGATTCTTGGTGATCAAAAGCTCTGGCCTTTTCGGTTGTGAGCATACCTTACCTAGGAAAGTGCTGTGCCTTTAGCGTGCATGTGCAGACAGTTCCATTGGACGGTTACTTGAGGCTTGAGAGGGAGGAGGGGTGAAATAATCAGCTGCAGCTATCAGCAATGGCATTTGGTGATGTTTTAATTCATGCACAAGAATACAAGAATACGAGCGGTCGTCCCTGGGGAAGCCAATGGTAGACGAACTAGCATACTCCGCCTCGAATCGTCCATTTCGAATTTCCTTTGGGCCAGTCCTTTCCCTCTTCTTCCTTCCTTCCCCGGCTCGTGGAGATCATTGATCACCCTCAGTTTCTTTTTGATTGCAGAGCCCCTATTTGAGTCTCTAGAGGGGCTTTAATCTGCGTGCGAAGGAGGAGGATCAACGCAAATGTTATGTGTCTCGTCTCGAGAATGTCCGGATCATACAACCTCTTGAGTCGATAGTTGTATGGGCGCAAAAAATGCGAGCTATACCTCGAGCACTATGAACAGCGTACCACGTATCCCCTGGATGCCGATGGAAGTCTGCTGGTCATTCGTGTATGAGATTTGATATTGAGCCATCGTCAGACATCAAACCATGCCCCCTTTTCCGGAAAAAGAGGTGGTGAAAGATCCTGGGAATAAGGATGCTGCTGCCGGTGACCTTCCAGTGCCTAAGAAGAAGCGCTCGAACTCCGAAGTCGCAGAATACCCACGGAGACGTGCCACAATTGCAGTATGTCTTCGCATTCCCGTTACATATCTGCTTCCACGACCCTTTCTTGACCGCTGCAACAGTGCCAGATTTGCCGCTTTCGAAAAACAAAATGCGACGGCGCGCGACCAAAATGCCGACTTTGTACGGACCTTGATGCTGATTGTATCTATCGAGAGCCAGGCATCAAGCTCGACGCAGGGGATAAGTTGATCCTTGAGCGATTAACCAGAATCGAGGGCCTTTTGCAATCAAGCGTAGCCGGGCAGGCAGCCCATTTTGCTTTGTCTTCGACTTCTCCGACAACTAGTAACGATACTAATCAGGGAAGTGACGATGTCGTCGCAAAAACATCGAGCATTGCCGCAGTGCCCGGGCCGATGACTATGGTCGGGCTTGGATCTTGGGCCAACCCGCCAACGAGCATCTCGACTATGCCCAAATTGCATACGACACCCGCTCTGCATCTTCTGCAGTGGCCCTTTATCAGGGACCTGGTCTCTGGGCCCTACGATCCTCAGAATCTACTACAATTGGAAATGGCTCGCGAGCCCCTCAGATTTACCTCATCCACAGGGCTTGACTTATCCAATGCCGCCATCTATATCCAGGCTTTCTTCGAGAAGGCCAATGTCTGGTATGCCTGTGTCAACCCATATACATGGAACCGGTACTATAGAACAGCCGTTTCGCATGGCTTTCGTGACGGCCCGGAGAGCTGCGTCGTCTTATTAGTTCTAGCCCTGGGGAATGCAAGCCATCATGGAAGCATTTCATTGGTACCTCCAGACAGGGAACCTCCTGGGTTGCCGTATTTCGCGGCTGTTTGGAGCCTTCTCCCATCGCTGGCAATGCGAAATTCGGTGCTCTCAGCCCAATGCATGATTCTAGCCTCGGCATACCTGTTCTACTTGGTTCGGCCGCTGGAGGCTTGGACATTGTTATCGAATGCTAGCATGAAATTACAACTCTTATTCGGCAATCCCAGTCGTGTACCACTGCAATGGAGAGAGTTGAGCGTCCGGTTGTACTGGAATGCTTTGCTATATGAGAGTGACCTACTGGCCGAATTAGATCTGCCCCACTCTGGAATCGTGCATTTTGAAGAACTTGTCGACCTTCCCGGAGGTTTCGAAGAAGAGGAGGATGACGAGGATGAGGACGACGAAGACGATGGCGACGACACGATTGCAGATGAGCCAGTTGGCCGAGACGAGCTCTGGTATTTTCTGGCTGAGATCGCCTTGCGAAGACTGCTCAATCGCGTTAGCCACATGATATACCAAAAGGATAGCGCTCTGACGCTGGGGTCGCTGGGTCCCATTGTTTCAGAGCTAGACTTTCAACTCTCCCAGTGGCATGAGAGTCTCCCTTATCCGGTCCAATTCCCCCTAATGCAAGTACCTCTTTCCAACCCCGTCCAGACCGTGTTGAGACTCCGCTACTTCGCTTGTCGCACTATCATCTATCGACCTTATATTTTGGTAGTGCTTGAGAATGAGCAGGCAGTAACGGATCAGACGGTGAGGGAACGTTGCCGGCGATGTCTGGAGGCTACCTTGCGCCAACTGGAGAATATCGCCAGTCACCGGGAAGGCCACCTACCCTATCTTTGGCAAGGTGCTCTTTCGATGGTTTCTCAATCGTTACTGATCATGGGGGCAACCATGTCTCCTGCCCTCTCCGCCCTGTTGCCACCTTCTCTCAGAGTAGATGCAATCATAGCCGGTGTTGTGGCTGAAGTGGAGCGATACGCCCACCTCGCTCCCAGCTTAAGACTATCTGCCGAGATCATTCGTGACGCAGAGAGACGGCGGCAGATCTGTCTCAGGTCAGCAGGGGCGCGCGTGTGAGCTGGCGTTGGCTGTGCTGTATTCCGAGGGCTTCTCCCGTACTCTGGCTGAAAGCCCGAACCTTCCTGTTGCGCTTCGACTGCGACACCCGTTGTCGAGAGCAAAGCAAGCCCCGATCACCTAAACGTTCAGGTTCGAGACATGTTGCCTGCGCGCCAATTGCCATTCAATGATTAGAACTCCATTGCGCAAAGTGTCAAGTGCCAGGACTACACGTCGTTGGTTACCCTCAAGCTTCTGTTCTTCTAGGTGATACTTAATCCGATTAGCTTCATCGCCTGAGATAATCTACCTATCCCTCGAAGCCGGACCTGGCGATAATCCGTAGATGGCGAAAATTATTAAGAATCTTGAAAACTTATTTAGAAAGGCGGGATATGTTTTTGGACTTTTTGTGATTTATAGATTCAACTATGATAGAAGAATAAAACTTTGTATACTTTCAATCTTAAATAATCAAATATAAGCTATCCTCTCATGGAGATAATTACCTTTGAATATATTGGCTCTAGCAATCGTTGGTAATATATTAAAAACATGAGAAGGGCATCGCAAAGAATTTTGGTACACTCTTCCTCGTCGCTAAAGAGCGTTTAAAGAGCGTTTGCGGCGTTCAGTCCGCCGTAGTTGCTCCGCTCAATAAGGCCTATTTACACACGCCAGTCAGTTAAATACGCACAGTTGCAGCGAGCCGATGTTGATAATTGCAAGTTTTGTTAAGAATTGAAGGTCGTCGAGGATGGCGGATTTACCAATCATGAACATATCTCTATCTGATGAGAAGCTTCCATAGTAGCTCCCCAGTAGCTCAGCCACATGTCAATTCAGCCACAGCAATTTGGAGGCCTATTCATTCCGTTTGTTGGTTCAGCTGCAGCAAGTTAGCACCTTTTCCTTCAGCAAGGACCATATCAGCTATTTTCTGTGTCGGGCAGTAGACAAGCAATGAAAGACTGAGTCCTTGGTTGGCATGATACCTGGATTCCAACTTTTCCAAGCAACTTTCTTCTTTCCTTATATAACGCGTGTAGGGATGACTTGACCGTTGCATTCGAGTGCACAGAAGATGCAGATGAATCAGTGTCGTTTCCTTGGAATCTTAGGTAGCCTCATCTGATGCGGTTACATTATCCACTTCAATGATGTCTGACTTCTTCAATGATCGCTTCGGCTTGATCTTGCAGGAATTGAATCATGGTACCGCTCCGGGCGGCCCGTCTGTAGAGACGGACTACTGCAAGTACTGCCGTACCAGTGGCCACAGAAAGGAACCGTGTAGTACGTACCCCTTTCCCGCCCTTCTTTCCATCTCCCGTCCCGTCCGCGGACTCTTTCTTCCTTTTAAACCTTTCCTGCTCTTCTCTCAGTTTTGTAGACTATTGAATGTATTGTTGATTGCTTAAATATCCCCGTATTTCACGATTCACCATTCCTCGTGGACGGGAACCCCACATTGGTCTTTTTTCATCCCCTATTTCACTGGTCCAGGTCGGTCCTAAACATCCCCGCGGCACAATTCCTCTTTGTCCCACCCCTGAGTGGTGTTGTTTACAGAACAATTCCCCTTGACTGCCACCCACATGTACTGACTACAGCTGTTCAGAATCAGATATTACAAGGTTTAATCTTCCTAATATTCTCATTACCGCTCTTGAAAGCTAGTGAAGGTCGCGATCGTTGCCCTGCTGGAGTCTCGACTCTTGGAGTGATTGAAGGAATCCATTCCGCCTGCTCTCGAACCGGACCTAGCTCTTGTCCTCCGCTTCTCACTCCAAGTCAGTCACGTTGCTTTTTAACATGATGTGGTAACGATCAACAAGCACTGACCGAAATTGGTTTGGCTGGATGAAGGAATGTATCTGTACTAAGCACACAATTGAGATGCCCATGAGCATATAGGAGACAATGCGTTAAAGCTTGTTGGTGACAGATAGGGAGGCGAAACGACCCGATATACATCACTCTATACAACTATCCTGGCGATTACTGTGGCCAATCACTCTCTATACTTCACCAACAACGCCCGATGGTCGTCGGAGAATGAGCGGAACAGTTTACAGCCGGGACTTGATTGCTCAGATTCACAACTTCCGTCACCACTGCAGCATTATAAACTCTGTGAGGAGCTAAGATACTCTACCATCCTCGGGTTTGCCGAAAGTCGTCGTCTATAGAGTTGCCAGACTTGCAATTGCATTCAGCTTGTCTACTCATCATCGAATTTGGTCCTCCTAGTGATCCTCCACTCACAATAACTTCATCACCTCCCGCATTTACCTTGATCTTGATACATATTTCCTGCGAAGTATACAGACATTCAAATCAGCTTTCCGAGCAGACACCTTGCATTTGACAACGCAACCGGCCACCACTGCGCTTCAGGCCTTCGTTACTACTACCATCGAAAATGCTGCATCATCCGACTTCAACATCCGCGGCGAACCCTTTCCAAAAGCGCCCTTCCAGACCCGCATCACCAGACCATGCACCCGCAATCTATGGCAACAGGGCACACTCCCGCTCATCACGCCCTGGTTCAAGAAACATTCTGGTTAAAGACGGAGCTCCCAACCCTGCAGATCAGTCATCCAGATTTGGCGCAGTCACACCAACACCGTTGGTGTCTAACATGGAGGACATTGCAAATCCTCTCTATGACAGCCCAGGTAGTGCTAATGCCGTCAAAGAGGGTCTTGGCAGCGTGAATCGTTGGTCTCAATCGACATCGTCGAGTAAGAGCCCTCCTCGGTACATAGGCCATCTCCGAGACAGTTCTAGAAGATCAAATTCCGGTGATTATGGATCTATCGAAGGGCCCGCAAGTACTACAAGGAACCTTACTCCCCATCAGTCACCGCGGACGGCGAACTTGAATCAGTGGCCGGAGAACTACAGCCCACAAAGGCAACCATCACTTGCGCCCCAATCTGCGGGTCCGCCTGCTTTGGTTCTTCCAGATTTCAGCAAGTTACCGGTCCTCCCCCAATCCTTAGCATCAAACGATGCCACAGATTCAGCTCAGTCGCACGCTGGCCTGGTGAATGCGATGGTCCCCTCCGCCGACCTGTTTCAAGATCCCTGGAGGGAAAGATCGGGCTCCAGAGCGGAAGGCAGTGAGCAGTATGCTGTCATTAGCTCAGCAAATCGTGTGCCGCAACCAAATCATCGTGGTGCTATGGGAAGTGATGTTTCTGGGCAAAATACGTCTTTGTTCGCACCCAAGGAGAAACCACGCGAAAATCGACAACGCGCGCCATCTCAAAAAGCGATGCTCTCAAAAGCGCTACAGAAGGCGAACACGGCAGTCCTTCTGGACAATGCAGCCAACTTTGAAGGAGCTATGGAAGCCTATAATGACGCATGCCAGTTACTTCAGTTGGTGATGCTTCGTAGTAGTGGCGGCGATGACGAGAAGCTGAAGCTTCAAGAAATCGTGAGTGCTCCGTCTTCTTGCCTACCCTTGTGTATCATGGTGTTATCCAGGGCTGACTTGCGTAGCGTGATACATACATGATCCGAATCAACGAGCTTGAACGATTGGACTTCTCGTTCCAACAGGGCGACGGCAAAGCTCTCCCTCAACGTCCACTTAGCGAGGAGTCATTTGGCGATGTCTTTCAATCACTTGACCAAGAGGAAGAGTTTCTCAGTGGGAGCATGGGTCCTTCGCAGGGGGACTCTCAATCTCGTCAAGCAGGCATTGAAGAGCCGCGGATGTTGGGCCCGGCGCAAATACCACCAAGGTGCCAGTCATTGCTGCCCTCTGCTTTCGACGATGAGCTTCGGTATATGAGTGCCTCTCCCGGATCTAAGAAACAGCACGATCGCTCGCGTTCTCAATCGTCCTGGCAGAGGTCTCGCAATGAGCACCCAGATGGAGCTCATCCTGCTGCGGACCTGCAATCACCGCTTGCGATTTCTCCGCGAAGACTGGGATCTCCCGAATTGCCAATAATGGAAGCGAATCACTCGCATGACGCTCAGCATGTGGAGCAGCCGAACTCGAACATGTTGAATGCAGGTGCCAGGGACGTCAACGGATCAACATCATGGCTCGACACAATCGACGAATCTGGTGCCTCTTCACCCGTTTCCATGCAGTCCCAAGCATCATCTTTATATTTACGACGCAGAGGAAGTCGCCGTTTCAGCAATGGCACGGAGGCCGAATTTGATGCCGCTCTAGATGCAGCTGTGGAAGCTGCTTATGATGAAGGCTTAGAGCCTGCGTTGGATGTGTACAACGATGTCAGTGACGACGATATAGTGTCAAACGCTCGTCGAAATATTGAGCTAGCGAAGGAGAAAGTGAGAGAAGCGGAACGAGAAGCCGAGGTAGCTATGACGCGTGGTCGAGAAATGCGGCAGGGTCAGGAGCAGACTGGTTTCGAATACTCCAATGGTCCTGAATTGGACTATCTTGATGAGGAAGCCGAAGAAGAGGAGCGTCTATTGGAAGAAATGACCAACGGTTATGTTATGGATGACTTCGAATTCGACTTGCAGTCCAAGTCAGCTCTTCCTCGACAGTCGGACTCGAGTAGCTTTTCTGGTAGAACATGGGGAAGCTCTGTCGCATCCAACATGACACCGGCCGCGGTACCTCTGTCTCCACTTGCGGAAGATGATGTTTTACCACCCGTCGGGGTGAAAGAAGAACCCAACGAGTCGTCTTCGATTGCAGGATCCACAGCATCCCCAGCAGAAGAGACATCGTCCGATATTTCCACGTTGCCCCAGACCTCTTCCCTGGCCAAGCCACCTTCGAGCGTCGGCCCAAGCGTGAGAGCTCGAAGGTTGTCAGGTCAACATCCAAAGGAGCTGAAGATTGAAACTAGTACTCACATCAGGACGGGTTCCGCTACCCCCAAACCGGAGCCGCTATCCATGCCGTCGACCAGCCGGCTACAGTCAATTCAAATCGAGGAATCTCAAACCGGCTTTGCAATCCCTGCTGCCAACAATGCAACCTCTGCTTCCAATCCGCCGTCATCATTCCATTCGAGCAAGCGAAATGCGTCAATTAGCTCTTTCGCTGAGGATAATTCTACGCACCCCAGTCTTTCCAGGGTTATTACCCAAGAAGCGGGCGACTCGGGGATCTCAAATATACCATCGCCGGCACGTCCGATTGGAAAAGTACCTTCTGCGCCAGATAACTTGGGCAAAAGCAGTTCGAACATGAAAACATTCCGGTCCAGAAACGTATCAGTCTCAACCCCCGACCCGTCTACTGACTCCCCGATCACCCCGTCTAGTAGCACATTTCCTACTCTGGAGTTCCAGAAAGGGGTGTCAACGGGCTCCGTTCCTATTCTACCAACCCCAACCGGTGCAACTTTCACCCTGAATGGTCTTCCGACTGGCGGAATGTACTTATTTGACAACAACATCCACTCGCCAACCAGCCCTGGTTCTCCTAATCCGGCCGCTGTCAATGCTCCCATACCACTAGAACCTTGTCCCGAATCATTCCTTCTACGCCCATTTTGGCTCATGAGATGTCTCTATCAGACACTTGCCCATCCTCGTGGTGGTTACCTGTCCACGAAGCTCTTTGTCCCTCGAGACGTCTGGCGTGTCAAGAATGTCAAAATCAAAGCACTTGAGGAGAAGGTGTCTAACTGCGATTTACTTACGGCTGCATTACTGAAATTGGCCCAGGTGGATACATATGACGCTGATGCTGTGCTAGAAGAGATGCAGTCGCTAGAAAGCGTTCTTGATCAAGTGCAAACCTCATTGTCGAAAAAATTAGGCAGCGAGGTTGGTGTTCACGGAGCCATGCCGCTTTTTAAACTGGCTGCCAGCTCAGAGGATGCGAATGCTACCTCTGATACTTTGCCCTCCAAAATATCCAGTGGGCCAAGCAAGTCGTATCTGACCTCGTGGCGCAAACTGCGCTCCAAAAATTCGGCGCATGGAGCAGCAACACCACTGCCTGGCTCGAGAGAAACTGGTAAGGAAAATCTCACAATCAGCTCTCTTCCAATGACCTCGGCCCCCGTCTCTCAATCTTCGAAGCGCAATGTAATGCAAGTCCAGTTTAATGGACCCAATGCGAACTATATGGGAGCCTTGGCGCGCTTGTGTGATGCTGCTCAGGTATTAGGTGAGCATACCCTCCTTCAAATTCAGCGAATGCCCTTAGAACGCTACTGACCAGGGCAGATCAAATTGCGCGGCAAGTTGAAGATCCGGGATTGAAACATTCCTCGCCAACTCTGGTTGGCCTAGAACTTAGCACACGCCACGCTGCTGAATTTTTTGGCTTCTACGTCTGCCGATTCGCACTCAACGATGTTGGCATGATGCTTGATAAGTTCATTAAACGCGGCAGTGAATGGGTTTTGATTTGATGCCATGAATATCTCCCCAGTCCAAAGTACCGCTTTCCAATTTCTCTTGACGACTCACTTTCCCGGACCGTAAGGGACCAATGATACTCGCTGCATGTTGTTCAACGTCTTTTTTTTTTTTTTTTTTTTGTGTTTGTCGTCACTTTAAGATACCATTTCTCTTCCCTGTTCTTCTTCTTCTTCCCTTTTTTTACGAGCTATTCTCAAGATTTCAAAAGGCGTTGGCAATGACCATGTCTACTATATACAGTACTTATACGAAGGTGCTGGACCCCTGCATCTTTCACTTGGACATATGCCCTTTTATTGTTCATATATCACCCTTTGATGAAGGATTATGCATACTGACCATTCTACATTGTCTTACGCGATTAATGAATCTACCCTGGATGTTCTTTTCTGCCTCCGTGTGATAATTGACAGTGTCTGTCTTTGCGACTGACATGATCGCGCTTGCAACTTTAAGTGGTTTTCTCACGCCATGCCATTTCCCGAAGCAATGGCATGCTCCCTCGGATCGTGTTTCCTGCACTTTCTTCAGGATGTCAAATAGTTCCAATCTCCTTGGTTATCATTTGGCCTTCCAACCATATAGATGACCGGAACAGATGTGCACCTTCATTGCGTTAGACGCTCTTTAGGCTCCGTTAGCTAATCAGCACTGGCCATAATCAAGCGTAATAGAAACACAATGTGGCGAGTCCTAAGAAAGAATGAAGATCTGGATCATCTGGCACTCGGTGCACACGGAACGATTTCGGCGATAGTGCTATATATATTTTGGATCGTCTGGGGTTTTCCTTTGACCACAAGAGGTACCCTATGACAAGGTCCTCATATTTGGGAGCAAATCAAAGTTGATCGAGGGTGTCGTGGCATAGATTTTATGGACCGAGTAGCAGTTTGGACGTCGATAATCCGGACCTCAACTACGTTGACGCGTGCTTAAGATATGGCAAGAACCATTGGGGAAACCATAGCGTTCCATAGCGTTCAGTCCGCCCTAGTTAGTACCCCGTACGTAAACCCCTCATTCCCCCCGCGTCTCCCTTGTCTACCTATTTATCTATTCTCCCTCCCCGGGCTCCTCCTTCTGGTACTACAGTACAACCAGTTCATTGACTTATATATAGCATTCCATTACCCCAGACTCAGTGAACCTCATGGATTCATCACAGAAAACAAAGGGTATTCGCATTGCTATTGATGTACTGCTCCTCTGCCTACCATCTTATCTTATCTCCTTCCATATAAAGCGCTGATCAGCTCTCTTAGCGCGGTGGCACTTTCACAGACTGTGTAGGGAATCCAGGAACTGGTCGTATAGAGGATGATGTCCTAATCAAGCTCCTTTCGGAGGACCCTTCCAACTATGAAGATGCTCCTCTCGAAGGCATTCGTCGGATTCTCTCCAAATTCACGGGTCGTGAAATTCCCCGTGGGGAGCCCATCGACACTTCGCTCATCCAGAGCATCCGCATGGGCACCACCGTCGCCACAAATGCTCTCCTGGAACGCAAGGGTGAGAGGATTGCCCTGGTAGTGACCAAAGGTTTCAAGGATTGTCTCCACATTGGGAATCAGTCGCGCCCAAAGATTTTTGATTTGGCCATCAAACGGCCCGACGTTCTTTATGAAGAGGTCATCGAAATCGACGAGAGAGTCACGCTGGAAGATTATGCGGAGGATCCCAGTCGACAGACTACTCCAACACAGCCGCGTGATCGAACCAATTCCGATGCTGATATCGTACGCGGTTTGTCGTCGGAGGCCGTTCGCATCTTCAGACGACCTTCTGGGGACACCGTGAGGTCACAATTACAAGCCCTGTACGACAAGGGTATTCGAAGCATTGCAATCTGCCTCATGCATGGGTACACCTTCCCTGACCACGAAGCCCTAGTGGGCAGACTTGCCTCGGAGATTGGCTTCAGCCATGTCAGTCTGAGCCACCAGCTGATGCCAATGATAAAGATAGTGGCACGGTCGACGTCGGCCTGCGCGGATGCGTATCTGACTCCTACTATCAAGAAATATATTTCCGGGTTCCAAGCTGGATTTGAAGGTGGCCTAGGCAGGGAAAGCGTCAAGAGAGAACCTGGCACGAAAGGTGCACGGTGCGAGTTCATGCAATCTGATGGTGGCCTTGTGGACGTCGATCAATTCTCGGGTTTGCGAGCCATATTATCTGGCCCAGCGGGAGGCGTCGTCGGTTATGCCTTGACCTCCTATGATCCAGAGACGGGCATCCCAGCAATCGGGTTTGATATGGGCGGAACAAGTACTGATGTCAGTAGATATGGCGGTCGTTATGAACATGTCTTTGAAACAACCACCGCCGGTGTGACAATACAGTCACCTCAATTAGACATCAACACAGTGGCAGCAGGTGGCGGATCTAGGCTCTTCTTTCGCAATGGTCTTTTCGTCGTGGGTCCGGAGTCAGCAGGCGCACATCCCGGCCCTGCCTGTTATCGCAAGGGCGGGCCTCTGACGGTCACCGACGCGAATCTTTTCCTTGGTAGACTAATTCCGGACTTTTTCCCAAAGATATTTGGTCCAAAGGAGAATGAAGGCTTGGATGAGAAGGCCAGCCGAAGTTTATTCGAGGATCTGACACAGAAAATCAACGAGGAAATAACTCAAGGTAACCGGGACAGGGAAATGACCCCTGATGAGGTAGCATATGGCTTCATCAAGATTGCCAACGAGACAATGGCTAGACCGATTCGTTCTCTTACAGAAGCAAAAGGTCACGACACTTCGAAACACAGGTTGGCTACTTTCGGAGGTGCAGGAGGACAGCACGCTGTTGCCATCGCCGAAAGCCTGGGGATTAGACAAATACTGATTCATCGATACTCTTCGGTTCTCTCGGCTTACGGGATGGCATTAGCAGATGTTGTGGACGAAAATCAGGAACCGGAGTCAAAGGTATGGTCCAACGCGAAGGAAGTCCGGGGGGAGCTCCAGAGCAAAATGGAAGACTTGAAGAAGAGGTCGAAGCAGAGATTACAGGATCAGGGCTTCGATGAGAACTCAATTATTGTCGAAGAATATCTGAATATGAGATATCGCGGGACAGAGTCTGCACTGATGGTTCTCAAGCCCACCAAAGAGGAAGCCGGAAACCGGTACGAGGGAGACGATTGGGCCTTTAGAAAGGTCTTCATGACGCAGTATGAGCAGGAGTTTGGTTTCACCCTTCCCGACCGAGATATCATTGTCGACGACGTACGTGTCAGGGGCATCGGGAAGAGTTTTGAGGGTCTCGAAAAGACAGTCGATCAGCAGCTTAAGGAAGCGAAGCCTAGAGATGTCGCCAACAAGGAATATCGAATGTCACAGGTGTATTTCGAAGGAGGTCGACTTGACACGCCTATTTATAAACTGGAAGACCTGGAAGTAAATGATCGTATAACGGGTCCAGCAATCCTGGCAGATGACACCCAAACCATCGTTGTGACACCGAAAGCAACCGCTCTTCTGACCAAGACCCACGTTGTCATCAATATTGGGCAGTCTGAGTCCATGCAAACTCAAGCAAGCACAACCGATGTTGATCCGATTATGTTGAGCGTCTTCTCACATCGCTTTATGGCCATTGCGGAACAAATGGGACGCGCACTGCAAAAGACGAGTGTCAGTACCAATGTGAAAGAAAGGCTGGATTACTCGTGTGCTTTGTTCGATCCTGATGGCGGGCTCGTCGCCAACGCCCCCCATCTTCCTGTTCATTTGGGAAGTATGTCAACTTGTGTACGAATGCAAGCACAGATATGGAAAGGCAAGCTGAAGCCTGGCGATGTGATCGTATCGAATCACCCAGAATTTGGGGGTACTCACCTTCCTGATATAACGGTCATTACGCCTGCATTTAATGGGGGGAAGATTATATTTTATGTGGCGTCCAGGGCGCATCATGGTAAGTAGTTCGCCTTCTCGATGAAACTAAGTAAACCTCTGACATCTCGGATAAGCTGATATTGGCGGTATCCTTCCTGGCTCAATGCCGCCCCATTCCAAAGAGCTGTACCAGGAGGGTGCAGCGATCCAATCGGAGCTTCTCGTATCTCAAGGCGAGTTCAACGAGAAACGTATTACCGAGTTACTCTACCACGAGCCAGCTCAATATCCGGGCTGTAGCGGAACCAGGTGTCTGGCAGACAATTTGAACGATCTGAAGGCTCAGATTGCTGCGAACAAGAAAGGTATCAGCCTAATCTCCGCTTTGATTGAGGAATACAGGGAGGATGTAGTGATGTTCTACATGAAAAACATTCAAGATAATGCCGAATTGAGTGTGCGCAATCTCTTGAAGGAAGTTAGCACGAAATTCGCCGGGAGGGATCTCAGCGCTGTTGACTATATGGATGACGGCAGCCCCATCAAGTTGAAGATATCGATCGATGCAGAAAAGGGAGAAGCAGTGTTCGATTTCACCGGAACAGGACCCGAGGTGTACGGTACGTATTCCATGACTTGCGTTCTTTCCGGGACAGGATTGAATCCCCAAACGCACCACCAATCACTATACTGATCGAGGAACAGGCAACATCAACGCTCCTGAAGCTATCACATATTCTGCAATCATCTACTGCCTGCGCTGTCTCATCTCCGCCGATATTCCATTAAACCAGGGCTGCCTGAAGCCGATTCAAGTCCGGATACCCGAAAACTCTCTTTTGTCGCCTTCGGATAGAGCTGCCGTAGTGGGGGGAAATGTTCTCACGGTGAGTCGAGTTTCACCTTCCTTTCATAGCTGCAATGCTAACTCTAAACTTTTAGAGCCAGAGAGTAACCGATGTCATACTCAAGTGTTTCAATGCCTGCGCTGCCTCGCAAGGCGACACAAACAATCTGACATTTGGATTTGGAGGCAACGTATTAGGTGAAGAAGAAACGAGGGGTTTTGGCTACTACGAAACGATCGCTGGCGGAAGCGGTGCTGGACCGGATTGGGAGGGCACTTCAGGGGTGCACACCCATATGACCAATACTCGAATCACGGATGCGGAGGTCTTTGAACGGAGGTATCCCGTGCTTCTTCGGGAATTCAGCCTACGAGCAGGTTCGGGGGGCAGTGGACAATACCGTGGAGGGGATGGTGTCATTCGAGACATTGAATTCCGTATTCCTGTACAGGTTTCAATTCTATCTGAACGGCGGGTTTACAGACCCTATGGTCTAGAAGGAGGGGAAGATGCTCAATGTGGTTTGAACATTTGGGTTCGAAAGGTACCAAAGTCGGACGGAAAGTGGGAAGAACAGCATGTCAATCTGGGTGGCAAAAACACGGTGAAGATGCAGCCAGGAGAGCGTATTATCATTAAGACTCCAGGCGGCGGTGGATGGGGTAAACCTTGAGGTGCACGCATATTTAACTAGGTAAGATATGGCTATAAATCTTTGGTAAGGATTTTCAGTGATCAGCTCATACCGCATTGTCAGTATTCTCATTTATAATTTATTTATCGCCATTTGATATATATAAGCTATCAGGTTTCCTTCTTTTTGCCCATCTACCTTGAAGTTTCTCCGTTTTTCTTTCTCCGGCCTCTTTATTATTCACCGACCTATCAACCGTCGAATATAAATAGGTCACACCAGTATGTAATGGCTATGTCCAACATTGTCATATGTCGTTTGTCTGGTCAGAACATATGATAATTACTAGGCCGTTGAAGATGTTCCCCTATTTCAGCAATTTTTCTATGCCAGAAGCTCGTTTGGCAGGCGAAAAACAATACCTCACCATGGAGTAGCGAAGCATAAACACGAGCCTACCGCTCCATTAGATAGTTAAATAACCAAGCATTTCCTTGTCATCCCCAGAACTGGCCACAATAATCATCAGTACAAAGCGCTAGTTACGGCCATTCGCAACTACTTTGGCACCTTGTCCTTGAAAGTTTGGTGAATACAGACACATGCAGGCAGAGGAACAAGTGCCGACGAATTGATTTAAAGACGTTACATCCAGAAAACAGAGCAAGATCATAAGTCATACTTGAAGATCGCATATTATTCGTCATACAGAAGCCATTTGCGGAAGGGAAGCTACGCCCCTAAGAGAGTTTCCTTCACATCGCATTGGCAAGACATAGGAAAAGCTGCAGCAAAGATAACAATATGGAAAGAACATCTGAACTGACTGAGAACTCAAACGTGGCTACAATTGAAGAGATATCGAACTCCAGACTCCAACCCACCCAATGCCATTTGAAACACACACCATTATTCGTCGCCTTCGTCTTCCTCGCTTGTGGCCTCAATATTCTTTTTCGCGGAACCGGCTTCTTCGACCATGCTGCTTGATTCGGCAGGTTCAGTTCCAGACTGTGTGCCACCCGAATAGTCTGGTCGAGGAACCGATTGCCCGTTTTGCTGCAGCACTGCTTCAATTTCCGGGAGCAAGGCTACAAAGGACGAATACTGATCCATCGGCAAAGAGATACCCTATGGGAACCGTGAGTAGCTTCTTCTCGTTGAACAGCCAGGAAACGAAGCGAAGCAGACTACTCAAAGAGAAAAAAAATTAAAATAAAATAAAAGACTAATCACCTTCTTTCCTGGAAGCTCTTGTCCATCTTTCTCATAGTACTCTCTAATGTTCACCATGGTTTTCCCTCGGAATGTAGAAATAGTAACGCGGCGCAACTTCGAGATCTCCCAGTATGGATCTCCATTCGCGTCAACTTTGCTTGTCATGCCCAACTGTGTAGCGCTTGTTCCTGGCGTTGGTGCACTGAGCTTTGCCTTCTTCGGATGAGACTCGTCGTCAACGTTATCTCCTGCATTGTAAAAACTAGCTTCAGAAGAACGTTTCTTGGAACTGAGCGCCATGACGTGAGCTGGGGATAGCAATCGATATTCGTCTCCGAGATCGAGAAGCACGTCAATCTCGATGTACACGCGACAAGAAAGTATATTCGGCTTGAGGGCACGGCGTCGTCCACTATTAGTATAGTATGACGTGCTTCAAATTGATCCACGAAGTTCCACTTGGATGGATAGCGCTTCTTTACCTGTCGACGCGTTGTCTTGTTTATCATCACGTGATCACATCCCGATAAGATAAACTATTTCATGACTTTTGATAGAAGGATCCTTCAACTTCACTTTCATACAGGATAGAAATTTCAAACGCCAGTAAAGCTACATCGACTGGATATTGCATCACTATCAGAGTGCCATGGTATTATGACTTTGGTTCGCAACGATGTCGGTGATAATGATCTGAACGCATTAAGATTAGACGATGATCGCCTTCAGCGCTTGCAAAAGAAGAGAGAAAACAAAACCTCGAGCAACGGCTTCAACCTGGAGGCAATCGAAGATCTTCTCAAGTGCTTCCCGGCTGGCTGCAGCTCCCATGACGCTCATCAGAGCCTGCGGTATTCCTCTATGGACAAATAACTTTCGTGCAGTTTCTTTCAAGCGCTCCTTTTCGGCCTCGTCCGGAGCAGGAGGCCACGAGTTTTGTTCTGTTTGTGTTGGCAGAGCATTCTCGCGGAGCTTTGTAATATATGCCGCGATTGCCTCATCTGAAATGTGAGCATCGATCATCGAATCCTGCAGCAGAGCACGGATCGTTTCTAGATTCGGGCTGCCAGGGCGGAGGATGTATGACTTGGCAGCGTTCAAAAGAGTTCGCCGTATATTCCAGGCGGAGGATAAGGTGTATAGTTCGTTAATGACGGCAAAAATCAATTCCACTGCTATCTGCGTTTCTTCGTCTGTGATTGGTTTATTCTGATTCCCTGCGGTGTTTGAACCAGCAATCTCTGCCTGAGATTGGATTCTTTCCGACTCTCGAGAAGCTCTCGGCGGTTCAGGGTGCTCCTTTCTCCCTTTGTCAACCGAAGTCTGCATTGAGTCATCTTTCTGCGATTCAGAATCGATTGGAACATGATCGTCGCCTTCCAGAACAACCAGACCTGTGCTCTTGTTACTTGAGTGTTCGATCGAGGAGATGTTCGAAGAGGATACACCACTGTGCTCAGGACTGAAGGGGCTCGGGCGATTAGAAGACTCATGCTCAACGGAGGTAGGGCTTCTCATCTCATCGGCCATTGACAGTAATGAACTGTTATTTGAGTCTCGGATGAGCCCAAGCGATGCCTGGTGACCACCTAATTCTCTGGGGTGTTCCGACGTTCGGGACAAATCCTCGTTCGATACAGAGGAATTTTTCAAATGTGAGCCCCTGCTCCATGCAACTGCACCGGAAGACTTTTTGCCAGTACCAGCTACAGTTCCAAATACTCCTGTAACCCCATCCAGGACAGCTCTGCCCCCTCCAGCCACACCCTTAGGAGCGTTCGTCAGGACGTCGAGAACTCCTTTGCCCATGCTCTCCAGCGTACCTTGACTACGAAATGGCGATCCTATTTTGCTGCTGGGTCCTGCAGAACCCAGGCCTCCATCCTTCTCGAGAAATCGCCTCATTCTCGAGCTTTCTGCAAGCAGATCGTGTCGAAGGGCGTCCTGCAAATATTGTTCTAAATTGCGGGCTAGCATTTTTCTGGTTTGCCCTTTCCATGTAGGTAAGGTAGGGTATTTGTCCCTGAAACTTTGAAGATTGTTCAACCTTGAGATTGTCTCCAGTGTTTCATGAAGAGATTCAAAATCTGCATATCTTCTGAAGATCATCCATCCAGGGGAGCGTGACGAGGCTGGTTCGATCTGTAGAAAGTAGTCTGATGTAGGTTTAGATCGAATGGTGCCCTTCTCTCCAGCGTCTGAGTCGTCATCTACAGAGACCCAGGCACCATGAAGAGTAAAAGAGGGACTTTGAGGGGCTTCTACTGAAGCCGTTGGCATCTCGGCCTCCCCGTTCATAAGCTCGTTGGGCTTCGCAACAGCATCTCCAGCATTCCTTGAGGACTCCAGGTCCAGCTGGGTAGCATTATCCTCGCCGGCCGAGGAAGGCATCTTATTGCTTGCATCGGCGGTTAAGACTTGTTCTGGATTTTGTTTGAGCGCGTCCTGTGCTGCGATCAGAGCGCTTAGACGTTTGGTTTCAAGCAGTGCCTCCTCCGTTGCTTTATCTGCATGATTATAATGCTCGCTACTGACGTCCGAGGAATTTGATTTTCCACTGTCACGATTATCTTCCGATGTCAAGGCTAGATCGCCCATATCGACAGCGGCCTTCGAAACAGCCACAGTTTGCTTTTGTGCTCCTTCGACACCCGCATCAATGGCACTCATGATCTCCGATTCACCATCTCTGAGAAGATAAATGATCCAACTATTGATGAACTCAGGTCGGGAAAGGTTCGAAATTGTGGACTCGAGAATAACGCCCGCCAGGATCTCCCGGAGGAAATCTCTCAACGCCGAGCAGCCATACACCTTCGGATCAAGGAAGGTGGACAAAATATCATCTGCAACCATATTGAGCTTCTTTCGCTGTTGTTGATCGGCTAAGACATTGGCCAAACTGCTCTCTGGGAAGAGCTCTAGATATTGTCTCACTGTCTGTTCTGATGTCTTCAGACGAGCATCTGTGGTGCCAAAAGCTGCGGAGAGTTCATTCAAAAAGACAATGATAATTGACGACGAGTTTGTGAGAAATTGTAGGAACGTGTCTGCCGTTCGCTTACGTGAGAGGTGCAACGATGCGGATGTGACGAAGCCAGTCAATATCCTTTGGCATGAGAGAGGAAACGTTGGTTCAGATGGTAGAATCGGCTCATACCAAAATCTTGTCCTCGGGTAAGCTCATGACATGTCACAGAAGGTGCATGCTTACTTCACATAGTCATTGATTACTGCATCAGTGAGGGACCTCAATGCAGCTGCAGTCAGTGGACGAAATGTGGAGTATTCAAGATCGACCTGAATCATTTCTTCGGACGCTCTGGGTGGCGTGTCTCCATCCCTGGTATCAGCTCCCGTGGACTTGCGCTTCGGTCGCTCGAGCAGTCTGGTGGTCACTTCCAACGCAAGCTCTCTCCGTCTAGTCAAGCACTGTGCTCTGGTCCCATCATCGCCATAATCATGTTTTGTTCCTTCCCATGAAGCATGCCAGGCAATTCCTATAACAACTCCTATAAGCACCAGTCCAAGTCTCCCAAAGATGACATAGGTTGCGATGATCAGAAAGGCGGAAACCGAGAGCAGAGCCTCGTTGCTCGATGTGGCCAGAAACTCCAGGGTCAAGTCAATAAGGGTATTGGGCTTCGTAGGATTGGTTGGGTCGTCCTTGGAAAGGTCGGTGTTCAGGTTGGTCGAGTCGTCTTTGGCAGCATGTACTTCCGCGGTCTGGAATTTGCGGGCTGAAGGAACGCCAGCATTGCACTCACCCATAGTAACTCCATGAAACACTTCAGTATGAGGCTGTCCGGTAATAACTTTGACAAGTTGGAAGGTAGATTCAACGAACGACGTAGAGCTACCCTTATTCATGGGGATGAAGTGCTAAGCTGACAGTTGAAGATCGAGCGCCAACGGTACTACTCCGTATTCTTCACCTGCACCTAGTGACGGCGAATTACTAGAAGCGGTATAGCGTGTCTAATCGGGGAAAGCGCGTCCCTGCCGCTTAGCTTCGCGATGTGTATATCCCTTCCCGCTCCTAGTTAGATTTAGCCATCATCATCAATCATACCACATTTTCCATCCTGTGGGATCTTGCCTCCCATATAGATGCAAGCCCTGATTGATATGTAGCTTCGATGTTGAACAGATTCGCCCGATGTACCCGCGTTCCCAACGACGACAGAGATGAGCCATCGGCAAGAAGTCTCATTGACATGATTATAATCACGGCGATCGACACTATTCAAAAAAAATCGAAGGGGAGGTCCCTCTGCAATTTCTCAGATTGAAATATGAAACAAGCCTGGAGTGTCTTGTGGATATGGGGGGCAAGAACCGCCATATTTCTGGCCGAGCAGATTACTGCATCGGCTATGGGGATGATAAGAAGAAGGAAACCAATACAGCCATCATCGAGGCCAAGAGGCCTAGCGAGCTAAGCAATGCCGGCAAGCAAGTCATTGGGTACTTGGGTGCGTACAACCCTTGCTAAGTCGTATTAACTTCGTCTAATTGGATTATAGCGGCAATCAGACATGAAAGGCACCAAAAGAACAAGCCCAGCTGTGGGCTATGGGGAATGGCCTCCGACGGGCTTAGGTTTAAGTTTTTCTTCCTGAGCCCAGAAGGAGAGGTAAGCGGAAAAGAACCCATTTAAGCTTAATCACTAATATTTTCAAAACGTAGTATTCCTCAAGTGCTGAATTTGACTGGAGAATTCCCTCTCATTCGGAGAAAATTTTCACATACATTTGTTATGTGATTGCGGCAGCAACACAATGCTCCCCAACGACCACGGTAGAGAGATGGGGTACAGCAGAGGGGATCAACATGCGGCTAGGGGTATGACCACACATTAAGGTCATAGAGAAATGCTTAATGAGCTTGACAACTGGCTTGTATTGGAGAGGTTCAAACTTCTATAGCTAATACCTAGGAGACACTGGAAATTCATGGCTGCTTGCATTATCTTACAGATTGCTAAATGTCCTCAGAGAATATCTTCATTGGACTGCACCTCTAGTCCTTCTCGATGGGTCAAGCTCGCCGGCTGGGTGGTTGAAATCCATCAACCTCCGTTGGAAGAGACTCCGTAGTCGTACTTATTATAATAAGAAACTAGATTGATTACTTTTACATCCAAGCGCAAGACTTGAATGCAGCCGCATCGGCCCCAACGGAGAGTAACTTTGTCCAGGAATATACACTTAATACTCCCAGCGGTGCTGTCCAGCATTATCAGCGGCGTATACTATTCGGGAAGGTGTCTTGAGTACTATATCGACGTGGCTCGCAGGCCCGGGCCGCGACTTAATAAGGACGATGTCATCGATGCTTTTACCCTCTAATACTAACATAGCACCTTAACCGACTCAGTTAGTTGACTGCCTCAAATCTGAAGAGGTGGATCGCATACCTATATATATGACGCCATACTCCGTAGTCCACGCCCACAATGATCTTATATCTATTCATGCTCTTAATCCGGACGGCTGGTCCTCGTCACAATACTGCGAGAAACGCGCTAGTAACAATTAACCATACATTACCACATCATAATGCCACAGCCATCTTGGTAATTTCTCATGTATTTTTCTGCCAGCGATTGTCCTTAAGATGTTGAGAACACGCCTCTAGTACAACCTACACGGTGTAAAAAAATCAGCTAATGCCTAGGACGTCATTGATTAAGGACTATTTGATCTAATCAGGAAGAGCACAGGAGTAGCTTATCGATGGCTACTTCCTGTCTTGATGACTTCCCCACCATACAGAGTATACATCAGTAATATGCAGTAGCATCTGAGGTACTGTACGCCAAGTACACACTGAGAATGTTATACATGCTGCTCAAGATAGTTCACGAACGCTTTTCCTCAGATAGATAAGTAATAAAGATATGTATAGAGAGAAGTCGTAGCACCGATATACCCATTCATGATTTCCTCGCTGACTTTCAGCTTCAGCAAGGCATCTAAAGCAGATAGAATGGAATTGTTCTCCGCCCTTAGAGTGAATCCAGACATTCAAGGGAAATCGATTCATGCCGGATGCAAAGAGATGGCGGTATATAGAGGGAATGCATGCCCGAGAATGCTACCAAATCGAGACACACTGACATTTATCTTGTCTTGACATATTTTGTGTGAGATCCTTGGGCGACAATGGCCAGATCCGCCGATTTGGTACGTTTTGAGATAGACACCGTCGTAAAAGCAAGAGTCTTCCCGACCTTATTTGCACGGCCTTCTATCTCGAGCCAGTCTCCAGTTGTCGCCGTTGCAATGTATGAAATGTGTATATC
This sequence comes from Hamigera avellanea, assembly GCA_027569715.1. Classification (NCBI taxonomy): domain Eukaryota; kingdom Fungi; phylum Ascomycota; class Eurotiomycetes; order Eurotiales; family Aspergillaceae; genus Hamigera; species Hamigera avellanea. The sequence goes on along the minus strand of JAPDKU010000044.1, from coordinate 28,977 downwards.
TGTGCTTACGCCAGTGGAGTCTAGGCCGCAGGAGGCGATAGCCAATCCACCTGCCCAGTCAGTCACACAAGCAGAAAAGGCACCGTGCAAAGTTCCTTTGGAGTTAAGGTGGCGAGCCGTGACTTGTAACCTGGCCCGAATAACACCTTTCTCGGCATCGAAAATATCTACATCATCAAGAAGAAAGCTGTAGATAGGACTGTTGTTGCGAATGCGATTCCAAACAATTTGGACCTGCTGGAGTTCACTGGTCATTCTGTTGGAGTATGCTTTCGAATGTCGGGGAGCGGCATGCAAGGGGAGTACTCATAGAAGAGTATGGAGAATAATTTGCAATTCAAAGGTGTTCCCAGACCACGTGTACTTACAACCACATATTTATTTTCTCGGCTACAATGGCAACTATGCCGAATTCGGGCAGCTAAACACGTGTCCGACTCCGATCAGTGCTGGGATCCTTATTTAGTAACTGCATACTGTCTGTCATGGCCCTGGCTAGAACATCTTCTTAAAGAAGGCGATAGTACTGTTCAACTTCCTCTTTTAGATAGTGTCTTACATAAGGCTATAATTAAACGCCGAATCAGTTTATATAGAGTAGAGACCGGGATCTTAAGCTTTGTCAAAGTACTGGAATAACAGAAATACCAAAACCCTGAAAGAATTCTCGTCATGACATTATTTTAGTAGAGCGGTATAGGATTTCTGATAAGCTTCTATTCTCGGCATATATTATCTTCAGTTTATTAATTAGCTTATAATAAAGATTATAACTATAAGCCACCTCAGGTGTCTCCGGTATTTTATCGATCTATATTAATTATAGAGGCGAGGAAGGGGGAGGTAGTATTTCTATAAGCTAATGACCTGGATTGCCTACTAATTTTATTAAAAATAGTTTTTCTATAGGTCTATATATACTAACATACTATATCTATAAACCCGACGAGAATATTGACCCTATTCCCGGAAAATATTAAGAATTGATGAAAATAAGAGGTGTTGTTGGAGACGCGTTTTTCTACAGACCCCGTTATCCGGTGCCAGACAGTATAGGTAGGTAGTTAGGTACCTATCTAGGTACCTTCCAATACTTAAGGCTCCATCCGTAGCGGGCTGGGCTATACTTAAGCCTCCAGTTTCGGGTTCCTAAACCTAGTACATACCTGTGAAGTAGGTAGTCTTCCAATCTTGCGAACGCAATTGTTATGTGAGAAGATCCCATTCCAATCTTTTCCAGTCCACAAGAGCCTTGGTATAGGACCAATATTTAAGTGGATAAGAGTTTTCAAAGCGGAGCAGGTCGAAGAAGTCAAACTAATGCCTCCTAGAGTAAATATTCTCTTATTCTGAATGCAGCCTTTTGAGATAACCTCTTGCCTTTGTGAGTGTCCTAGAAGTAATATGCCCCAGCACACATTGCCTCGTAAGTCATGAAAGGCTAGTAGCGCTAGTTCGGAAGCTTGGATTGGAACTCCTATTGACCTCCCTAAATCATTGATAAGTACTGAAACTGAATTTAATATGCAGATTGAGAGCCCTTGTTCAAACGACGGCGTCGACATCCCGGAACGAGATGTATGTACATGCATGATACAGATTCACTCCTTCAGGAAATGAGGCCATTACTGGATTGAAGCCTTGCTCCTCTGTTTTGACCGTCTGGACAGCATCTGAGAAAGCATGAAATGATTCACATCCTCATCAGCCCAATAGGAAAGGTGGCTGGCGATACTAGCAATTAAAGATATATCAAAAGCGCCCCTATTTGTGATCACCGTTAGCTCTTCTTGGCACTTAATTATCTAGACTTCAGCCGAGGTTGAAGATAGAAGTGGTTGACGAGCAGTCTCTTACTCTTGTATGCTATAGTCCACGCGTCCATTTGAATTCAGCGCTCTGATTTTAGCGTCTTCGGCTCGCAATTTCTTCGCATGATCTTCCATCTCAAGGTAATCCTCAGTATTCTCACTCGCAGAAGAATGCAAACCGCCCTTCCCCTGGTTAATCCTGGACTTCTGGAAGCCGTCGTAGAGTGTCTCCAGCTCCGGCTCTATGAGGGTCTGAAATTGCCCGTTAGATTGCTGGGAGCCTTCGACACTTGGATGAGTAACGTGATGTTTGTCGCTGGGCAGGTTAGATGTCGGTATGGAGGATCCGCGTTGTGATTGAGAGCCTATACCCGAGGAGGCCTGAGGTGAAACATCGTCCGAGGTCAGCCCCAGGCTGCGATTGAGCAAGCTGCTTGCGACACCGGACGTAAAGTTCGTCCACAAAGTTCCCACACTTTGGCCTACACGAGAACCGAGGATAGACAGGCTTTGTCCCGGAACTGCCCAAAGACTTTTCTTGACCGAGGGCAACGGCTGTGGCTTAAGTGCTGACATTGCCGGCGATATTAGCGGCTCGATCCGATAGCTTACCGGATCAGATGGATGGAATATATTGTATAATTCCTGGCACTTAGGAGAAGACACAGTGGCAGGCATGTTCAAATCACCACCCGACCGAGAATGTGCAGAATACCGTGCAGAGGCCGAAGCTGGCCGAACCCCGGCTTCGGCTGCGAATTCAAGGGGATCCTTTAGAGCGCTGACGTCCATCGTCGATCGTCCAGCAACACGTTTGCCCTTGAGCATCTGGAAGAGAGCGATCGGTGACCCCAGGCAAAAGAATTCCTCGCACTTGAAATCCAATGGGAAGCTATCGATTTCTCGAGGCAATGAATGAGTTTTATTGTCATGAGCCATCTTGCCTCCCTGTTCAACCGCAATGGGGGCATTCGGTTGATGACACAATATATCGAAGAAAATTGCGCTGCCCAGAGAATGTCCGCATAGGCTTACTGATCCTTGGAAAGATGGGTTGCGCTCTTTGAAAAGTTTGAGGACCCGATTGCATTCCTGCTGAACTATACTTGCGATGTGGCCGCAGTACGCGCTCTGATAAAGGAGCACATCCATTGCTAAATCAGAGATTAGGTTTCGAACTGCAGGCACACCTTCAAGCGTAATGTCGGCTAAACCAGGGTAAACATCGTCTTCAGAATTATCCGCATCAGCAAGATCAAGTTCCTTGCGGTTTTGTCTGAATCCTCTGTAAGGGAAATCGAGCAAATGCCGCCAGCACCTGTACCTCTAGTTAGCATATTGATGTGCTTGAAAATAAGTTTCCGTGTAGATAATAAAAAGTGCACTGAGGGGAGAATAAGGAATGAACCGCTTACACGGGAAGGACTTGTACACGGCAGTTCCTGCTACTGTCCGCAAACGCTGAGTTCAGGGTCTGAAGATCAGGAGAAGCCTTGTAGACGCTTTTCAATGTCTTGCGAAGAACATTGACATCATGTATAAAATTGATGCTTTCAAGTCGCAACCCAAGTCGCTGGCCAATTCCATGTGTGACAAGAACTAAATGATCAATTTCACGCTCTCTATCCTCGTCGACTTCTCTCAAATCTTCCATTTCCTTTTCCTCTTGTTGACGCGCTTCTTCCTCAAGTTCAGCAGTGCTCTGTGGCTCACCTGCAAGGGATGACATTTGTCGCTCTAAAGTTGACCTTGGGTTCTTCTCCGCGACATTCTCGGTCTCCAAATCTCGGCCACCAGATGCAAAGGATTGGGAAGAATCCGAACCAGCTTTTTCTTTGAGACTAGACGCGACCCTTTCAGAAGCATTAGAGATGAATTCTTGTTGAGCTTTTCCTGAATCCACAGGCCGTCGATCAATGACTTTAGCATCTGTTGGTTCTTTGGATTTTTTCGCTTCGCTGAAACCACGTATAACCTTGGTGCCTGCGACACCGCCAAATCTTTGATATACAGTGGTGCTCATACGAGACATGAAGTCATCGTGTCTCAGCCATGCTGTGGAAGAATCTTGATATGTTACTGTGCTGTTCATGTAAGCACCAAACAGGCGATGATTCAGAGGCTCATTTGTGCTAGAAGATGACAGGTCTCCAGTAAGGTTCTCGGCAGTTCTGCTGCGAGATTCAGAATGTCCTGGTGCTTGATGTACACTGGACTGCGGGTTTGTATTGCTCAAGTTAGTGACCTTGTCCGCTTCGTTCGGTCGCGTGACTGATGATGGCTGTGGACCTGGCTTTGATGGGTTTTGGAGCTGCCACGGCTTCAGTTTCAAGAAGCCTTCTTCAAGCTGCGTAGCAAGATTTTCTTCGCAGGGCTTGAGTGTAGATCCATCTTGAAAAAACCATGTTCCCCGACGAACTTCATACACCGGTCCTACCCAGTATGCCGGACTGAGTTCCCTCTGTTCGACATCAACATCGAAAAGGTAGTCTTCATTGACGGGTACTTTGATGGGTTCATCATGAACCTTTCCAGTAGACTCCTTTGCTTGAGTTTGTTCCTTAGCATCCTCAAGGTCAGAAAGCTTCTGAAATCCAGCTTCGATGGATTGCGAATCTTTGAATGAGAACGGCACAAACTTCTTGGGTAATGGGAGAGATTTCGAATCGCTCTTTCTGAGATCTGAGAATGCAGGTTTCCGCTTCGGGGAATCCACTGCGTAGAACCATCTGACTCTTAACGGGGGACAGTCCTTAGGATACTGCCGCAGACTGAGTTTATGCCGGTGGGTAACCGTATGGTCCTCTCCTTGAGACCGTTGTAGAGCATCTTTCCCCTCAACAAGATCCGATGCGGGGGGCTGAGGCGTCGCACTTCTGGGGGTGCTCCAAGGAGAAATTGCCCCTAGAAATGATCCTTTCTGCTCCACCCCCGGCATTAAGCTCCAACGAGCTCGAAAAACGGTTGAGAATCGGACCACCTTGATCAACTGAGAGTTGATGCGTTAAATAGAAGGAGCAGGCAAGGGAAATAAACCCATTAACACGAGTAGTCAATGTGCGGAGGCGTAATAGACCAAACGGAACTCGTCGACCATTAAGAAGCTTGCAATTACCGACACTGCAGTGAATAAGAAGTCTTCAGGTATGGACACTCTTGATACAGCTAACAAGTTGGAAGTCAACTTGATCAAAAATTCCAATGCATAGACTGCAGCAGTGGATACCTGAAAAGGATATAGAAGAGAAAGAGAAGTTGTATTAGATATGAAGAGATTGTCAGAGGAGTGAAACATTCAACAAGAATTGGTCTGGTGTTTGGCGAAATGGACACTTTGCGGTTAGGTGGAACCGTGACATCCCAGACTAGATCAATCAGTATGCTGTGGGCTAGCCCGCCATATCTAAGGAGGAAAGATTAAGAACGATGAGTAGATCCAAATGAGATTCGCTTCTTAAAAGTAAATTATGTGTGTGTGTGTGTGTGTGTGTGTGTATGTGTGTACACCATAGATGATAGACGGCTCTTCCAAGACCAAGACGACTGGACATTTGGAGCCTGAATGATGCCGTCATCAGGCAGCTGAGAGCCCGCCCGAGTGCGTCATCGGCATATTGAATAGAGACGAGACTCGACCTCAGCCGTGACACATTTGCATTGTCGTTGTTGGTAGTGTGCTATACGTCTTCAAATATAAAGGAGTCTGGTTCTAGGCAATTGTTCAATTGTAAAAAGACAACAACGGCCGGGTGTCCCCGTTCGTCTCATGTTTTTGCGGGTTACTTTACTGAAAGTTGACGCCTACACAAGCAAGCTTCCTTTTCAACCCCACCCCGCTCTACTCCGTAAACAATCCTTCCAGGCGAAAACAACAAGCGACCAGACTGTCTACCACAGATCATTTCCAGTTCTTTCAGATCCATTCTTCAACTTGAGGCGTGCAATATCACTCTACACCTTGTAAGTCTACCTCCATCACTTCATATCCCACCTATCCCCTGATGCAAAACTGTCTCCTCAGTTATTGTCGCGTAAGATTCCTCAATAATTCTCAAAACTCATACGCTACTTTGACAGCCTCCGCTAACATACCCCGATTTATCACAGGCATTGACGGCATCAGCAAGTTGGGGAAAATGAACGTTCTTAGGCTTCAAAAGTTGGTTACCTTAAGAGTTGTGCCTCAAGCGCACTTGACCTTGTCATGCTCATCGCCTGTTGCTGATCCGTTGCCCATGTCACAGAAAGTTTCCGCAGTTTGACCAGAGCGAGATCTTCGGTCTTCAGGATGCATTTAGAAAGTTGGACGTTGACGATAAGGGGTACCTGGATGAGACGACTGTGATCAAGGCTGCCCAGCAGTCAGAGCGACAGCCGTACGACATCGTGCGCCAAGCGCTGAAAGAAGTAGAACTTGACAGCTCTCGGCGTGTGGAGCTTGAAGATTATGTTGATGTCGGTATTCCCCTCCCAACAGAATGTCCTGATTCGGGTCACTAAAGCAAGGTGGCAGCTCATTTCCAAGCTCCGTTCTACTCCAGTGCAGAGCAAGCTCCCTGCAAGTCCCGCTGCAGTCATCCAAAGGAATGGAGTTGGCGCTCCTGGACACGTCTCCAAAGGAAGCGTTGGAGGCAAGATCCATGTCCAAGGCTCCTCTGCGAATGTGACGCATACAATCAACGAAGACGAGAGGACTGAATTTACACGGCACATCAATGCAGTTCTTGCTGGTGATCCAGACATCGGCCATCTCCTGCCATTTCCCACTGACACGTTCGAGATGTTTGATAAATGCAAAGATGGCTTGGTTTTGGCCAAACTGATCAACGACAGTGTTCCAGACACCATTGATGAGCGTGTTCTGAATAAGCCAGGGAAAAAGATCAAGGAGTTGAATGCTTTTCATATGACGGAAAATAACAATATTGTGATTAACTCGGCTAAGGGCATTGGTTGCTCAGTTGTGAATATTGGAAGCGGTGATATTATCGAAGTCCGAGAGCATCTGATTCTCGGTCTCATCTGGCAAATCATTCGCAGAGGTCTTCTGGGAAAGATCGATATTAAGCTACACCCAGAGCTCTACAGACTGTTGGAAGATGATGAAACGCTTGAACAGTTTCTGCGACTGCCTCCGGAGCAGATCCTACTTCGCTGGTTCAATTATCACTTGAAGAACGCCAAATGGGATCGAAGGTGAGTCAGCTCGTACTTGTTCTTATATATCTTGCTAACATTGCTTGATCGCAGGGTGAACAACTTCTCCAGTGACGTCAAGGATGGCGAGAACTATACCGTTCTCCTTAATCAATTGGCACCCGATACTTGCTCACGAGATGCTCTACAAACTCGGGATTTACTCCAACGTGCCGAGCAAGTTCTTTCTAACGCTGAAAAGCTAGGTTGCCGCAAGTTCTTGACCCCGACATCACTTGTTGCTGGGAACCCGAAGCTCAACCTTGCTTTCGTGGCAAACTTGTTCAACACTCATCCGGGTCTTGATCCAATTACCGAAGAAGACAAGCTTGAGGTCGAAGACTTTGATGCTGAAGGAGAGAGAGAGGCGAGAGTTTTCACCCTTTGGCTGAACTCCCTGGATGTGCAACCTGCAGTTAACTCTTTGTTCGACGATCTCCGAGACGGTACGATTCTGCTGCAAGCTTACGACAAGGTGATCCCTCATAGTGTCAATTGGAGACATGTCAACAAAGCACCCACCTCTGGTGGTGAGATGATGCGATTCAAGGCAGTCGAAAACACGAACTACTCTATCGAGCTCGGCAAACATAATGGTTTCTCCCTTGTAGGTGTGCAAGGGGCCGATATCACAGACGGTCAGCGGACGCTCACTCTGGGATTGGTTTGGCAGCTGATGCGGAGGGATATCACGAACACTCTTTCGTCTTTGGCGCAGAGAATGGGCAAACGTGAGATTACAGATGCAGAAATGATCCGATGGGCAAACGACATATCCCGTAAAGGTGGCAGAAACTCCACCATACGCAGCTTTAAGGATCAGTCCATTGGGTCCGGAATCTTCCTCCTTGATGTTCTCAATGGCATGAAGAGCAGCTATGTGGACTACGAGCTCGTAACCCCCGGCCGAACAGACGAAGAAGCGTACGCAAATGCCAAATTGAGCATCAGCATAGCCAGGAAGCTTGGTGCAACTATCTGGCTAGTGCCCGAGGATATTTGCCAAGTGCGCTCTCGCCTGATCACTACGTTCATCGGTGAGTTCATATTCTTAGAACAATATGTGTTAATGTTAAGGATCCTAACATCCCCGGCAGGTTCTCTCATGGCTACTTATGAGAAAATGCAGTGAGCAAATCACCAAGCAGTAAATAGGGAAGAAATGTCAACGAAACGCGAATGGACGCGCGGATGCGATGTTTTCCATGAGATCAATACGTTTTTAAGTCTACCATCGACAAGACGGGTATTGTGCAGTGGCTATGAACCATTCTCAGTTTCATTTCTTTCCCTCTCCAATGCTACTGCTTATATGTTGCTCTATCCTTAATTTCTACTTTGATTTCTATGTACTGTACGTTATATGTCCCAACGTATACCTGGAAGGAAAAGAATCGGTATCACGAAGAGGTGAAGAGAAGAAAGTAGGCAGGAGATAACGTGTATATGTGTGTTTGATGTGTTTATTCTAGGTTTCTTGCTCAAAACGAGGCCAATATGAATCAATGCCTTTAAGCTTTCTAGCTGGCCCGCGTAAAAGGTGGGTGAGATCATATCAGGGGGGGGAGTCAACGGTAAGGCTTCCGAAGAGCCCTGAAGACTTACAGATATTGGTTGAACCAGGATACTGCTTGCAAGAATGCTTGTTCTTTTGCGAATCTCATTACTGGCTTTGAAATATCGGCGCGAACTGCAAATCCATGCTCCACTCCGCTGAATAGGTTAATTTGGTACGGTTGACCGATTTTTGAAAGGATCTGCTCTGATTCATGCCGTTTAGGAGCCGGGAAGATAGAATCAGTTTCTGTTCGTGAATTACGAGAGAGAAGACTAAGTTAGTAACCGTCTGGCTGACATTTGCAATTCTTTCGAGGGACGCATGGTGTAACTAACCAGCTGCGGCAATTGAAAGTGGTCCTTGGATGCCGACCAACTCATCAGCCTCAACAAAGCTTGGGTGAGCGAGGTAACCAGCATCACACAAGTCGTGCTTCAAAAAGCGGACAGCATATTTTGCCTATTCATGGGTCAGCCGGCCGTTGGATCAGAATGATTTTACAATCAAATCAACCTCAAAGTCAACTAGATCGAGTCTAGTTCGTACTTGAGAAATCCAGTCGTGGCTAAGAGAATACATACTCCGAAGCAATAACCCACGACACCAATCCTTTGGCAATCCATGATTGACCTCATCTCTCTCAGAACAGACCCGACAACTGGATCTACCCTATCCGGCAAATGACCAGGAGGGCCTTTCAGCCAGGCCATGAGGTCGAAACCTGCCGCTCGATTCAACTTCACTGGGTCACCATGAAAGAGGTCAGGCATGACCACGAAGAAGCCATTTGCGGCGAATTGATCCGCAATGAGCTGGGAATTGACGAAACGATGTCCAATTACATCCGTGAGTAGGAGAATAGCACGCTTGGTAGAGTGATCTGCAGGATACGCAACGTATGTTTCAACTGAGAAAGTTCTTATATCAGTGGATTGGTCGTGGTGCTACAAGTGGTTCTGCTAAGCAAACTGTTCATGTGTAGGGAATGACTCAGATGGCAGAAGTTCAGATGGCAGGTTGGGGAAAGTATACCATTTCCAACTGTTCGGTATTGTCCCTGGGGTTCGCCCTCGTGTTTAACTCCGACGGTGCAACACTGTGCGGGGGGATTCGATGTCATGATCAATATCTTTATATTTTGAGTGAGTACTGCTGCTTTGGTTTTGTTCGGAAGTCTGAAATAGTACCAATATATCAGGTAGTATATCCTGAAGCGGTGGGCAGGTGTTAAGACTTATGGCATCCCAGTTCCCACTGTATATTGATTGAGACACATGTGTCGGAAACGTACGGAGTAGAGTGGGGCAAATACAGGATTTGGTGCAAAAGCGCGTCTGATATCAAATTGCTCAGGATGCTCCCTTACCCTCTGAATTCCTTATAGAGATTGTTTCTCAAGTTTTCATCCTGTATACGCAACAATATACAATTACAGTGGGATGCCATGAATCTTAACACCTCCCAGGGTGGCGTGCCGCGGGAAGATTCAAGAGGGTGTTAACACTTCTTATCTTAGAAACCAGCGAATAAGATGCTCTAGTAATAGAAATAATCGACGTTATACCCAAGGCAAATAGACCAGCATTTTAAGAAACCTCGAGCGCTAGGGATGTTTGGCCAATTGAAACTATTGTTGTATTATTATTATTATTATTATTATTATTATTATTATGTAAGCGAGGAGGTTGGATTTACTGGAATCATGCTTAATGTAAACTGTGACATTCAGCTCCCACACCATGGCGTGGCCTAATCAGCTCGTGTGACCATAAGGCACAGGCTATATATGATGTATCGAAGTAAGCCCTTACATATGAACATATGATAGATGGTATGAACTCAGTGTTTGCTTTAAACCCTATCGGCAGGCTTAAGGCGATTGATCAGATCACAGGGTCCCAAATGTTGCTTGGAATTAGCATAAAGCACGCGCTGGCAGCCACTGCCATAGCGGTTGCGATAATTATAAGCGGATTATTACATGTAATTACCTAGATACTGCAATATTGGAGTGAACAGGCTACTAGGCGAAAGTTTGGTTTCAACAGATCAACATGATTAAAATTTGCTTGGTATGGCCAAGTAGCGAGCATTTCTCAATAAAGATGGATTTTATTCCAAGGAAACAGTTGTTGGCAAGTTTCTACAACTACACTGGTAGGTGGTTCGATCGGCCGTACGGATGGGAAAAGGAAATGTGATCTCGGATTGATATTAGAAATTCGACTGAGACGGGCGACGGACGTTTTTCATCGGTGACGAAGGCAAGGACGACAGGAACTGGCGGGCAAAGGGGAACGCTCGCTCGACGTTCGTTCGGCTTGAATTCGAGCTGCTGACCGGGATAAATACCAACATCAAACAAACAGAAAATAAAGGATCAGGGGTTTGCAGAATCCGCTACCACAAGAGCCGGGAAGTAAGAAGAAAACCGAATCAAGCTGTGACATAATAGGGGCAAAATGATTAGACGGAAGGGGTTGACGCAGTAGTAAGGTCAAATACCGATCTACAACCTGTGTCGAGAGCCATTTCCCCTTACCGTGTCTCACGTTAATAGACATTTCCGCAAACGAAGAGGGTGTCAAGGATGCCTATGCTCCAGACCCGATTGGTAAAAGACGTGCTGATAGCTCGACGTATATCGCATGGAGTCGACCTACTCAGCAGTATCAAGCTCATCGTGAGCAGACGTGAGAGGGTCTAAGGGCACTATTATAGATTAGATGAGATCTACGAGTTTGGGAGAAGAGAAAAAGAATTCACCTTTCCTGTCTTCACCATTGGGACCATTTTCGCGTTCTTCATCCCGTCTCTCGCGTTCGTCATCCCGGCGCTCCCTATCATCCTTGACATCTCGATCCCTGTCGTCTGGGCTACGGGAGCGATCACGGGAACGTTCGCGGTCACGGCGATCATAATCGCGGTCGCGGCGGTCGTAGTCCCGATCGCGGCGGTCGTAGTCACGATCATGTCGATCATAGTCCCGCTCGTACCTGTCGTCTTTACGAGGAGAGTAGTCGCCACGGCCTCGACGGGGAGATGGCGACCGACCACGGCGAGGAGGAGTGCGATCACGGCGACGATCACGTCCTGAATCAAACCTCCAAGATGCAGAGGGAGGAGTTCGAGCCCACTAGTTGTTTGTGAGGAAAAGATGTCTGAACATCAAGGACACCGGCGTCTCTTACTTCGATTTTCAGCAAGTCGTCACGGCCAATGCGCTTGTTATGCATTTCGTGATACGCATCATCTGCATCGCGCCGGCTTTCATACTCCACGAAAGCAAATCTTGACAACGTCAGATCAAAAGCACGCACGCGCTGATGGGAAGCACACTTACAGTCGGCTGGAAGGCGTACGCGGCGCAGGTATGTCACAACGGACAAGACGTCCATATCTAGAGCAAGAGTCAGAATTTATATCAACCATAATTCTTGAAATCAGATAGAACAATGGTGCATGACTGGCGAATGTAAGAAGTGCTTTGTGTCTGGCAAAAGGCCTGACTTTTTATGGGGTCTTCAAAAGCGAGGGAAAGGTGGAAGAAGGTCGCCAGCGAAGTCAGTTATACGGTATGTTTGGGACACGGCTTCGGCGTTGAAGCTTCGAGGCTTGGATGGGTAGCGTGGAGGAATATCAAACTCGTGGGCTTGGAATCGTGTAGTATCGACGAGCGGCACGTACCGTTCGAATTCGTAGGCAAGGTCGCGAGCTCGAGTCCCGTGCCCAAAGCCGGTGACATAGAGCGTGGTGCCAGGCCGCGACATGGTGTATGTAGTGATGAGTTAGAAATTAGCCCAGACTCAAAGGAATCAGAATATATTCGTTGGGTAACACAAATGATGGGATGATAAGTAGGGATGAGATGATGGGAAGTTGAAAGGGTTGGAGCTGCAGTTTAGGGAATGTGTTGAAGAGGACTACAGGTAAGCATATAGACAACAAGCGCACTAGGGCAATGGAAACTGGCCCGGGTCTTTAATTTGTACCCACACCAAGCCGGTAGCGCCGAGGATAGTAGAGGATTCGACAGTGTCTAAGTACGTAATTGTGAACGGAGTACTGTATCGGGCAACTGGGCAGGGGTCAGTCCCCTTGATAAGTAATGGATACTGTAATCCAATCTAGTGGAGGCTTGCTCTTACGGATAGACCCACGTCCAGTAAAAACTAAATGACAGGGGACCAATGCAGGCTTCAGTTCACTGGTGATGTTTAATGGTCACGGCCATGATGCTCTGTCTACTTTGTTGAATATCCTCTCCTACCACTACTCTGTACGTTCACTCAACACCACCTCGACCTCCTGGTGGGCACTTCATTCATTCTTTTTAGGAAAGAAACAGAATTGGTTCATACTGACTGGCTCAGAGTCAGATCGCTCACGCGAGCTCGCCACTTCACTGACCTCGAGTCCAAACTGTTACCCTGGCAGATACAGCACCCGTTTGTCGTTTCACTACAATCTCATTTGAGACAATCTGTTCAAAATTTTTCCATGATGGTATTATAGATACCTCGCAAGTCAGATTTCTACTTTCCGGAATTCATGGCCAGCAAGATAGCAGCAAATCGGATTTAAAGCGGTTGCTTTTGCATTCGACTTTAGTCCACCGAGGCATCTCTGTTTTGATACTAAAACCAGCGGCTCGCTAGTACATAATTTGCGAACGAATAACGACGAACCAGTGCGCCGATACTGTGCAATCGTCCTGGGAGGGAAATCCGGCTTGCGGCCCAACACGAGAGTTATCATATCATCACCGCCACCACCTGGTAAAGATGAGTTTAGATCGCCAAGATAATGCTCAAAAAGATGAGCGGGGTGGGTCTCCGAGAACTACACTCCCAAAGCTTGCTCAATTGTCACCGACGTCGTCTGGTTCTACAAAGGTTGGGATCCTAGAAGTGATGGATTATTTCCCCGGACGTCCAATCACTGGTAGCTTACACGGTTATATCTTGCTAGGAATCTTTTCCCAGTCACACGCCTTCCTTTCTCGGTAATGCGAGAGACAAAATCGCTCAACCTGTTGTTGCGGCATTCATAGCTGGAGGCGTGGCCGGTGCAGTCTCTAGGACGATAGTTTCACCACTCGAGCGTTTGAAGATCTTATTTCAGATCCAGAGCGTCGGCAGAGAGGAATACAAATTATCAATATGGAAAGCTCTCGTGAAAATGGGTCGAGAGGAAGGGTGGAGAGGATTTATGAGAGGAAATGGGACCAACTGTATTCGCATTATCCCCTACTCTGCGGTGCAATTCGGAAGTTATAATTTCTTCAAGAAGGTAAGTCATAGAATCCATTATTGGGATTGGCGAGGTTGATATAACCAACTCCCTGTTTTCCTTCAGAGGACTAAGAAACCGTGAAGTTTGCAGAGCCTTCTCCAGGTGCCGATTTGTCGCCTATGCGTCGCCTCATCTGCGGTGGTGTGGCTGGAATCACTTCAGTCACCATCACTTATCCCCTGGATATTGTTCGGACACGCCTGTCCATTCAGTCGGCCTCTTTTGCTGCCCTGGGGAAAAGAGAAGCTGATGGGAGGTTGCCTGGTATGTTTCGGACCATGGCTTTGATGTACAAACACGAGGGAGGATTGATTGCTCTCTATCGTGGTATCGTTCCTACGGTTGCTGGAGTTGCACCATATGTAAGTGTGACCTTTGTTTCATCACCTTCTCCGCTGACAAGGCCCAGGTTGGTCTGAATTTCATGACATACGAGTCAGTTCGCAAATATCTGACGCCAGAGGGCGATAAGAATCCAAGTTCTTATCGCAAGTTACTGGCAGGTGCCATCTCGGGAGCTGTGGCTCAAACCTGCACATACCCATTGTAAGTTCTCCAAGTTTATCTGGAGCGAGCTCACTTTGTTTCTTACCTGTTGATATATATCCATATACATTAACAAGGTATTAGTGATGTTCTGCGACGGCGATTTCAGATCAACACTATGTCCGGAATGGGGTATCAGTACGCCTCTCTATGGGATGCTGTTAGAGTCATTGTGGCCGAGGAAGGGTTGCGCGGTCTTTACAAAGGGATAGTTCCTAACCTACTTAAAGTAGCTCCCAGCATGGCGAGCAGTTGGCTCAGCTTTGAGCTGACGCGAGATTTCCTTGTTGGCTTGGGACAAAGTCGATAACATGTTTAAAGACACCAAGTTGAGTTTGTTGCATATACTTTCTCTTCACCTTCTTTGTCCCTCCTTTCAATTCGTGCATTCTGCGACGATTGGCATTATATCTGACAGGTCAACGTCATTGTCCTTCTTTTTTCTCCCCTTTCCTTCCTTCGCTTTCCCTTGGGTCATAGTGTGGTTGGATAGATGTCCTAGATGCAGGCTTAGACACTTCTACTGGATAAACACTTTTATATAATAGATGGACCCTACAATATCTATTGGGAAAAACCGTATAATCAGAATTCTAGTTCATTGGACAGGACGCAACGCCCGAGGCCTGCGATCTTAATGAGCATTTTTTAGACTTGGTAGGCTGATAATGTTAGGAACATAGCACTCTAGTGTCTAGGGCCCATTAGTGGAACGCGACCCCTTAGTGAAACTCACCACATCGCCTTTTCCCTCACCACCCACCTGTTTTCCACCAATATTCAACGCAAATATATCAAAATTCGCGTCATTTTTAGCAGAGACACTTAGTTAGTATGCTATCTCTATATAATTACTATAGCTAATCTAAATTAGATAAGGAACGCGGCGTTTTGAAGCTAAATAGACGAATAACATGGCCCGGAACTGCTTCCACCAACTACACCACCTTAGCTTCACATTCCTCGCCTGATCTGCCTCCTATATGGCTGAGCGAGTTGCCAGACCCTTTTATATATAATCTAGAACCCGCGCCTGAGTTTAATTTAAGCTTAATTAGAGTAATATTCTTATTATAGAGGTGAACGGCGTGTTTACGGGATCAAGGATTAAGGATGCGAAGAAGGCCCATAAGGAACCCATAAGCGAGATATATAGCAAGCAAAGAGGCTAAGTAATATAGAAAGTGCTGGAAACCAGCAGGTTCTAATATTAAACGGGTCAAAAACGATATGTATAAGAGGCTCAAATCTAATTAGATTTGACCTAGGATTCTCAAGTTCCTATATAAAACACGCCTCAAGTCAAGGCTCTATAGTCTTCTTCTATTTAATTAATGACTCCGGCGCGTTATCCAGCGCCGCCGCCGCCGCCGTTATTCCACCAATATATTCCGCAGTCAACTCCGCAGCCTTATTTTTTTAGTAATCACCGCAGGGGCCTGTAAGGCCTCAGTTAAATAGAAGCGGAGATTAATATAGAGTTTAATTTTTAAATACTATAGAAAGACTCTCAGTTTTCTATATATTTATTATATAAATCTAAGAGGCTGCCGTCGATCCAAGAATTACTTCCACTTATTAATTATTATATCACTATAAATGTCCTGCTCCAGCGACCCCTACACCATTCTAATCCGACTTAAGAAGTGGCACGTTTCTTGGTGGAGATCAAGAGAATTATAGGTTGGATTTCTCTCGTGGTTAAACGAATACGTTGCCATCCATTTTCGGGTTTTTTGGAGTTCCCCTTATCCAATGGGGAACCGCAATTTTCGGGGTTATTTGCACTGTTATCTTAATGTCTAATAACTGTATCTATTTCGCATTGAAATGAGCTTTATATTGCACTAGAAATTATAAGAACTGAAGCCGATTTGCCTATATTATTGCATGGTGTGGAAAAGCGATGTGGTGGTGGCCGCACCCGCATTCCATTAAGGGGTCGCGTTCCACTAATGGGTCCTAGACACTATTACTGAAAGACAGCACTTGAAATATTCAAATAAAACAACCAGCTGTCTGCAGTCTTATCGATTAAGAGTATGATGTTGGCACAACTTCGGGCACCTTGAAAAGAAGACCTAGACTAAATTCCGGGGGCCCGGGCCTTACACCTAGACTGCCTGAACCTAGGCCTGGGCGGGCAAATTTAGTGGTGCCAAAATAGAACTAGCGTAGGGCACAACCCGCACACACCGTCCATCTGAAAATCGTAGGTCAAAAACCTCACGAGCTTCACTTTGCATACGGGTGCGACAGCTAGCCAACTCCAAGATATCCCATCAGACTTAGCAGCCATGGGTATGTTCGATCTTGCCGCAGATGGGTTCGATAATCCGTTAGGACATCAGCATCCTGAAATCAGTGTCAGATCGTTTACAAGAAGGGCCAAAACTAATAATCTTTCAATGCAGGTATCGACTTGGACCGTCACCATGTGCGCGGCACCCATCGCAAGGCGCCCAAGAGCGACAATGTCTACTTGCAGGTTCTGGTGAAGCTCTATCGCTTCCTTGCCCGTACGCTTCCCGTCTCAAAGTTCAACTGCGTCTTAGCACAGGGTTATTCAATTCACGCGCATAAATACTGATTTGATGGTGCTCCACAGGCCGTACGGAATCCAATTTCAACAAGGTTGTGCTGCGCCGTCTCTTCATGTCGAGAATCAACCGCCCCCCTGTTTCTCTGTCCCGTATCGTCGCCAATGTTACCGAGTCGCAGAAAGGCAAGACCGTCGTTGTCATCGGCACAGTCACCGACGACAACCGTCTTCTCACGGTTCCCAAGTTGTCGGTTGCTGCCCTCCGTTTCACCGCTACTGCTAGAGCAAGAATTGAGCAGGCCGGTGGTGAGACTCTGACTCTGGACCAGCTGGCTCTCCGCGCACCTACCGGAGCGAACACTCTTCTTCTCCGTGGTCCCAAGAATGCTAGAGAGGCTGTTAAGCACTTCGGTTTCGGTCCCCACAGCCACAAGGTCAATTTTCTGTTCCTTTGTTACTAGTGTGTATGGTGGCGTTGGCTAACCTTCATTTTTAGAAACCATACGTGCGTAGCAAGGGTCGGAAGTTCGAGAGGGCTCGTGGTCGCAGAAGGTCTCGTGGTTTCAAGGTCTAAGAAATCATTCTCTAGGGGAGGGGTGTCTAATCTGGTTTTTCAAAACCTTGAATGGATGGATTGTCACTCCGATGAACGACACGTGGTTACACGAAACCTCCTTGTGCTTCGAAAATTTCGAGTTTGGCGAACACCCAAAAACTCTTTCCGTAGCTAGTGGGACATAATCATTGGCGATTGGACTGCCGTATCGGATTTTATGAGTGAATGGAGGAATAAAATTTGTTTTCTTTGCTTCTGAATCTCGGATCTTGATCTTTTACTCGACTTTACGATACACTTCCTTAAGCTACTTGTTTTCTATGGGAAGCTTTTCATGCTTCCATCGCTTTCCTCCCTCGAAGTAATCAGCTGCCCTGTGACCAGCTCCCCTAATCAAATACTTGTATATGGTCAAGCCATCCAATCCGACGGGACCTCTGGAATGAATCTTGTTGGTGCTGATACCAACCTCGGTGCCAAAGCCAAATCTCATACCGTCTGCAAATCGCGTGGAGGCATTCCAGAAGACACCGGCACTATCAATTCCACTCATGAATAAGTCTGCATACTCTTCTGACCCAGTTATAATGATGTCCGTGTGTTTAGATGAGTGCTCGTTGATGTGAGTAATGGCCATGTCAACAGCAGACGCCGGGGAGGACAGTGCTGGAACAGTTTTCACAGCCAATACAAGGTCCAAGAATTCCGTGTCGTAATCTGAATCAGATGCATCCTGCAGAAGACCCGGCCGCACGGTTGGTAGAGTCTTCTTCAGTGCAGCTTTCGATGGCGAGTCGCAGCGGAGAGTCACACCTTTATCGAAGAGGGCCCCAGCAACGAGTGGGAAGATGGATTCCAGAACATCTTGGTGGACAAGTAACGTTTCCAAAGAATTGCAGGCAGCGGGGTAATCAGTTTTGGAATCCACGATAACTTTCACGGCGATATCTGGGTCTGCATCTGAATGAAGATATGCAGAACAAAGGCCATCGGCATGTCCCAGAACGGGAATCTTTGTGTTGTTCTTCACAAAGCGAACAAGATCATTCGATCCCCGAGGTATAACCAAATCGACCAACGAGTCCTGTGCAAGCAGAGAAGAAACGGCATCCCGTGACTTTACAAGTTGAATTGAAGAGTTTGGAACCTGAGTACTTGTAATTGCTTCGGAAATAACCCTCGATATGGCCACGAATGATTCTGTGGATTCCTTCCCGCCTTTTTCTCTGTGAGCGGATACTCAGAGTGAGGGGATTTGTAGACATACCTTTCAAGATGGCAGCATTCCCAGACTTGATTGACAAGGCAGCAATGTTTGCGATGACTTCAGGGCGAGCCTCAAATATGATCAACAAGACCCCAATGGGACAGCTGACTCTCTCCAAGGTAAGGCCATCATCCAACAAAGTCCTCAGTGTCACCTTCCCGACTTCGGAAGCAGTCAGCGAATGGTATACAGATCAAGGCTATGTCTCTACTTACCCGGATCCTCCAAGTCCCGCACACTTAATATGCCCTGAAGCATATCGTCGAATTTTCCGGGCCTTGCTAGGTCGAGTCTTTTGAGTACGCTATTACTCAGACTGCCGTCTTCGGCAGCGCGACTCGCTGCCTCGACATCTCGTGCATTTGCATCAAGGATAAAGTCTCTATTCTTTGATAGGGCATCGTGAAGGGCAGTCAAGGCCTCATTTCGGGCGTCATTTGACAATGTTGCAAGGCGACGAGAAGCTAGGGATGCTGCCTTGGCGACATCAATAGCGGATGATTCGGTGAGTGACATGCTGGGTAGGTGGTGCTGGTCTTACCCACGTATGTACCAGTACACCAAAGGGATATTTGGGTTGAAACAAATAAACGAGAAGGTGCTAACCTAGTCGAAATATCAGAAGTAATAGTGGACAGAACAACGATTGTACATTTCCTTGAAGTGCCAATGGTTGAAAACACTACAGTGGGGTGCTAGTGTGGGAAACTTCATTATCCCGGCAGAATTTGTAGACATGGGAATGAGTCATCCAAACGCTTATCATCAGCATCCCATTACTTTGGTGCTACAGCCTAATACGAGCCTATTCATATAAGGGACGCTCGTGGAGATTCGAGGAAAGGTGGTAATTCTGGTAAATCTAGACCATCCTTCAAATTCGGGAGAATCTGCACCAATTTGACCAATTTGAATTTTTCTCAAAAATATGCAGAGGGCTGGCACGGAGTACAGGCGCCGCAGCGCAGCGGTTGCCTGGTGGATGCCTGATGGCGGCCCCTAGAGAGTCTAACCCGTGCAACGCCATGGACTTCTCGATGACTCGCCAACGAATCTCTACGGGTGTAACCCGCCGCGAACACGGAGAATACTTCTATTATAATTTTAGGAACTATATTATCTATAATTATCTATAATCTAATAATTAGTCTATATAGATTATTTAAGCTTTTATAATATATAATTATAAGCCTCGGCGTCGGCTTATTCTTATTTTAATAATAATTTAATAATAATTCATAATATATTTTTAGGTCTATTTTTAAATATATTTAATTAGGCCTTTTTAAATTATATATTATTTAAATAAGAGTAATTATTTAACAAAAGTATAATATTAACTAATATAATATATATTTTATTTTTAATAAAGACTTTAAAATTAAATAACTACTTTTCTTAAAATTATAGACGGTTATTATTATTATTAAATATATCTTATTTATATCGCGATAATATATTAAGCTAAATTATAAGTTTCCTAAAATAATATTATAATATAAAATTATAATATAAAATTATAATAATTAAAGATATTAATTTAGTATATTTAATATTTATTGAATCAATATAATATAGTAAAATAATATAGGTTTTTATAATTTATAAAAATCCTAAAATATTTAATATTATTAAGCTCGGCTTCTTATTTATATAAATAATAAATAATAATAAGAAGCTTTTTATTATAAATCTTATAATTATATTTAATAAATATATTTTTCCGCGAGAAATAGGTGCACGGGTATAAAAAATTGTTAAAATAATATTATTATAGCCCGCCACTATTAATTTATTTTTAAATTAATATAATAATAATTACTAGCCGCCTATAATATTATAAAAAAATAAAAAAATAATATATTAAAAAAATCTATAATAAATAAACCGTATAAACGGTTCACCGCGGTTATAACTTTAAACGCGAATATCTTATTAAATAGCGTGGCCACATATAGCCGATATAGATTAACGCCTTATTATTATAAGAGACTAAAATATAGCTTATATAGAGATTATTAATATAATATTATTTATATCTTATTATTACTAATAAGGGGGAGGGGAATAATATAGTAGGCTATATCTAGATAGCTAACTCAGGCTATTAGGCCCTTATTAATTTATTTTATAGCGCGCTCGCTAATATATTTTTATTATATAGAATATATATATTATTCTTTTCTTCTTTTCTTCTTTAGTGATATCTTTTATACGCTAGGCTTATATAGCTTTTAGCTACACGGGATTGACTCTTGAGCCCGTTATAATTATAGCTAATTAATAAGGCCCTATAGATAGTCTAATTTAATTAGCTAAGTAGAGTTTTCTCGCGTTTTAATTAGCTTATTAAGGACGTATTTTAGACCCACAGGTGGTCCGTGTCACAGGCTATGGCCTGGGCTGTGGTTGTCGGCCATGCCCTCAACCATAGAACATTCTAGAAGAATCGTCGGGGAGAGAATGGAACCCAGTGGAAGTTTAGCAACATGTATATAAGGAGAGGGAGATGTATCTTGTTATTTCTCTCCCCAAGTTTGCGATATTCGTTAATACAGGATTGCCAGTTGAAAACAATACTGCCTACGCCCGTCACAGTCCGTATAAAATATTAAATATTAAGTAAAAATTATTAACAGGAGAAAAAATTGACATTTTTTGAAATGTCAAAATGTCACCATCACTAGGTAAGACAACCCCATCCATAACCTTAAAAGGTATATGTATGGCGTATGACGCCATAACTCCATCCATAATCCATACTTCGGCAAAACGCGCAACACCATTCCGGGGCCCCACCATTCCAGTTATACTAGGGAAGCCAAAGCAAACTAAAGCACAAAGCAAATGGAGGACAAAAGATAGAGTGTATGCATGAAGACCATCATATGGCGCATAAGCCACCGCCCCAGTTTAGAGTTGTTCCGGGAAGCATCCCATAGGATGTCGACTGCGCCCTTTAAGATATCAGCTAGAATAATAGTCAACACCAGGTAATTAGCAAGCTATATGCTATAGCCAATTATTTGTGGGTGACGTCCTGCCACATCTGTCATTCTGAGTGCAGCAAATGTTTTCCCAAGCCTCAAAACTGTAAAGACATGAAATGCCTCAACCACTTGGTAGACGAGTCCGGTATTATTGTCCTGGTAAAGTGTGGTTAGAAACCACAATATATAATATGTGCGTGCCATTTTCCGTTGTGTACACAATCCCTGCTTACCGATTGCCAAACGGACTGCCCAAGTCTCGCCTCAGCTTCTAGTCTTTCATAATCACCATGCTCAAAAGCATCTGCCAGTGCAAAGTATGGCCTTGTCATCGATCGATAGATCTTTGCTGTATGGGAGGAAACTACACCAGGGAGGGCCGGAAGCTGATAACCAATAGTGCTCGTTAGTTAGAGTATAAGGGAGGTGAGATTTTCCAACCAAGACCTACCTTTCCTTTGACCAGTAAACTCACGAGAATCCACTTCTTGTATGCCTCTACCATGATGGAGCTAACGGAGTTAACGATAGGTGAAGATATCACGATATTCAAAAAATGCAGTGCCTCAGCCCATCTCTTGAGAGCCATGTATATCATTGCCCCGTAAAGGAAGTACAACAGATGATCCCTATATGATAGTTTGGCCGAGAATCCAGATGCTTCAGTTATGAAGGCTGTACTGGACTTGTGTTTGGCACAGAGAACGGTCTTGCGATGTTTCAGATACGTTTGCTCAGAGCTATGGGGAAATTGACAAATGTATCGGTCCAGGACAGGCAAGGCGCTGATATAGGCCTTCCCACGTAGACAAATCCTCATGAAAAGAATGTGGTTTGATGTAAGTACGGCGCCTGACGTATCAAGGCGAAGTATAGCATCCCTGATCGGCTTTATCGCTAGGAATGGCTTTTGTTTGTTGGTTAGATGTACAAATGAGAAGCATGGGGGTTTGAAATACTTGCCTTGGAGACCACTTCGGCAGCCTGTCCAACGAGCTCAACGAGTCTGCGCCATTCTTGGCCTGCATATCTGACTTGGATAGGATCGAACCTTCTCAAAAAGAGTACGGCTTTTGACCACAAATGGCCACCAGGGCGTACTTCTTCTGGCACTTTTTGATTCGTTTGGTTTTGAACAGCAAGAATTCGAAAGTGAAGGACAAATAAGTAAGAAAGGGAATGCAATGAAGGATCAAGAGACTGACCATATATAGATAAGTATTAGCAGTTTATCAGTGAAGCCTAGATAGAAGCTACAAAACGGCAACTACTTTGAACGATACCGATGTCGGGAGTAAGGATAAGTGTTAGACTTACATCCAAATCGCTATCAGAGATAAGACTGAAGTCCCTGGTGGCCAGCAACCGTTTCAAATAGGATACAAGATCATGAAGTTGATGATCGTAGCTTTCGTCGGAAGTCGCTTTTGACCTGAGTGACGAGGCTGACGGCTCAAGGAGACGTTGAAGAGTTTCTGCCATCGTGATCGAAGGTGGGTATGATGCAATACCTGAAGACAGGTCCAAGTATACAACACAGTCTGTGAAAGCCCGGTTATTCTAGGGAAGGTTCAGATAAGAAGACCATATATATCTGATAGACTTGGTGTGTTCCAGCGGCCCCGGGAGTAATGCTAGTCTCAATTAGTGATAGACTCAATAGGTCCACAGTGGGGCCGACTAAGGGAGGCATATTCAATATTGTCGACATTCAAGATGTATGGCGGCGATCAAGTCACGTGATCGCGCTTAGCTTAGCCCTGTGACCCTTTTCCACATACACAGATAAGGATAATCCTTAATTGTCTCTATACAAGAGCCCTGCCGCGCGGCGAAGGTCTCTTAGCTAATATCTAAAGAAAACTGTAATGGATGACTAATCATAGCAATCATATTAAATTGGTATAGTGCCTATGTATGAAGAAACTAGTATAGGGAAGGGAAAGGAAGAGAGATATAGGGAGATAAGGGAGGTGAGGCCTTAATAATAGAAAACTTAAAGATAGTGAAGGAATAAACTAGATAAATAAATAAAGAATATAAGCTTTAAACTACTATTTAAAGTATAATTATTATATAACCATTTTTTTTAAAAAAGCCTACCCTTAGATTTATAATTATATAAATTATTATTTTAACCCACGCTTTTAATATATTATTCTAATTTAATTAATTATTATATAGTATTTATTTATTATAATTGATTAGAAAAGATGCTTATAAAGTACTATAGTTCTTTCTTATATTCTATATCCTTCTATTTCTTTTATTTATTATCTTTTCTATCTTCTTTCTATTATTATTATAATCTTAAGAAAACCGCTAAAAATAGGGATATCTTTAATAAAAAGAAATTAGGGTTACTTTTTATTCTAACTTTATAATATTTATAATATTAATATTTATAAATTTTAATAATTAATTATTACCACGTAGTATCTAGTAACTAGACCTTAATAATAATTTCTTAATAAGATAATGATTTTAAAAAGCCCGGGTCCAGCCAGTATATAATTATAAAAAGCTTATTTATAAAATTTTAAAAAATATATTAATATTAAATATATAGCCTTTAATTATATCTATTAATTCTTATAATATTTAATTTACCTATAAAAAGATACTATAATTTTATATATAATAAATAATATTAATAATATACTATATTACCGCTAAGAAGAACCCTAAAAATTAAATAAAAAATAAAAAATATATATTTTTATTAAATAAATAATCCCCTAGATATAATCACTAAAATATTAATAATTAATAATTATTTTTTTAAATAATTAATTTTATTTTGTAGTGTAATTATTATCTAGATAGTCTAGTAAAAATTCATCCTTTTTTATTATTTATAACTATTTATTAAGATATTTAGGAAGATTAGGGAGATTAAGATAATAATAATAAAAATTGAGGACCGGTACCCGTACTAGGCCTCGCTCTCACCCGCGGGTCACCCGTAACGGGTCACCCGCAACCCGCAAATTTACGGGTTTCGGGTAGGATCCTATAACCCGTGGGCGGGTCGTAAGTCTTCGCGGGTCACCCGCGCGGGTTACGGGTGACCCGAACGGGTTATCAAACAATGCAAATATAGAGAGGCCCGTGATATACATTAAAATAACAATAATATATTCATCTAAATCAGCATTTTATCCATCCTAATCAGGAAAAGTGTAGAAATTTTATGCAAAAACGGGTTACTCGTGGGTCACGTGCGGGTGACCCAAACGGGTTTGAGGGTCGGGTACGGGTCGCGACCTACAACCCGTAAATTTTCGGGTTTGGGTAACGGGTCGCAACCACCGACCCGTTTGCGGGTGAGGGCGAGGTCTAACCCGTACACCCCCTGACCGTATTCCTACACCCCCTGCCCCTCGCTAACCCCAAAACAGTAAGGCCATTAGGTCACGTGATTAAACATTTCCTATAAAAGCTTAGATTTAGGGCAAAGGTATAGGGCACGATATCGGTCCGACCACTATTCCGATATATCTAATTATAGATATAGAAGCCCCCTTTTACACGTTGCTTTATTTATAACTATAGAACGCGCTTCTACCCTTTTTTAAGCCTATAATCGAGCCTCCATAAGCCTCTATAAGCCTGCAATCGAGCCTCTAATTAAGCCTCCACAAGCCTCTAATCGAGCCTCTAATTAAGCCTCCACAAGCCTCTAATCGAGCCTGCAATCGAGCCTGCAATCGAGCCTTCATAAGCCTGCAATTGAGCCTGTAATCGAGCCTTCATAAGCCTGCAATTGAGCCTGTAATTGAGCCTGTAATCGAGCCTCTATAAGCCTCTAGGAGCCTGCAATCGAGCCTATAATCGAGCCTTATTTGTTAAAGTAAAAGGGATTAGGTCACTCTATAATAACTTAGGGTATTCTACACTATAGTAGCCTTGAATAAAGTCCTCGGTCAATTTTCTAATCACGTGACCTACTAGTCTAAGTTCTTGTAGGAAATTTTGATCACGTGACCTAATAGCCTTACTGTTTTGGGGTTAGCGTGGGGCAGGGGGTGTAGGAATACGGTCAGGGGGTGTACGGGTACCGGTCCTCTTTATATAAAGATTAGATAATAATAATTTAATTAAAATAATTTTTTAAAAAATAAAAGATTTTTAAAAAAATAATATATTTTATTTAAATCCTTTATTTTTTTAAATAATATATAAGGCTATAAGAATTTGTTTTTTAAATATAATGAGACATAATAAAAAAATATAAAATAATATTTATTTATAAATTAATTAATAAAGAAATTAAAAATTATTTATTATTATTAAATTTATATTAAGATTTAAAATTAAATATTAAAATATAAATATTTTAATAATTAATAAAGGCCTATTATTTTATTTTAAATATTATATTAATTTTAAATAATATAATATTTTATAATTAATAAATATTATAATAATATATAAATCTTTTTTATTATTTATATCAATATTATTTATTTATAATATTAAATTTATTTATAAGAACTTTATATTGGAAGATTTAGAATCTTTAATAAAATTAATAAATAATAATTAAATATTAAAATCTTAAGTTTTTAATATAAACTTTTATATTTTTATCTTAATTAATTTAATATAGCCGCGTATTTTAAAAAAAATTTAAAAAATATTTAAGACTTTATAAAGTTATTTTAAATATAATTTTAAAGATAATAATAATAGATAAAGAATCTTATATATATATTAATTTAATATTTTATTAAAATATTAAATAATATATAATAAAATTAGGGATATTATATAAAAATATTTTATAAAATATATAATATAATTATAAGATAGAGTAAATTCTTTTTTATTTTTAAAAAATAATTAAATTTAATTAAATTTAGAAATATAAATTAAAATAATAATATTATTAGATAAATATATGTAAAATTAATATTTAAATTTATTTTTATAAATAAAAAGATCTAGAGTAATAATAATTTTAAAAAGAAATTTGAATTTTATTAAAATTATTATTTTAAATAAAAATATTTTATTTAATTAATATAAGATTAACTTTATAAATTATAAGATTTTCATATTGAGTTTAATGAAGTAATAAATCTTATTAATATATTTTAATATTGAGTTTAATGAAGTAATAAATCTTATTAATATATTTTAATATTTTATATTAATAAAAAAAGGTAGTAGTTTTTTTATAATATAATTTAATATAATAATAATTATAATAGAAGTATAATTTATTATTTAATTTTTTTATAAATAATATAAAGGCCGCGGCCGGTAAGTTATTAATCTAAATAAATTTTTTATTTAAATATTTTATAAATATTTTATATAAAATAAAGAGTTTTTTTTATGATATATTATATAGAGGGCCCTATAGCGGTTTAAGTTTATTATTTCTTTTATTATATTTAATAAATTTAATATAATAATTAATTTTTAATTTATAGGCTAGTAGTAATAAGTCACTGACGCTTTTTATAATTAAAAGTATTAGTTATATATAATTATATTATTTAATAAGATATTGCGTTTATAATCATGGCCGCGGTAAATTATACATTTATTGTAAATTTTTTTAATATATTATTTTTTTATCTTTATATAGTATTACAGGCGGTTAATAATTATTATTATATTAATTTAAAAATAAATTAATACCTATAAGCTATAATATTATTATATAAAAAATATTATAAATATTAATAAATATATTTAAATAATATATAAATTAATTTTTTTAAATATTATATATTTATATAGTAGTTATTAAACTTCTTATTAAATTAATCTAAATAAATATTACATAAATTTAGCTATATTTTTTTATTTATTTAATATTTTATAATTTTTTATAGTAATAATTTATAGCCTCTTTTTAATATTATTAAATTATAATTATTATAGTTTAGGCGAGGTCTAGTATAGACTTCAAATTTATAATAATATTTTTATCTTTCTAATATATAATATATAGATTTTATATATTTATATAAATCTATTAAAATCTAATAGTTTAATATAGTATCTTAATCTAGAAAAAAGAAATTAATTTTAATAAAAATAGTGTCTCTCTTATTAATAGCGAGCTATATTATTAAAATTAGGAAGACTTAATTACTTTATATATAATTATAAAATATATAGAGATATAACTTAATTATTAAATTTATATGTATAAATTTACATATTATTAATAAATTAATTACCGCGGTCTAATATAATAGCTATAAAAATATTATAATAATTAACCATTTTTTTATAAATTTATAAATAATAGCATTAATATTAATCTTTTTATATAATTTAATAATAATATTTTTTAAATAACCTATCATTATTATTAGATTTATATAGCTATTAAAATTAAGGAGCTTCTTAATAAAATCTATAAATATCTTATATTATTTTTATTTAAATATTAATAAAGATTTTAATAGGTCTTTATAATAGTCTCTCTAGACTATTTTATTTCTATATTAATTATAATTATAAATAAAATAATATATATTATCTAATATTCTAGGTTAAAACTTTTTTATTCTTTTTTTATATAGCCTCTATTAATCCTTTTTAATTTAATTAATAGGGTTACTTAATTATTATAATTTAAATCTAATTATTATAGCGGCTAGTTCGTCTCTTATTTTATTTAAATTTTTATATCCTTTTTTATAGCTCCTTCTTAGTAGTACCAGTTACTTATATATCTATATATTAGAATTATACTAATAATTTTATTTTTATTATAAAGCTTATAATAATAGTAGCCGCCTTTAATTTTATTAAAAGCCTATCTATATCCTTTATAGCCGCGGCCGATACCTTCTTCTTATCTAATTCCTCCTATATCTCCCTATAGATATGTATGAGGAGTGAGTAATTTAATAAGATATATTATATTATTTATTTTTTAAGCTTATATCTATATTCTGTATTTGTATAGATCCTAATTCTCTATA
Organism: Hamigera avellanea; assembly: GCA_027569715.1. Taxonomy (NCBI): domain Eukaryota; kingdom Fungi; phylum Ascomycota; class Eurotiomycetes; order Eurotiales; family Aspergillaceae; genus Hamigera; species Hamigera avellanea. The sequence continues at coordinate 263 of JAPDKU010000044.1, read as the reverse complement.
AATAATAGTTTAGACTTATCCTTTAATTTTATAATTAAATAAGTATTAAATTTATTATTTTTTATAGGCCTATCTAGTACTGAAGTATATATTTTATTAATTATTTTTAGACCTCGCCACGACCCGCGAGTCACCCTGACGACCCGGACCGCGACCCGGACCATGGAGGTTCGTGGGTCGTAAGTCCTGACCCTGCCCCGACCCTCGACCCGCCAAGAACGACCCTCACGACCCTCCACGTGATTTATGAATAATACAGCGTG